>CAVLJG010000008.1:48144263-48389841 GCA_963669975.1 Acanthoscelides obtectus
GCTAACGACACTTAAATCATCTCGTATTGTTAAGGGAGTTAGGTGGTAGAATAGATACAGTATCTAAATCTCGCCTCCTGTAATACTATTACAAATAAAAAAGACGTTAATTATTATTATTATTACTAATATTTATTATTAATAATAAGACTCTTGGGAACTTCTTGACGCGGCTCATTTTTTTTCGGCAATTATCCGATGTGGCCTGTTTTTGTAGGAGACAAAAAATGAAGCAAATAAAAAGATTTAAAAAAAATTCAGAGTCGCCAGGAGAAATGCTAAAAAATTCTGCTATAATTTATGTAGGGGCGGGGGTAGTTTTCACCCTTCTCAAACACTTGAGAGTTTTTCATGAAAGTCAAATATTAGAACGTCTAGCAAAACATATGTATTCCAAATTTCATTCAAATCGGGGTATCGGTTTTGAAAATATATTAGAAAATATGTTTCGAAAAGAAAACTTTAACGCCCTCTGACGGACAAACGAAGCACTTTTGCATAGAGGTAAATCATGTTCAATCGACTTATTTTGAGTAAAAAATACGTGCAAGTTATTTGTCCACGGAATATTGGGACACCTTATATAACAGAAACTTCCCTGCCTTGGCTACTTGCGCGTGGTATTATACAGGTGGCGCTGGGCATCAGCAAGACTGGTCATACTGCCGCCCAAAACAGGCGGTTCATTGAAGACACAGTACTTATGATACTTTTTTCCAATAGCTAGGGGCGTATTGGTTTAATTTATTGTGACCTTTGATAAGATATTTGCTTGTACCAAAACAAAACTCAATATTTCCATCTGCTTTCGAGGAATGTGGTGATAATTGAAGCGGCAACCCAGCCCATATGGAAGCATTTCCCGACTTTGCTTATATGAGCTCGTCATAGGTTTATCTAACTTCACTCTTCCTGGCCAAAATTCTGCAACACTTTGTATTTGAATTTGTCTGACGGCTTAAGTGTCAATGTGTAGGAGAGAGAAGTGTGTAGAAACACATATGTTAGAAAGATATAGAAGCCGGCTGGATAGCGAAGTTGTCTAGCAACGCTGACGCGGCAATCTGCCGCGTCGCCATATGTTAGACCAGTTCCTTGAATTAATATGCTGTTACTTTAATCTCGACGCACAAATCATGGTTCATTTTGAGCGCACACATTTTGAATTGTGAAGTGTTGTTGATTCTGTTTAGGATCGATTCCGGATCTGCTCTAACGGTGCTCCATTTTAAACGTCGAAAATGAAAAGGTTGGGATCGTTACAAATTCTGCAGCACTGCACATTGGTTTGCTTGGTAACACCGTATCTCGTACATTCCAAGGCAAAGTTTCCACATCCATACTGCATAGATGAGCGATTTGGTCAGTACCCATCTAGCGCTCATTGAAAATGAAAACAAAATGTTAAAATAAATGTTCAAACAGACCTCCTTCTTTGGTATGATAGATACTAACATAGTGTAGAAAGCCATGTGCGAACATGTTGGCGACGCGGCAGATTCCACGGCCTCTCTGCGTCAGCCGGCTTTCTATCTCTTACTTACATGTGTTAATACACAATTTTCGCGTTTCTCTTTCGTACACATTGAATGTAAGACAAATAAGGTTTTCCCTGTATAACAATATTCTCTTAAATGGACCTCGGTTAACAGAAATTAAATACAACCCACACTGTTGATTAATCGATTTCAGCCTTTGCAGCCCAATAATCTGTTTCACTGATGCACCACGAGCTGAAATGTTGTTAATGGAATATTTGCGGGCACCCTGTAGATAATCGTTTTAATAAAGGTACCGTGACTCTTCACTCCACTCCACAATATTCATGCACATGCACACTCGAACAATACTCTGGAGAGAACTGGGAACAAATATGGATTTTTATAAACCGTCATCACCATCAGTTAATCTGATTATCTGATCTGCTCACCCTCCGCATTTCGAGTTACAGTCCGCATACAAAGTTTCGGGAATAGCCCAGTTAATTTATGTCAACGAAACATTTGTAGGCAAAATAAGGATAGATAGAGTTCACTCATGCTTAGTTTAACTTAAAATCGCAGAGATAACTCTGCTTATACCCAAACTAGAGTATCCCAGCGGATATTCCCAGAGAGGTCATGAAAGTGTTCAGCTACCGTTTGTAATGCCTGGGAAATATGTGTGACTAATACATGTGCATACTCTTGTTGGAGTCAGAAATTCATTAATAAAAGAACCATCTTTCACTGATATTAAAGAAAATATTTGGACAAGTCTTAAAATGAGCAGTCTTGAAATGTCAAAAAACGGATCTTATACAATTTTTGTGAGGTGCTCCGCCGCCCATGAAACGAATTTCAAAACCTACAAAGCCCTTTTGTCCTTTAGTAGTAGTAGACGTGCCGAATTCTTCAAACAGAGCGGTACTGTACAAGTTATAGAAGGGCTAATGATTAGCAGACAGACAGACTGTTAAACAGACATACCGGCAGAAACAATGGCATGGTTTCTTGTGATGTATATGTCATTTACATTGAAAAAACATAATACTTTACTTTCGAAATTTTTGCGTGGGAGGCAAGAAACAAATTGAAAAGTCATGTTTTCTGGAAGGTTTGGAGGGTACAGTTTCAAAGATACACACATCATCAAAAGTGTTGGACCCCCTGGCGTACTGGGAAACTATAGCTTTCTAATTTCAATCTTTGATATATTTTAAATTGGGGATATTTTTACTATATTTATTTAACAAAACGTTAAATTAATTTCATTAATATGAAAAGAAAAAGGAAGTTGAACAAGTAAGGTACCGAAAATTTTATTTTAAAAAATCAAAATTAAAGAAAACAATTATTCTAAAGAAAATAAAACATAATTAATAACCAGTTCGGTGTCCTCTAGATCTTAGCAGTGCGTTAACACGCCTTGGCATTCCTATTATTCGGTGGTTAATGTTTTCTTGGGGTAAATTATTCCACTCTTCATTTACTGCTGCAGCCAGCTCATTTAGGGTTGTAGGTGGATCTATTCTGTACCGTACAGCTCGAGCTATAGTGTCCCAAAATGTTTTCAATGGGGTTCATGTCTGGGCTGTTCGCAGGCCACGGCAATCTCACTATTTGGCCCCTTTCTAGAACCCGCTGGACCCTTCTCGCTCTATGTGGCGTTGCATTATCATCCATAAAAAGTTGTTACCGAATTCATTTCGCAAAGGTTGAATAATGGGTTGTATGACATGTTCTTCATAAATTTCTGCAATCATTGTCCCCTGGATCTGAATTAAAGGACTCCGGTTGTTAAACATTATGCCTCCCCAAAACATTATTGATCCGCCCTGATATGGGACAACTTCTCGGGCGAAATTTAAAAAAAAAGCCACTCCTGTTGTTGTCTAGCCCACTGGACACGAGCAGCAATTTGTCTACGAGTAAGACGTGGAACCCTTAAAGGTCTTCTAGGGCGCAAATTTGCCATTCGCAATCTTCTTCTGATGGTAGAAGTGGAAATAACTCTTCGAAATGTATGTTGAATATGCGATCTGATAGCTGTACTTGTTGAAAATCTATTCGTTCGGACAAATAGAGCAATGTAACGATTCTCCCTATTATCTGTTACTCGAGGACGCCCACTGCGTGGCCGATTTTCAACTGAGCCAGTTTCTTGGAATCTTTGAATTGTTCGAATAACCGAACTTCTTGGGATACCCAAATCCAGTGCTATTCGGTGATTTGAAAATCCAGCTTGGAAGAGGGCTACTATTCGTGTTCTATCAAAACCAGAAATTTCAGCTCGCGGTATTTTAAAAGTTACAGTATAAAATTTTATTTTAATACTTTTTGTTCAAACACTACCGTTAAACTGACTTATTTCTATAAAAATCCAAACATATTTTTATCTCAACGGTTTTTTGCGTTTTTTGCTTGCTAAATATATAAAGATTTTTTCACAAACAGAATGTAGATAATGTACCTCACTTTTGATGATGTGTGTAGTAGATTTTTCGAATCACATCAGTGCGTTTCCCAAACATGGAGCAAGAATTTAAAGAGTGATGGCTTGAACTATACTAAGACTATTTTGCTCTCTGACGGTTTTCGAAATATCGCTCCGTTTCGGAGACACGGATCCGTAATAACAATAATTGGTGTTGCTACCCAAATATGTGTCACACAGGTCACAAGAGTACTTGTTGAAAATGCGTGTCTGCCTTGAGGGGCATTAAGAAGACAAATAAACTCAAAGAACAATAGACTATAACACACAGACTTACAAACAAAGCGCAAAAGCGAAACACAGTAAAATAAATAAGTGCATTGACACAGCCGCAAATGCCGGAGACTATAATAGATGTAAACACACAAGCGGAAAAATGGGACAGAGTAAAATAAACAATAATATGCGGAAACGCGGGACCGACTTATATAGATAAAAAATAATATGATCATACAAAATCATATAAAAAAATTTATTTGTTAAATATTCGTCAATACAGAAGAATACTGTTTTTGTTAGATAATCTTTGACTTTCTTGTGGAGAGCATCAATACTCAGCGAATTGACAAGTTTTGGCAACACGTTAAAAAATTTAGCATCATAAAAATTTGCCCCGTTCCTGGTTTTGTCAAGGCGACGGTTGTTAGGACAAATATTATCTCTGTTGCGTGTTTCATAGCTATGCAAATCACTGTGAGTGGAGAATTGCTTTTCACGTACAACAAGCAACTCAAATATGTAGAGTCAGTACCCCCATTTCATAAATTCAACCTTGCAGGAATCTTTATATTTCAAGCCAGACATGTAACGGATACAACCCCTTTGCATGCCAAAAGCTTTTCGCATAAGTAAAGTGTGTTCCCACATCAAAATTGCATGTCATTTTGGAGTGGAAATATACATGATAACTGGTCAATAACACTTTGTCAGATACTATGTCTTTTAGATTACGAATGAGGTAGATAACTCTGGACAAACCATTCACAAGATAACCAGCATGTGCCTTCAAAGTCAGAGTGCAGTCAATATGCACACTTAGCAATTTCACAGACATTGAAGACCCCAACTCATGACTGCGTAAGCTGAAAATTATCGACTTATCAACATTTAGTGATAGCTTATTGGCAGCAAACCAATCACCGAAGTCGGACTTGTATAATGAGCTATACTTGACAAGGTAATTTGGACATAGATCAGAACTACCCAAAGTGGCGTTATATGCACATTAAGCAATAAACTATTGAGTGTCTCGTTCGAGCTATTACGAATATCATTGATTTAAATATAATAAAAACAGTAGTAGCGCAGGAACGGATCTTTGAGGAACTCTGCGAACTACAGCTTTGGTGTCGGAAGTACAGATATTAAAACGCACTAGTTATTTTCTGTTCGATAAATATGATGAAAGAAAGGACGGTGGCTTTATCTGAAATGATCGTGCTGTATAATCCAACGGAATTTTAATACCACAGTAACTAGTTGAGGCCTCATATTATGATTTTGTCCATAGAAAAAACATACAAATTTATTTTCAGATCACTTTAGCTAGTGCTTTTAACCAACTTCTAAGAGATTGCGTACGGTGTAAATCTACAGGAGCAGTATTGTAACAAGACTGTTAATCTCAAAACCGATTCATGTTATTGCAATCAAATAAGAATTTTTTCGAACGAGACTTTTCGAAAACATTCCTTCCAGCCACGTTTATACACTGTTTTTATATTTGAAATTATTGGATTAGGGCTATTTCTTCCTTTTCGATATAAATGAAATAATTATTTTCTGTGGACATCATATCTTGAGGCCTCAATTAGTTACAATGCTGTCAAAAGTTCACTAGATTGTATGACCTGTCCAAGGGTTGCTTGGTTTAGCATCTAAAACTGGCCACAATTTTTCATCAGAAGGATTACAAAATCAGGCAGGAATGACTGACGAAGTTGTACGCATCGCGGCATCAATTAAGTAATTACTTACATTACATTACATTAAGTAGGATTCTGATAATTTGGGAATCCTCAGCACGACATGAATACCGAGCGGTATTACGAAATTTATCAGAGTACAAAATAATCTTAGAATATATCAAATATTGACTACATGGATTTTTGACCCATGTTTTGGAAGTACCCCGTATAATCTTTTCTCCATCCCCTTAAATACGATTCTCCATCCCCTTAAATACGATTGTTTTATTTTTAGTAATTATTTCTCTAACTAGTCGAGTGCGGAAAAGTCATTTTACTAAAGAGCGCGTAACAAGGAAAACAACAATATATTGTAGCAATTGAAATCATATGCTTTACTAACAAAAATGTAAGCATGATTAAATTTTATTATTATTAATGTTAATAACAGAAGAGAAGTTGCTTTCAATATTTATGGCGGACGACAAATTCCTGGTCCAATATTGTCAGCCTCAGCATTATCAACATCCCTTTCCTGTTGTAGCTGTGTTTGAACCCAAGATATTCAGATTGGGGAGTGTATGCTGATGCATTAGATATCCTGTAATTTTTTTTAAGTTTTGTTTGACATTTTTGCTAATGAGTATCAAATTCAATCAAAATATGACAGCTCTATTCCATTTATGTTGAGAATTACATATTGTAAACAATGTTTAAATTTAACCCCGGCATGGGTATTATGTATCTTGAAAAGTCACTTCGTGTCGGTTTTTTTTGTGAGATTATGAAGGTGTTGTACACTTGTGTACCCGTTCCGTAGCTGTACGTGTTGCCTAAACGTCATGATGGCTCAGCTATCAATGTTTGTCTCTGATGTAATGTAACATCTGCTTCAGAGATGGCATTATTCTCAAATACATTTACTTGAGATGTATGCAAAGCTAAAAATTAGTTGGGCATCCGCTTTTTCTTATTCAGACTGGAAATTACATATGCAAATTTGTTGAAATTAAAAAGGAGAGCGATAATAAAAGAAAATCCCTGGTTAATGCAGTATATTACAACTAGCAGGTGCTAAGATACGGTACATACAGAAGTATTTATGAAGCGCCAAAAAGTTATTACATTTCACACTAATTTTTATTTCCAGTCATTTAAATTTTATAGAAATGTATTTTACGATTTAAAGTAGAAAATACAGATCAGCGCCTAGATGTGAGGCAGTGCGAAAACGTTTTGTATGTGTCATTCCTAATTTTTCTGTGATGTGGCTTAATTACACAGAACGCGGGTGCGGTGCTGATTCCCCGTAATGCTTCTCAAAGTTTTTGAAAACGAAAAAAAAAACAGGTAAAATCGTAATTTATAACTTTGAACATAACTTCAGAAAGGAATACAAATTACCCCTCTGGCGCAGCTCATGGATATATTTCATGAGCAGCATATCCAGTAATCTTTTCTCACATAGCAAATTCACTGATTTTATACACATGTAGACTAATACACAATCATCCAGATGTGATCTTGCTACTCTGCTACTTAGCCACACATTCTCAGGGTATACTCTACAGACTATCTCGGCAATCTGCAACCAACAAAGCATGATGGGGAACTGACTTGCGCTTGCAGCATGGTCATTGAGCGTGTCGTGCCGTTGAGTCATTTCTCCAAAGATGGACGGTCGCAGCGATCATAGCGAGCAAGAGCGGAATGTACTATTTGTACCCTAGAAACTACCTAGGCAGCAAGTTGACATTTTGTCGTTTTTTAGGTTTTTTTGGTTATTTAGGTTTTAGCTCCGCTGCGCTGGTGACACTTTTACTTTTCGGCGTGCGGAAAATTGACACTTTCTAAACTGAAATGTATGCGGGAAAGTTGTACTTTCAGCACGCTAGTAGAAATAAATATTCATTTCTAACATAACTGTGCTATTATTGAAACCTCCAAAAAGCTCTTCCAGCAGTGCTGACGATAGACAGCGTAGTATTTATATTGACTTTCTCTGAGAATGGCATAGTATGCATATTTTGCGTTTAATTGGCCTAATGATTAATGGCCACTGCTGTGTCTGTTTAATTGAATCAATTAGAAACTGTGTGCATGGGAAGAAGCGCTTAGAGGTTAATAACAGAAAATATCGTGATGGTAATAATATAAAGGGTTGTTAGACTCGTTTAAGTGGTAGGTATATTGATTCATTCTTATTTTTACGAGTTCATGAAGCTCAGCTCATAAATGTATACAGAGCGTAGGGTAACGGGGGAATGGGGGATTTTTCTGCAATGTGTATCCTTTCACATTTTCTGTGTAGATAGTCCATAAACTGTTCAAGTGAATTGAAATGTTGAGGCATACAAGTTCAAGTTTGGCATTGAATATTTCTGGAAAAAAATGGCGTCAAGTAGGAAGACTCCTACGCAAGGTAGTCATCGGTTCATAAAGGACTAAGCTCAGCATCAGTTAAGCCCTCTGAGGAAAAAATATTTACAAACATGTACAGTAGAGAAATTGAATGGATCAAGTCAGTCAAACATGCCCATAGAATTAGTCGATAGACATTTCTTCCCTGCCCTACCGGCAACGTTGCCTCTTCCCATATCGTCAGACGCAGCAACGCCTACTAAAGCACTGCCGCTGTACGAGAAGAAAAATCAAACAATGCTACGCCGGGCGCTGAGCCCAGATAGCAGAAAGAGACACGCATCGAAAACATTTCTGTATCATTCTAAATTTTAAAGACAAATGTACAATGTGTGAAATATGGCCAATAGATGTGTATATGCTAACATCAAAAAATTGAGATATACCCTCCCTCATCCCCCTGCAATCCCCCACCCACTAATTTTTTACCCCTAATTATTTTTTCAAAAATGATCAGTATCCTCTGAAACGTCCAATTTTTATTGTTTTTGGATACAAAGATTTATCGTCCTTGGTATAGCAGTGACCTTGTGTGAAAATTTCATCCAAATTTGAGCGTCAGGGGACATACAGACATACATATAACATCCAAAAACCATAATACCTTAATATCGAAATTTTTCGCGATTACAATACTTCGTCGCCAGTAGCCGTGGTAAGTTTAAAAGTATGACTAATAGACAGAAATATTCTGTATAATACGAGTGCGGTCCGATAAGTACTTAGCCTCACCGCCCGATGGCGCCACTGTCGCAAGAGAAATTTTCTAAGGTGTGGTACGTTCTCGTAGACGGCTACTGTCAAAATTTCAGCCGAAACGTACCCGTAGTTTTGTTTTGACTACATTTGGAAGCGGGCAAGACCGCGGATCTTAGAAAAATGGAAAACGAGCAATATCGGTCGGTGATTAGATTGTTGTTTTTGGAGGGAAATTCGCATAGCGAAATCAAAGAGCGCTTGGGTGCTGTGTGCGGTGACCCTTCTCATTCGAAAGCGACCGTCAAAAATTGGTTTGAGTTTAACGTGGTCGCACGTCGGTTTTTGATGAGCCACGCCCAGGTGGCTCGAAAATGGCTACCACGGAGGATAACGTCACAAAGATCCACTATCTCGAATTGGCAGACCGCCCATTGAAGGTGCGCGAGATAGCTGAGACAGTAGGCATCTGGAAAGGCAACATGGATCCACTGGTACAGATCAGAGACAAAGGAACAGTCGTAACAGTGGACTTCACCTACGTACGTGCTCCGAAGAAAGCGAAGACTGCCCTATCGGCCTGAAAGGTGATGGTCACCGGTTTATGGGATTCATAAGGTATGGTCTAGATCGACTACCTGCAGAAGGTCAAAACGGTCATAGGGCTCTACTTTGCCGAATTATTGAGCCGATTCGATGCCGAAGTGCAGAAAAACGGCTCTCACTTCCGCTGTCGCCACGGCCAAATTTGTCGAATTACGCTATGAACTGCTGCTCCATCCACCGTATTCTCCAGATTTGCCCTCGTGCGACTTCTTTTTGTTTTCAAACTTCGAGTCGAATGGTGACGTTATCGCCGCCACTGAGGCGTACTTTCCAGATCACCAGAAAACCTATTTTTCAGCCCGGTTAAATAAGTTGGAGCATCGCTGGAAATCGTGTATCGAGCAAAAAGTTATATTGCTATGTTGCGAAATAAATCTTCATTTTTCCAAAATTTTAGTTTTTCTTTTGTAGGCTAAGTACTTATCGGACCGCCATCGTACGTATAAAAGCCAAACTATTCAGAACGTTACAAAGTTAAATCAGATACCGTACATACTGCTTATTCAAAGTCCATAATTTCAGTTTGCCAAATCAACAATATTTTATTCCAGTGATATTCATTTTACTCTAAGGCCCAAGGCCACAAGGTTTTTATAGCCGGCGAACAATAAGATGCCAGTGCGTACAAGAGTTGACTTAGATACTATGTATGAAAACTCCTATGTGTTTAGAAGCAGTTTTTGCAGATTGATATAAAAACTCTTTTGAATTTAAAAAATTGGTTTTGCTTCCATTCAAACTGATTTTTAGTAAATCTGTACAGAAATACTAGTTTCTTATTATGAACCTGTTGTTCATCAGATGACGGAGCTTATATTTGACTATACAGATATTCAGTAAGCCCCGATGTGTAAAAATTGTTACATAGGCATCTTAACACCGACGATATACAAAGTCCGTTTGCAAGTACAGAGACAATCTACTTGACGATATTTTTTTGCTTAAGTTATACACCACTGGCCATATCTCTTTCTAATTGAATATAAGTCGAGAACAGTTTTTCAGTCTCTTTACATTATTGTTATTAATAAACTGTGAAGGTTGGACGATATTTCAATTTTGAACTAAAATACTATATTAAGCCCTAAGAGTTTTTGCACCGAAGAGACGGTTTTTATTGTCTCTTGAAATTTCAAACGGTGTGACCTATGAGGCTTTTGGAGTCATCGATTCAATCCTTTTCTCGTTTTTTCTGGGTAAGTGTTGAAGTGCCGTTATATTTTTTTGTACGATGCTTTGTATTGGACGATGAATCTTGATGTGAACCCAAAAGCGAAAATATTCTGTTGTCGAGCGCTCTTCTCCTCCAAATGAATACAAAACAAACTTAGCAAGGACCCATATTTCTAAAAGCAATTATCTAACAGCGATCCTGGAAATATTAATCTTTAAGCAGATTAATATTAATTATATAGTCAGTTCGAGGAAAGAACTTTTCCCGATTATATCCTCATTATACTTCTTCTAGATTTAGAAGTCAGAACGAAACTAATAGTCGCATTTCTGTTGAATATTTCCAGTCGCAGCGATTTTCGGCTTAGGGTTATATATGCATCGCTTAGATATAATCTATTCTAGACCTAACCGGGCCATAGTTTATAAATGGGCTTTTCCACAACGCAAACTTATAATAGCTCCGCTTTCTGTGATTTACGAAATGAGAAGTGTATCAATTGAGCTCTTCTAAAATAAAACAAGTAGTGTCCGACCGAAACTAGTATTTCAGCTGAAACAGAAACCGAAACCGAAATTTCGGTCCAATTTTAGTTTCGGCCGAAAAAGAAACTTCAAAGTGATGAATATGTTGTGGGAGGATGGGAGGTAAGATAGTAGTGTATCTCCAAGAAAGAATCTGTCTTTATCAATTAATATTACAACAATAGCAGTTTATTATTAAAGAAAAAAAAACTATATAATATGAAATGATTAGTCTTTATCAAATATTATTAAGACTTAGGCAAAGAAAACTAAATAAATGATGTCTTATCGTTTCCAACATTTTTAAAAAGAAACAGACGTTAAAACAAAAATAAACCACAACCTATTTAGCGTTAGTTTAGACGGAAAACTAGTTTATTTTGGAGATTTCTATTGTACAAGCACTAACAGATCTTCTATTTCATTTTTAGTTTTCATAAATGGATTATATTAGTAGTGATGATATTTTAAACGATGATTTGGGTATCCTTGAACCAATAAGTAGAGGTTTTCTAAAAGAATTATTCAAAGACTGAAAACAACAACTATTTCCAACAAAAACTACCATTTCTTATGAAATTTAGTTTGTACAGTTTTGAATATTCTGCCTGAAATTGACCCTGAACTAGAATTCCTAATAAGTTGTGAGTTATCTTCCATCTTGAATTACATAAAAAAGTCCCTAGATTTCTGTGGTCTTAAAAAACTCGACTTCAGTGTTGGTGCAGCAGGCCATTAGAACTAGTGATGTGTCGAGTCGCTGTTTTGATGGATCGAGTCGATTCGAGTCAGTTTATACGGTATTCGAATCATGACTCGATTCCCTGATTCGAGACCAGAACTCGAATTCTATGTTAGGGATTTGAATATTGACTCGAGTCCGGCTGGACTCGAGTCTAGAAATTCAAATCTGAAAATTCTAGTCCAGAACTAGAGTCCGATTTTAGAACAAAAGGGAAAAATGAAAAAGAGTTAACTTCAAACAGCGTGTAGGTTAGGTTAAGCATTATGACACAAAATAATAAATCAATAATTTTTAATGAAATATATTTATAAACATTAAATAAAAACAAAGAGCAAAGGAGTTCTATGGAGATAAACAAAAAAACATAGAACATAATCAAATTTACTCACGACTTAGACTAGATATTATTATTTATTTATTAGTAATTTGAGACAGCCTTAAGGAATCCTATACATCTAAACACTAGACAGATATAGCAAGCATTAAAATCAAACCTTTTTAATTTTACAGAAGTAGGTACACAGACACAACAGCTCAGAATATAACATTTGGGAAGGTATTCAGATCCATCTAAGCAAACTAAACCGTACTCACAATACTGTACATAACTAAATGAATTGATAAAAAACAAAAGATATAGAGAATAAAAGTTATTTGAAATAACTGTTCAAAAAAAGTATTTGGTAAACCTTCTCGAACTCCAGTCTATTGCGGCGTTGGTTGCATACAGGACCAGCCATAAAGAAAAATCGTTCCGAAGGCACAGAAGTGGCTGGAATACATAAATACTTCAAAACTACTTTATAAAGGCCGCTGTTGGTGATTTTGCGAAGTATCCAAAATTTCAGTGGATTGGCTTTTCTATCCAAATCGGTAGCTCCACGCCTCTACGTACTGTTTCACCATGATAATTGCTGATATTGTGAGATTTTCCATGCTTGAAATTTTCAATACCGTTTTATCTAGATGCTTCCATAAATTCTCGCCAGTCACCTCTGAAGTTATCTGCTGGGAATCTGAAGGTGAAGTTGTAGGTGTTTCGAGACGTGAAGTAGTTGGCAGTAGAGATCCATTTGGAGTATTTGGCACCTGGAATTGAGCTTGAAATTCCTGTGTTTCCAACATCATCAACTCGTCCATAACAAATTGTTGAGCATTATCTGTAGAAGAGTGTATAATTTTCGATTAAATATAAATTATTATCAATAGACATTTTTCCGTAATAACAACACCACCGTCACCTGGGCTCTGTACTGTTTATGGAATTTGCGAATTAAAATAACATACGCCTCCAAACCAGCGACATGTGTAGCCAGTATTCGAAGTCTTCTTCTTCGCTACCTTCCCCGCTAGCAGCTTTATGTGTGGCCGCACAAGTAAACAGTTTGCGAGTACGAGCAAGTTAACCAAACTCGAATACGAAACTCGAGTCAATTGGACTCGCATAAATAGAATCGAGTTAGCGAGTGCGAATCGATTCTTCCTGACTCGAGTACCGGAATCGAGTCCGGCGTACTCGAATCAAAATAAATTGGTATTCGAGTAGGCGAGTTCTAAAGCAGGAATCAAGTCTGACTCAAGTCAAACCGTACTCGGCACATCGCTAATTAGAATGTAATCTAATAATCATAATTGTCTGATAAATGACAATTTTTCAAAATTTTCCTTTGGTCTGAATCAATTTGCCCGAAGGCGCCCAAAAACATACATATGCGGTTTCCGATAGTAGATATCATCTGGATCTCCTAACTTACCTCACATATTTGCGGACTGAACACGTTCAGTCATATGGTGAAGGCAACGCGATTGCTTTTAGTACTACAAGGACTTTCGATGAGCTGTGGCATGCTGCTTTCATATTCCAACTTTTGTTTTTTAGTCTTCCAGAAAATCATTACACATATGTAACTGACTTTTCCTTTCAGTCGTCTAATTGATGTTTTCGCTTGTTTAAATTTAATGCTTGGGTGTTCCTTAGGGCCAGGCTCCGGCTATAATTTCAGCTTTCCTCCTACGAAAAATCTGATTCACAGGTTCGCGCAATTTGGCGTTGAGAAAATTGGTCGGGACTTACTCCCTGGCAGAAGAAGCACAGGGAGTAATTACTTAATTTGGTGCATTTTAATTTGTTTAAGACACTATACTTTTGCCCGTAAAAAGCACCTACATTTAGATCCAAATGCATTGAAATCAGATCATTTTACCTTAGATATTGAAATTAGGTGTTGGAGCATTATGGTCCAGAAATTAACATACTTGTAATAAAAACGCTCTCTAGAAGGTAAACAGATCCTAGAAGCTTATATTTTTTAGTTGTAAGTACACTAAAATTTGAAGACTTTGTAAGCCTAACTTTTTGGTTCACTGGATACCAATAATGACACCCTGTAGATATTTTTTCCAAACGTCACATTTTTTACAGAAATGCAGCTCCAGGAAACAATTTTCAGAAGTTCGTAGTTTGTACATTTGGAAAATATGCACGTAAATAGATGCGACATGCGCCAAGCTTTTTCTCCACATTTGATGTTTGTACACTCATGATTAGAATTTCTAATACATCCACCGCATTCATCCAGATTTGCCGATGCTTGTCTTACAAAGCTCGTATCGAATTTATAACCTTCCATATGCACAATTTTGTCAACATCTAATTTTAAAAATACTTATGAGCCACTGAATCATAAGGAACCATGATCAAATTAGAATTCTAATATGGTGTTAGCGAGGATCCGAGTATCCCGTTAATCCCTATTCCTCAAGACAATCAGATTTTTTTCGTATATATAACAGAACTCGGACATGCCCATTACAATTTAAGGATATCTTCTGTGAACCGGAAATCATCAATCTTGATTCATAATCTCTTGAAACGACCCCTTTGACTAGACTTACTGACCCTCACAGGAAAATATCTGTAAGTATATGTATCTCGCTTGCCATTTCTATTAAATAAAAGAGTGGATAACTTTCGTTCCAAATTGAAACATCGCAACAGTCCCATTGTTCAGTTCCTTATCCCTAGGATTTGCAATAATGCCGCACATAGGGCGTCTCTAATTGCATTCCCATCGATTGTGCACATAAGGCATTCGGAATTCCTCGCCAGTGTCCCAATGTCCCGGGGGCTATAACGTACATGTTCTCAGATTAAGCACAGCTTTTTGCTCATTCTACTCTAAGGCCCCAGTTATGCTCGTACTTCCCACTCGGCAACCTTACTATAGCTTTAGGCCTGTTATGGTAACAGTTTAGGTCTTAATCACAGTATTGTTATTATACAGGATGTCCTAGAATATAATCTCGCTCTCTCTGAATATTATTGTTTGTTGGTACAGTAGTCGGTGACTTGTCGGTGTCTATCAAAATCAGAATCGGAGGGAAGTTACCTGTTCGTACAGTTTCGTACAGAACCTTCTGGAAGGTCAGAGAGTCTTGAGGACTAAGGTTGCTTCGCAAAAGGAATTTACTGATCGATGACTCTTCTCTAACGGACAGTCTGGGGACACTATCGCACCGGCGGGCCGTCGGCGATCTAGCTCTCTTCTACTGTTACGCCAATGGGCTTTGCTTCTCAGAGCTCTCTTGATGCCGCCACGCGATGCGCCTGCAAGACAGACCCACCTGACTTCAGCCTTCCATTCTAACCGTGCCGAACTTCGTACATCCAGAAGCTATTGATCTAGTAATTTATGTAAACAATGTTTCTAAAAAATGGTTACTTCTCTCACTGCTGTGGTGATGTGGACTGTGTGCCCTGTGCATGGTGAAGGTCAATATCATCATTCACTCGGTATTGGGCATCGCAACGATCATGTGCACCTTCAGCAATTTCTCTCAGGGGAGGAGGAAGGCCATTTAGTTTTTGTTATACATGTCCGAAGCTAACCTTTTTCTCAGAAGGTTTAACTTGTGCCAAACATAATCCTTTACGAACTGATGATCGCGTACAGAGTCAACTTATTTGACGTAATTTTTTATGCATTCAAGAGACTAAAGTGCTTATTCTGGGATATCCAAAACATTTCAGCAATTTTGTTACTCCCGTGGGCCGAAACTATTCATCATACAATAAAAGGATCGATGATCCATGCATTCCCATAATCTTGTTAAGAATCTTCTCTAATTTGTTAGATACCATAGAAGGAGTCGGGATAGGCGCATTAGCATGGGCGTGCGATGTGTTTCATATAATCTTAACGGGGATCCTACAATCACAGCACCATCGGCTGAGGTAACGGGGGGGTGAAAAGGAAACGAGGGTAGCCTGGCCCTTGACGGTCGAAGGCGCTACTTTAAAAGAGGAAAGGATGACTGGGGCAGCATACCAAGGTGAATTTTTATAATCGGATTAGCGATCTAGAATGTAAATCGTTTCTTATTTTGGTACTCAGCAAGTGATCATTTAGTATTTTTCTCCCCTTGTTACTGTTCGTCGATATTGTGTTGTTGAATTGTTGTTGGTGTGATTGTTCTTGAGTGCCTTTTTTATCAAGGCTGATAATGGACAATAAATGGTCATATGCGACCATTTTTATTACGAATGCAGCGAGTTTAATTCATGATGAGGTCAACAATAGTGTGGAGCAGTCCAACTCTATAATCGTAAAATACATTGGGGTAAGCGAACAAATTTTTCCAGGAGAGGTCATACCATGGAATATGTGCTGCAGCTGTAGTGAGCCACAATATCCAGCGGCCTGTATATGTGGTCTAAATACATTTGCGTTCTAAGCTTAGTCCAACCTCGCTTATCGCTAAGATGGAACAAAGACTCAAACGCAAGAATCTTGAAAAGAAACACTGACCAAAAAAAGCTGATATAAAAATAACTAACAATTCGGATAGCAATTCCAAAGAAAATGAATAGTTTTATGGCGAATTCAATCAAAAATCTGACATTAACTACATTGATCTGGAGGTTGCTAAGCGAAATTTTTTAGGGAAACTTAAAAAAAGTGACGACGAGATTTTGCAGATCGAACAAGTCTCCAAATCACAGGACTGTACTTTGTCGCGCCTTCATCGGAGGATAAGGTTGACAGCGTCTCGATTTCGTGAAGTTTGTAGAAGAAGGGAGACAACAAGCTGTAAAGTTCTACTAAACTCCATCATATACCCAACAGAGTTTTCAAGTAAGGCAATAAAAAAGGCAATACAAAAATCATTGGACACCGCAGTCCAGTCTTGTGGTTTGTTTATTGATCGCACACATCCATTTCTGGCAGCATCGCCTCCATCTACCTATTACAGTAGACAAGAAATGTACTTAATCCAGGTATAAGCCTAACTGTTTACTGCTTTGCAAAAACTACCTAACTGTTTCCTCTTATTTTGACGGCATAAAATATTTTTATGACCCTCATTCAATTGTTACCATGTACCACATGACCCTTGTAAACATAATTGTGTTTACTAACATGAATAAACGAATTTTAATTTGAGTTCTTGAATTTATTTTAGGAAGTATATCAAATTATTTTTAATTTTTTCTTAGTCGGAATGCACCGTCACGTCGCTTGGACTGGCAGGACGAAACAGTAGACGAATTTCGCCCAAAAACCGATTTGCACTTCACAGCTTACGTTTCATTTTTTATTATTTCCAAATGAAACTCTTGCAGCGTGCTAAAAACCAAGTCCACAGGGTGCTAACGATCCACTTTTTCGATTTTATCCACTAGGATCTTTTTAAAATATCAAGAAGTTGAGCACAAATAGTAAGCATTTCAACCCACCATAATTCTTGCGCAAAGACAAAATTTTGTAAAAAGCTCTGATAGCACCTTAGGCAATTATGTCCTGCTTATATCCAGAAAAACATCACAAACTGCAGAACACAAGTTGAAGGTAAGATGCAACTTTTAGAATCACTTTCCCCCAATCCCCACTTTTTAAGCAGTACAATTTTTTTCAGTCAATGATAAGGACCCCCTGTAACGTCAAAAACGGAGTTTCAGCAATTGTTACTTTTCCTTCTTTGCCTATAGCAACGTTGCCACTGGACTAAAACTACAAAGCTTTGGCATACTAGTAACCTCGTGTGGAAATTTCATAAAAATCCGAGCGGTTATTTCCAAGTTGATGAGTGATACAGTTTTTCATATGACTTAAAAAAACAACATCTCATTTTAGAAATTTTTCGCGATTACAATACTTCCTCGCCAATGACGTGGGAAGTAAAACGGCATTAAAATCGAGGAGTATCAGCGATCGCGATTATGGGTACCTATTTGCAGAAGGACTTATCGACGTGATATTATATGAAATAGGGCCACCAAATTATCTGAATACGTCCTTTCTTAGTCCGTACATTGCGCCGCAACGCTTGGGTTGGCAGCACGAAACGGTAGACAAAATTCGTCCAAAATACGATTTGTAGAGGTTTTGCGCGCTTCGAAATTGACGCTTTATTTTTTGATCTTTTTGGATGAAATTTTCACGGAGTGCTGAAAACAAAACCCCACAGGGTGCTATAGAGCCACTTTTTCATTTTTTCGATAGGTTCTTTTTAAAAAAATCGCGAAGTTGAACAGAAAAAGTGCGCAATTCATCCCATCAGCAAACTTGTGCAAAAACAAAATTAAAAAAAGTGCTCCTATAGCACCCTGGGCAATTATCTTCTCAACATACTGTATGAATTTCATTCAAAAATATTGAAAAATGGAGTGTCAGTTTTGAAGCAGCTGAATCCTTGTAAACGGCTAGAAACGCACTGCGTCGGAGCCGCCTTAAATATATAAAAAATTGCAAAATCAAATTTGCAGCTTACAGCTTGAAATTTCAATGTGATTTAGTTCGTGTATTGTAAGGTAGGAATGATAACTGCTACGTGATTACGATGCTGCTAAATGTCTGCCAGGTGAATATTTCCAGGTTTTAAGTGCAACCGCTACTGGCAGGGTACGGGAGCTTACGCTATATAGCAATATTAATACTAATTAAATATTTTTTTGAGCTTCAGCTTATCGTGCGTCATGCAGGATAGTATTGTAATTTTTTTAGTTCTGGATGCATGAAGTTCGACAAGGTTAGGATGGGAGGCCGAAGTCAGGCGGGAGGAAAGCTCCGACGGGTAAAGCCTGTTGACATAGCGATAGAAGAGAGCTAGATCACCGAAGGCCCGTCGGTAAGAAAGGGGTCCCGAAATTATCTGTTAAAGAAGGGTCATCGATCAATCAGACAGCCTTCCTCTAAATAGCATCGATATTGTAGTCGGGGCGGCAGCGCCCCTAACATATGAGCAGTACTCCCGGCTAGAACGTATCTGGGCCTTGTACATAGTAAGGAGGTTATGTGGAGGAAAGTGCTTTTTAGCCCTATTCTAACATTTTCCGAGCAGCTGCCGCTATTTTATATCCGACCCATGAGTTTCTTCTTCTTTGATACGGTAACACTGATGCACTTATGCAGAGAAACAGTATAGATGCTGTTATAATCATCTCATTATCGGGCTCCATCTTAGTGGGTACTTGCACAGCATTCGTCTTCATATGCGATCGTATTTGGATAGACTGTATATTTCCTTATATCTTCTATAGATGATACTTTGCTCAGATTTCGTTAGTTATTCGATTTGAGACCAATCTTAGACCATTCTGAAGATTGCCAAAAAGCATGGAACAGCTTTACAAAGTTGGCTCTCCTTTGGTCGGTCGTAAGCAGTATTATTAACAGAGTGTGCGTATCGTATCGATATTGGTATCGATGTGCTATTGTCACGTAAAGATCAACATTTCTATAAACAATGACTCAGACGCTGGCCAAAGCTTGCAAAGCGTCTGTACCCGCCTTAACGCACGTTCTCAGATTAAACACAGCTTTTTGCTCATCCCACTCATGGAATGCTACGTATAAATTGGAAGAGTTTATCCAAACCAACTAAATTACGTTTGTTTTTTTGCGTCTGTAACGATAAATTAGATACTTGAATTAATGTGAGCTGCATTTACTACTGTTTTGCATATACGCCAACGAGAAATATGACACTTGCGTTGCAATGAAATGCTCTAAGGAATATACAAAGTTTATATGAAATGTTTTGTTTGGATATGTTATGGATGCGCCTGAACTCTAGCATCTGTGCATATGTGATATTACAGTGGGAAAATAGTTATAGTTTAATAACAAATGAATATGCTAGACTAAGCAGATTGCAGTCTGGGGTTATTTTTTTTAAGAAAATCGAGGCAAGTAAATACAAATTTGTAAATGCTAATTTGTAGTGAGGTACATTAGTAAACATTCAAAAATGGGTGAATTTACCATGGCTTACCAAATATGACCACACACATCGGCGAAGTTCCGATAGTATTACACAAATACATATGATTTCAAATCCAGAAATAACAACCACATAAGATGAAAAACAATATTGGGCCCAACGAATTCGAATAAATTAGAGTGAGGCAAGCCTATATGCTTACATTGCAATGCTTGTCGCCAAAATTGTGTAGCTTTAGTGCATACTTTTGGCTAATTTGCCTACCAAAGTGACGAGCCAATACATCGGAGTACATTCTCTTCTTTAGAAAAGAACTGCAAGTATATAAATACACTGGGTATGTTTATGTAGTGAAACGCCTTATTATTATTATATGTGTTACGATTTGAATCGCTCAGTTATTGTTAATAAACAGAGATAAATTAAATAAGTCAAAGAAACGAAAGTAAATATTTATTAACGGTGCAGAATAAAACACTCCTGCTTAATTCGTCATTTTGGAGGATGGACAAAACCAAACATTCTCTCCATTAAGTAGCAATACTGCAATACCTGATATTGGAAATGTGGGACACCTAACTGTCAGTGTTTAGGTCCTATTGTAATCACTTCTGCACTTTATGTTATCTAAATGCTCTCCATGTCAGTTGAGCAAACTATAGGCTCCAATTCCCCGAGTTTAGGCCAATTATGTGGCCAAATATTGAGATCAATTCCGTATTCTATTTAAAAAAGTAAGGGTCCATATGAAACGTAACTAATAAAACCATCATACTTCCACACGGCCGATATAATTGCCAAAATGGTTAATCCTCTTATCAAGTACTTATCCCTACTTTTTCTTCTTATCTCCATTTACCACACAACGGCGTCACTGTGGTACTCATGTGTTCAGGGGCGTACATACAACTGTATCCTTATAAAGCACAGTATGCCGAAATCAAAAGCTTACCTTTTGTTAGCTTGCCAAGCAAGACAAAAAAACTTTAAAAATACACTAAGCTTCTATTTGAGGTCCTGTAGAGAATAGTTTGTACTTAAATTTAGACTCTTAGCAACCTCAAAGAAAAAAAATTTAACCGAGTACTGAAGCATTGAAAATGTCCATTATTACGCTTTTTCAAACATTAAATCGCTTATAACTTGAATGTTTATGAGAATTGTGGGAAATTTGTTAAAGAATAATTAAAAGGTTAGAGATAAAAAATAAAAAAGTAAAAATATGATCAGTCCACAAAAGCGATTCGTAATTAATTTTGATTGGAAAATGTTCATCTAAGTTTGTTAAAAAAGGCAAAAAATCTTCAAACATTAATTATAATCATTTTTTAATTAATATACAGTTATAACATAGAGAAATAAGCCAAGTGGTGATTCTTTCGGTTATTCTTAGTCTGTCTTTTGACGAAGTACCGAAATAACATTTCATATTAGTAAACCGCACAGGTGCGATTTCTGAATGTACGAAACCGTTCCAAACGACTAATACCTAACTAGGATGTGAGGCTCCTATATAAAGTGACGATATCTTCTAAGTACAATTGCGCCATTTTTTTAACCTTATGACCTTGCACATTTCCCAGATATTAGACATGACAAGGACTTATTCAATACAATCACAGTATTTTTGTCAAAATTAACGAACAACAATTCTGCAGTTGCTGTTTGTAACTCAGTAAGTAAAGACAATGATTGCGTTGAGCTAACGTTAAGCGGTGCAGCCAGCGTTTTTATGCTGAATAGCTGTAGCTATGAGAGATCGTTTTTACACGTTGACAGCACTTTTTATAGTTTGTTAATTAAACGATCTATTCCGCATAACTACCCTGCACCACTGGACCGCTTCACGTTGGCTGAATCCACTCGTTGACAGAAAAAAGTATCTAACCATTTTGCACATTTCTTGTGGATTAATAAGCTTTACAATTATTTTAATCATAAAATAGTTATTATTGAATATCTTGATTCCACAGTATCTCCGAAATCAGCGGAACCAAACGATATTTTGAAAATGGTCAAAGAACAAAATACTCTTATAATTGCATCCAAATAGTTACCTCTGGAATTTTTTACCCATGTTTTGGAAGCATCATTCACCACCTATTCAATGGGAAAGTTTTTATTTTTTTTGTGAAAAACTTCACTCTCTATACGGGCTTTGTTGCAGTTGGGCAGAAAAACCTCGACCAGAGATGGGCGTTTACGCGTATGCATTGACTGTCTAGGTTTCGATGAAGGCAACGTAAACATTGCATACAATTATAGACAGGGCTGGATTATCCATTAAGCAGAGTAGGTAACTGTCTAGGGGCCCCGTGCACGCATCAAGAAAAAACAAGTGGTTTCATCGAACGAACATTTAATGTGAAAATTTGTATCCTTCATCAATGAAAAACAGATACATAGACATAGAGACTCAGACGTCAAACATATAGGGCCGCTTTCCTTTTATCGCAGGTTAAAAAAATACGGGTAATTCTGTTTCTGTATACAATGATGCATTTTACATGATGTATACAATACCCATCACTTCCTCAACACAAATTTTTACATAGGCCTGGTCTATTAGAGCGAGCACGAAGACTAGATATAGAAGGTTAAGCTCATGTGTGGGGATGAAGCCAAAAGTGTCGACGACAAAGGCAAGGCTATCTCGTGAGTACACTGCGCAGGAGATGAATTTGAGATTCTGCACATATCGAATCTCTTTTTCTGATGTATTCATCATGACTGTAAACCACGGAGCAGACGTTCTACGCCATGCTCCACGCGCACTAGATTTCCGAGAGCTATGCCCTCCTTGGCGACAGTGTGTATCCCTTTTTCAGTTAAACCTCCTATCTCTAGGTAGACTTCGTGAGAGCAAGCTACGCCAGTGTGGCACACACATCTGTTCCTGTCTAACAACAAAGATTTCGCTACAAAGGGATATTCAATCACTAAAAGTTGACAGTTCACGGGGCGGAATCGGGGTGTGTATCACTTGCGCAAACAATGCCGCCGTTCGCGGTAAATATGTCCATGGGGTGGATAAGTAAGCACGAAGAATTGCTAAATATGCCCTGAACTGAACAGAAGGAATTGGAACGTGACAAGGATTATGACATGGCCAGTGGCATTGCTTCAAGGCAGACGCTTTACCTTCCGCTGAATTTTGAGCAGCAATCTGTACTTTTGCTATTGCTCAAGACTCTTCTGTTGTACCAGTGACTATTGTTTCATCCTGCCGTCAAAACATAACAGGCTTTTATTTGAGAATTTGAGATGAGTTGAGATTATCGTTTAAATTTCCAATCGAAATAAAAAAAGATTTTTAAATTTTTAGTTCGTTTTATTATCAGCAAAATGAAATTTTATTAAAAATATATTTTTATATTTCTCATTTTTTGGTATTTATGATGTCAAATAACTAGTTTGGTAATTTCTATATAATTTTCATACAATTCATTAATAGGACTAGATAAAACTTTCACTTTATTTGTACTTCACAAATCTTAAGTCGATAGAATGACGTTATGTGCTTATTGTTTTTCTCTCATTAAACCCTTTCATTTGATACCGATATCATAGCGGTGATCATAAAAATTATAAATTACGAAGTCCACCATATTGGATTTATAATGACGTCATGTGTCTCTTATTAAGCCCTTTAATTTGATACCCATATCATAGGGTGACTATGCAAAACGTAAATAGCCATTTTGCGGCGGGCGCGATATTGGATTTAGAATGATGTGCTTTGTTTATTGTGTTTCTCTCATCAAGCCCTTTGACTTAATACCCACATAGTAGTGTTTTGTAACATTCGCCGTATTGAATTCAAAATGGCAGCAGTTAATTAATTTTGTATTGTCATTCGATGTGGGTACATTTCAGCTCAATCGATTAAGGTTAACTGGTTCAAAAGTCAGTTCTAAGATTTGTCCCCCAAATACATACTAACCAACGGATCAAGTTAAATAAAAGGCTTGTAAAAATATGGAACATCCCACTTGATAAAGATTGAACAATTTTTTTTAAACGGAATGTCCTATATTTAGTTATACGTTTGGATACACGTTCAAAAGAAGAAAATTGAAGAGTGGTAATTCAAAAGCGTCTAAGTGCCATATTTAGGCATTTTCGAATTTCAGTGATTTTAAGATCCGTGTACCATTGCCAGTAGTAGGTATATCAAACATTATATGTGCCAGTGAAGAATCTGGAGTTCTATATACATATTTCAAATTCTCCTGCAGTCTAACTCCACTAATATATTGATATGTTTTTCCATAGCGTTTTGATGGCTAGCAGTTGAATTGTGAGCAATTCAATGTACAAAAGCGCTCAAGTTTGACAGCTTACCAGTCCGCTATTGTCAAGTACATTAAATCCATGCTCTATGCAGTTAAGCTTTATCGAAAAATAAACCTTGAGCAAACAATGCAAAAAAAAATATTCTGGTCTATTGTTGGCAGCATCTCCAATATTTTACCTCTTTAGCTTGACCAAGTCTACTATCATCGCAGGACGTCAAAATACGATCTATCCGATTTTTTTCTTTTGTCAGAGAACAGAACGCAGCAGGTGTTTGGTTTATATTGAAGTCCCTTACTCAAATCTTAAATAATGGAAGAAAAAAGAAGCCTTCTAGTTTCTAGTAGTTTGAAATTTTAAAGTAAACCTGCATTTCTACGCCTCTGCAATTGGAAAATGGGACACGTCACGTATCGAACAATATCAGTGGAATAAAGGGAGAACATGGGAGCGCCTTAGCGCTAGCATCAGGTGTATAATAGTCCAATAGGACACCTGTATTCTTTACAAGGAGACGGACGTGACGTCCCTCTGTATTCTATACAGACAACCGTTAAATACGGTGATGGCGTCAAAGGGTGATGTTACCATTTCAAATGGTCGGAGATCGGCATTTTACAGATTTGAATAATTATACGCTTGTAACATAGGGTGACACGGTGACATGACATGACAGGTGGGTGATATCCTTGTACGAAGTATTTGTTTGGAAATGATGAGAATAAGGTACATGTAACATTCAGCCTGATACATTGTGATTTATTAATGTTGGTAAACGGTGCCGTCCTGAAACAAAATCAAATGAACACTTTGTAGGAACAGCATCAGATACGGGGCAAACATTTTTTAATAATAATAAATAAATAATCTTTATTTCAAAATGACAGTGCACAATTACAACGAAATGTCCGCTGTCAGGTGAAATATACAAGAAACAAAATAGTGTCTAAATATTACAATATTACACAATGTTTGTTTCACATTTCTAGTTATTCATCGAGCCCATATGGCTCTAGATTCATTAGTAGTTTGTGAATACATTTCTTGAACTCTTTTATATTCGACAACTTTTTAACTTCTTGGGGCAACTTATTGTAAAACTTTGCACAACTGTAATGTACGTTTTTTTCGGTAATAATTAGATGATGAATTGGGTACACAAGAGTTATAACTCTGTTCCTTGTATTGTATCTAATTGCCTGGGATTCTTATAAAGTACCCAATATTTTTTAAATGTAAAAGTCAATATTTCCTGAATATAGATTGCCACTATGGTGAGTATTTTATTCCCTTTAAATTTTCCTCTACATGTTTCTCTACACGGAATTTTTAACATGCATCTCAATGCTCGTTTCTGTACCCGAAAGAGCCTGTTTTTAGAAAAGGAAAAATGAAAAATACTTTGTTCCTCGTGCCTAGAAAATATACTATTTCTGTATTTCTTATTGATATGGCTCGGGGCCCTCAGACAAATTGTATATCCTCGAGCCATCAGTGGCGGCTCGTGAGGTAGTGCCACGGTGCCATGGCACTACCTTGTCTTCTTCAAAAAGAATATTTTTTTCAATCTTCAATGTTTTACTTTATTTTCTGCTTTTTCATTTTTTTTTTTTGGTATAAATTATATGAAGTGACAACACTGACAACGTGACAACACCGCAAGCACCCGAACCACGCGATACGGAAAGCACGCCTTGACCTTGACGTCATCAACTTGTGCCAATTTTGGGCCGGCCCAAATAAAAAGAGAGAAATTTTACTAGCATCGCATACGAGCGACAGAGATAACGCTACCCTACACATTTTTGTATGAGGTGAATAGCGAAAGACAAGTATAATTTGTGCCAGGCACATCATCAGTCGTAATTCGTTATCAAGTGATATCGGCGGTGTTTTTGTTCGGTCGGTCGTTTCGTATGATTACGTCTAGTGCTGATTTCGGTCTTTTTTTACCTGAAAAGTGAAAAATACCTTTTTGTTTTAGTACGTCTAGTGTTAATGAACTGCTCTGTTTTGTGATCATATTTTTTACTGTTTTATTAAAACTAGTGAAAATGAATAAAATCGGGATATTAAAAAACTCATTTAGTGGTTTTTCGCTGGATCAAAAACTGCAAATTAAAGAATTAGGACGGCCAATACCCGATTTAAAAATTGAGAAACAAAGTGGTAGCGTACAAAAATCGCGCTGACGCAAATTTAATAAAAATGTGTACGATAAAAACAGCTGGATATGTGGTTGTGAAGAAACGAATAAACTATTTTGTTTGTATGTGTTCTATTTGGAGGTGACGAGACTTGGTCAAAAAAAAGGTACAGACGATCTTATACATATATGGGATAAAATGAAGACCCACGAAAAATCTAAAGTCCATATGAATAATGTTTTTAGCTTTTCTATTCTTGGTAAATTAAATATAAGGACTCAATTCAATTCGGCTTATCGCAATGATCTAATTAAACATAATAATCAAGTGGATAAGAATCGATATGTATTGAATAAAATTATTAATTGTATAAGGTTTTGTGGAGCATTTGAGTTAGCCTTAAGGGGTCACGATGAAAAGGAAAATTCGGAAAACAGAGGCATATTTAAGGAGCTGGTGAATTTTAGCGCCGAATTAGACAACGAATTGAAAGTCCATATTCAAAGTGCCAAACTTTTCAAGGGTACCTCAAAAACAACTCAAAACGAGCTTCTTGAGTGCATGCTAGATGTTTATCATGAAGAAGTTAAGAAGGAGATTGCAAATTCTCCTTTTGTTGCAGTAATTGCCGATGAAACGACTGACGTAGCCTGTGAATTTCAGTTAGTTATTATTTTCAGATATTTGTGTAAAGGACAACCAGTTGAGAGATTTTGGAGATTTTACGTCCCCGACGGACACGATGCCAAATCAATCGCTGCATGCGTTTTAAATGTTGTAAATCCATTACTAGATCAAAATCCAAACAAATTAATAGCTCAAAGCTATGATGGTGCGTCTGTTATGAGTGGTGAATTGAATGGCGTTCAAAAAATTATTAAGGAAACTTATCCACTTGCAAATTATGTTCATTGCTATGCACACCAGTTAAATCTAATTATGACAAGCGCATGCTCTGTCAATAAGCAGGCTAGAATATTTTTCCATAATTTATCTAGATTGTGCTCTTTTTTTTCGATGTCTCTTCAAAGAACAAAAATTTCGGATGAAATAGTTAATTGCAGATTGCCAAGATCTTCCCAAACACGTTGGAATTTTCAGTCACGAGGTGTTCATACAGTTTATGAAAATAGGAAAGACCTGATTGAAGTTATGGACAATATAGAAAGTACTTCACGCGATTCTTCGTCGATTAATCAAGCCAGTGGGTACAAATTAAAGCTGCAAGATACAAATTTTGCATTTTGGCTAAGTATATTCCATAAAATAATGCCACATGTTGAAATTGTCTGTAACCAATTACAGAAAGTATGCACCGATTCTGTTAAGGTCAAAAATGATTTAGAGAATTTTGAAGCAGCAATTCAAACTATACGAGAACAAATGGATAGCATTATTGACGAGATTGAACGAGTGCAGAGAGAAACTGATGAACCGCCAAGAAAAAAAAGGCAAGTTGAAGAAGGCAGCAAAAAACGGGAAGCGTTAGAAATATGCGATGCAGTATTATCGCAAATAAGAACAAGATTTAACTTTTCTGGACATTTAGTTGCTTCTAATTTATTTGTGTCTGAAAAGTTTTCTGTTTATAAACATCAGTTTCCTGAAGCACATTTAAATGACACATGCACACAATTTTCATTTTTAGACAAAAACAGGCTTAAAACTGAGTTACAAGTATTATATCAGAGAGAAGAATTGAGTACTACTTCTGGAGCTGTTCCACTATCCATTTTATTGAACGAGGAAGGATTAAATTGTACGTTTCAAGAAACTCTTAAGCTCTTAAGTATTTTAATCACTATACCGATGTCAACATCTGAAGCAGACCGCTCTTTTTCAATGCTGAAACGGATTAAAACTTTCCTCAGAAACACAATGAAGGAAGAAAGGCTTAGTGCTTTAGGAATGCTGTCTGCAGAAAAACATTTTGTTAGTGGCATTGAAAATTTTAATAATAAGGTAATCGAAAACTTTGCTACCAAAAAAGAAAGAAGAATGGACTTCCTGTATAGAAAACTTTGAAGTTATAGGTACTTCTCCACACTTGTTTTATAATTTGGTGCGCGTGTGTAAATAGTTTTATTTTTGATTTTTTTTTTGGACATATAGATTTATTGAACCTCAAGAACTTTGAACACTAACTATCAGGGGTAAGTTATAAGTTATTCTTTACAATTTTGAATCGATTCAAAATTATGGCTTCCATTCTGGCACTACCTCACTGAATTGGCACGAGCCGCCACTGCGAGCCATACCACATAGGTTTTGTATAATAACTCCACAGTGGTCTCACTGTATCGGGACCGTCAGTGCAGTAATTCCGTCTTAATTTTGAGCGTGCCATCTTTACTTTCTACACCTGGCCCTCGATGTGGTACTTTCATGTAAGAGTTTGGTCCATCTTGAGTCCAAGGTACGTGCTGGAGTCCATCCAGTCGACCTTAACCTCTTCGTCTCTTCTACAGACTCTCCCTATTCTGGTGGACGTTATCTGGATATGGGTTTCAGGTAATCTTCGATTTCTTCGGACCTGTCCGCTTCGGTCTTCTCATGGTTGAGCCGGATCTCCCACTTGATGCACCATTCCTCCAGGATGGTAGTCGCTTTCTGCAGATATTCCCTAACCATGCGGGGTCTCGTACTCTATGCCGCATATGTTGTGTCGTCCGCATACACATGCAGCTGCGTTTGTGGAGTCTTTTCGCTATCTGAACTCTAGATTGCATACAGCTAGAGTGATAGTTTCGCTGGCTCTCTGCGGTACTCTTACCTCCACAGTTCTTGTCGTCGAAGTTGTCTTACCAATCCGAATCAGGAATTTTCGGTGTTTCAAATAGGACTCCACCAGTTGAATCATCCCTGTTGAGTCCGCGGGAGCAAAATTCTTGATCCGGATCAAAATGGACCAACGAGAAGGCGTATTTGTAGTAACAGATCAAATGAATATAATCGATTTGTCAACCAAATGTATCTACGATTTGTGTAAGAAGGGCCTCTAATCCCCATATTGAATCAAGAAATTCCTTATATAGTAAATCATCTGGTTTAGCTACAAAAACATATTTTTTCACTTAACCCGGAGAGCAAAACCTATGATCCGGATCAACAATTTCCAATTAGAAAGCGTTTTAGTAAACCTGGATCAAAAATTAGCAAATCGGAAACAAGTATCATAAACCCACCTTGTAGATGATAGAACCAAATTCAAAACAAACATAAACTCCTGATAAAATTGAAAAACGGTTGTCAATTAGGTGGAGATTTCAACAAACTTCTTAATCAACTTCCATTACCACATGTTTCTGATGCTGTATACCTAAAATCCGCATGTGGTCCTTCAAGGTAAATTTCTGTGTTACAGTTATTTTAAACACCTTTATCAAGCTTAGATAAGAAATTACAATAAAAAAAAGGTCTTTTATAACATACAGTTTTGCAAAATGTAAAATGGAAACTCTTCTTTCTTGTGCCTCTTTGTCGGTTAGAGATGGGATGTGTATTCGAATTCACATAATCACGATATTCGAACAGGCATACCAAGTTTCTACTATTTTGTGATACAATAACAATTATAATAAATTATAACGATATTCGTGATAATCAATGCAGGTTAATGACATTGAAGCCGAATTTGCCCTAATTCAATAAGATACCACACTGGCAGACGCATTTTATATTATACAACAAAGGTAGGTATTCCAAAATTGGTTAAAATGAATTAGTATCTGGAAATAGGCTATTGATCACAATTACTACACCTGTGGTAAACACAAATGATCAGATAAAAGCAATCTTATTATTGTTTGATTTTTTTTTGGGACATTCTGTTTTTCCAAATTTTCGGGTAATCAGTACGATTTCGAAATGTGTTTCCGGAATTACTGTACCGGCCTCCCGCACTCTTGTATCATTGGTGTGATAGTGCTATATCTTTCGAGGACTGCTAATGCCGTTATGTCTGTTATTAAATATTACTGTACATGGAAAATGGCGTTTTGGAAACCATTTGTGTCAAAGAATGCTGGAGAACATTGAAACCACAATAGTACAAATGAACTAATAAATCCTGTCAATATAAAAAGAAACGAGTATAGCAAAGTTCTCCTTTAGGTATGAATCTAACTTGAGTGTTGAGATTCTTTTTTTGCTGTTTCAATTAGGAATAGAGATACTGTGGTCTACAAAACTAAACCTCCATTTTGATTCATTGTAACACTTTCGTTGCTTCATAGGATTAGGAGCTTCTATTGATTTTTTCAAAAATGTTAACTCCTAATAGATATGGCCAGTGCAAAAGAAATTATACAAAGATATTCCGAGGTATCACCAATTGTTTTAAGCGTTTTGAATCTGGTGGAAAGGCAAATATTTCATCGACATTGAATTTTGAACTCTTGGGTATTAACCTTTGTTTATTAATGCTGCTTATAGTGGACTGCATAAAAATATAGAAGTGTTACTGGGAGGACAAACAGGAAATTGACAGGTCATATATGTCATAAAGCTATTATTCTAGTAATTGGTCTGAATAATGTTGCTGAAAAAATTAAAAATGATTGATTCTAAAGTTGTCGTTGATCTTTATTTTACTGATGTCAATATGTCATGATGCATTGGCAGTTGGTATTACTACATGCTGGCCAAGCAGATTTAAGAGAACTTCTCAAAGAAGAAGCTTACGCTTACGTACAAGGGTGGAACGATTGTAACCTACTTAAAGGCTAAGGCGAAAATGCTTGCCAAGATCTTTGCTGCCAACTTCACCAACGCCCAAATGCCGACGATAAGGGTTTACCTACACTATGCCAGAAGTAACATTCAGTCTTAAGATCGTAACGATATTAACAAAGCTTCTGGTCCGGATATGATTCCTGTCGTTTTACTGAAGAGATCTAACTCCCTTCTATGTCTACGCCATCGGGCTTTGCTCCTCAGAACTCTCTTCCATGATGCTGCCGTGCGATGTGCCTGCCAGACATACCCGCCTGACTTCGTGCTCCTATTCTAACCCTGCCGAACATCGTCCATCCAGAACTGGCCGAAACGACCGCTCTTTTGTCGCTAGGGTATCGAGATTGTGCAACAATCTACTTTAGGAGGCTTTTCCCAATTCTAACAACCTTAGGCAGTTCAAAAATCGGATTAAGGAGTGCGGTGTCCTGGTAAGTAGGCTTCTGCATACGCGGCTGCTTCGATATAAAAAAATATTTTGACATAAATATTCCGTTAAAGATCGTTATTTATAATGCATAGAAAAGTCACATCAAATCTTTCCTCATATTATATTTAAATGTATGCTTCGGTTCCTGGATGGATGACTCAACATACCTACCATTCTGCCTGTCAAATTCATCCAATTACTTAGTTCTCAAATTTGATCACGAAAATATATAATCTCAGCGCCCGTATACCTTAAAATTGTTATCCTCAATTGACAGAGTCTTAGAATATCCGCAATACAGTGAAAATTTCCCAGTGCCATAAAGCATTGAGTCGAAGATGCCATCAGCGAGTTTAATTCTTAATAGCTTTTCGCCCCAATAATTGGATGTTCTGTCTGGATGTACGGTTGTAATTTCTGCTCCCTCTTCTACAATGCCTCCCCCTTCTGTTTACCATTTATTTTGAATCGAATCGGATAAATCCGAAGGAGAAGCGCACGCTTCGGCGCACACACCATTTTGTTAATGTTGATGATAACATTGACGATAAGCAAGCAATTGAGCCATAAAAATGAAATTACTTTGATCGTTGCTGATTACTAGTTTTGAGCTCTCTATAGAAGAACATATCTGCACCTTACTCATCTGGAGCCAATGTAGGACTATTTCGACGAGTACGTAGGAATACTGAATAGTTCCTTGAAAGTCTCATGGAGTTTTAAAGAGGTATTGGATCTAAAAGTAGTTGCCGTATTTTATTTAGTCCGGAAGCTTCGAGTGCCGCCGCCCCGACTGTATTATCCATGTTCGATGCTGTCCAGAGGAGGGCTGTCTGATTGATCGACGACTATTCTCTAATGCCGCGTCCGCACGCGTGGAAAACCTCAACAAATCTTCAGAAACGCAAACGTGCGGTTAGAGCGTTTGGCCTGACTTGCGTAGGTTTGCAAGCGCTTGTAGCCTATCCAATCGGGTGTCGGTTTGGGGTTTGCAGCAAGTGCTTGTTAGGCGTCCACATGTAGTTTGTGCACCATCAGTCTCGCTTATGCACTGGTGGCGAATAGACGTGGGCTTGTTCCAGTGTTGGCGAATCTATCGATTTTTCGGTATTTCTATCGAAACGAGACATTATCTACCGAAAACGTCCTCATTTTCCACGATCTTAAAATAATCCAGATATTTACAGATTCCTTGCCGAAAAAAAGCTGGAACAAAAAAAAAAAAACAAAAAAAGTAAATTTTATGTAGTCTATGTAGTATTATGCCCCATACCAGTTATACATAGGGGCAGTTGGGCACATGAAGGACGTAGATTTGGGCTGCCAACAAATATGTAGGTACCTACGTAAATTTGTTATTCCGTTCTGCCTAGATTGGTTTTTGTGTACAACAGCTACAGACTGGTAGACCACCATGTCATCACCAGACAGCAATAACGACACCAAAGCTTGTCTATAATCAAATCCAAGCGAATAACCAAAATTTCTGTGTTATGTGCCGCGGTTATAATATGGTTCAAGATAACACACGGGTTGATGACGTCAGTTACACGAATCGCTTGAACGCGTTGGTTTTAACCGCGGTTTTGTTGCAAGTTGTTTATTTTAGAAAAGCGCGTATATAATCTCTGATTATTTTTATTATCACTTAATAATCGTTGCTTTTTCGTCTGCAACTATATATGGAAAGTTTGAATAAGAAACCTTTCATAATATTCATGGGAGAAATGTTTCTTTCAGATTTTGTTTTTTTTTTAGTGATGGAACCATGGCTTTGTAGCTATGATAACAATCAATTCTCTAAATTTTTCCGCATGTCAAAGAAAACATTTATTGATTCAGCAGAAATGATGAAAAAAGAAATTAGCAAAACGGTATACAGGTGGATATCATCTAGTGAGTTTATATGGCCATATTTTAATATTCTTGTGGTATATGGCTACACAGGACACTTTGTTAAGCATAGGAACTCCATTCAAGGTAAAACTGAAGTCAGCCTGTATCAATTTTCTCAAAAATGAAGCTGAAGTACAATAACAATATGCAATACCCGGCAAAATTCTAACTTGTCACATTTCAAATAATAACCAGAAATATAAAACTACTCTTGAGTTGGGTAAATATCACAATTTTGCGGTGATAACTATGATATATAATAGCTGATTCGTGACGCCACGGATCTTATAACCAAACTGATAACTACACTCGCTTGAACGGATCGGTAAATACCAACCCAAAATGGTAAATACCATTTCCATTTGGTTATCCGCTTGAATTTGATTTATATTTAATTGAATATTAAATAAAAATGTCAGGTGATCAAGCTTCTAGTTCAGCAATGGAACAGAAAAATATTCGGAATCTTACAAACAAGAATGGCAAAAGGAGTTTGAAGAGCAACCAGTGTGTTCATTGTGCAAGTTGTACACTGATGTATGTACCACTGATCTTGTGAGGGCCCTGATCTTTTCCTCCTACCAATTTTGACCTTGAATTTACCGAATTTCAACGACACTGTCTATCGATTACGTCGTGGCAGCTTTTCACAGTCCTACTAACCTTGAGCAGTTCCCAAATCGGATTAAAAAAAGTTTTTTTAAATTCCTTTTTTGGCATCTGCAGTGCCCTGGTAATTAGGCTTTTGCCTGCGCAGTTGCTTCGGTATAAAAATATTAGGTTTAGATAAAACTTTATACCTCACAGATTAGATTCGTCCGACGAATCAATTTTCAAAAACTATTACAATTTTGTCCTTGCAGTAGTAAAATCTGTCAGAATATTTCACCTTCTGAGTGATAGTTTCCGAGCTATAAGCGGAACTGACATATATGATGTACCTACGTTTTAAAACGTCGAATATTACTAAATATGATAAATAATATTTTAAGAAATAAGGATTCCATATTTTTGAGCTGTCCTAATCTTTCGATCATTTTACGGAAAACTGGAAAAAGTAGTTTGTACCGTAGGTGTAGTTTTTGAGAGGCTCAACACGCTGTCATCTCTCTACCCCTTCAAACTTTAAACGATTTCTGCAGTTATTGTTGAAGGATTGTATCCTATTGTATTTGAAAGTGGTTATTTTTTATCCTTGACGACTCAAATGTCAAGTTTTTGAATTTTTTGTATTTAAATATTTTAAGACATACGTTTTTTGTTTTAGTACTTGATTGTTTTGGCAGTTATGTCCATTTTTTTATATTCCAACTACCACGAAGACCTAAGGCCTAAACACCCATGGGGTACCGTGGGGCTATAGGGAGATACAGGGGAAAGGGGGAATGCCACACAGACTCTGGCGAACATGCGAAACAATCAGTTTGTAAACCTCTTAATTGGTTAGGTTCATTATACATAGGTTATGTTTTGGTATTTTTTCCCTGAAGTTGGTATCATAGAAAATTACTATTTGCGGTGGTATGGTTGACTAGAATAAATTTGATACCTCTGAGTTCGACAGTCAGGCACCGTCTACCTCCTTCGGACAATCACAACATTCATAGCCAAGCGAAAAATTTCTCTTGGGACGGGATTCGAACCCGCACAGCGTACGGCGACTGCTTAGGAGACCGAAGAGACTACTACTGCGGCCACCGCTGCTGCCTAAATCTCACTAATTTTCAAATATTTGACTTATGTTCTTGCATGCTCGCAACACTGCTTATTTCGAATATATTCTGACATAAAAAAAGGAGAAACGCAGTAGAATTGAAATTATTACAATATTTTTTTGTATACATGTCGGCTACTCTGATCAAAATTTCAGAAAAATCCAACCATCATTGTAAAATATTAATAATTTGTTGGCCTACACGAGGTCTTCCAAAAACGCCGGGGCATACTTCTAATGAGATGATCGATTTCCTTTTGAGGTACCTGATCCCAGGCTACCTGTAACTTGTGCCGAACTGCATCTGGAGTGTGTGGACATGGGGTAATATTCCCATAATGTTCCAGATGCGTTCAATAGGTGATTTAGGAGCCAAGACATACAATCGACTTGATTGCCTTCAAAATGAACCAAACTACTTCTGGCGATATGGGGTCGCCCATTATCTTCTTGGAAAAGTGGGTTGGTGAGCGTCTTTAGGCAAAACATGTGGTCTCCTCATCTCCTGGATGTAACGCACGGCGGTCATCTTGTCTCTGATGAACACCAAAGGTGACCTGCTTCTATAAACAATAGCCCCTGAAACCATAATTCCCACCCCGGCACGGCCGTCACGCATCCCCAAATAGGATTTGGATTAATCATTGAAGATAATCTTATTCCATTTGAGGTTCCGGTTCATCCGTTCTCTGCACCAAGCCGATCGCTTTGTTGCCTAGGAGTAAGAGGCGGGATAAACTGAGAACGGTATGAAGTAAGTCCAAAACTTTTGGTCCGACGATGAACAGTTCGCATTGTAATAGGCCGTTCATGCTCTCCAAACCATTGATCTGCACACTGCGCAGACTAATCTTCATCGTATCTGCTACTATCTGCAGGAAGCATGAAGTGGGTAACAGGGGACCGCTGTTTCCATTCTTTTCCTGGAAATTCTCTAACAAATTTAGCAGGAGCTGTCGGCCTTCTCCATTGATTATATTTCCGGGCATTGTACAATTTTATATTGAAGATTGATGGCAGGATAACTCGAATTGCACGCCGATGTCAAGTAAGTTGTCACTGTGACAAATATGAAGTGCACTCATACGTAACGACAAAGTTTTCGGGACGGATATACACAATTAAAAAACGTATGTCTGAGCTTAACGAACAAACGATCACACGGCGGAGTATGTTGCATGTGTATGTATGAGGGAGATAGAGATATATAAAGGTAGTTTTACTTTGAACCGCCAAGAACGGTGACTACAACTATACCGAGAAAATCTTTGCAATAAATCCATTATTACTGGAAGTTCTTCCAATGTCACTTAATAATAAAACACGTTGAGACACATGAAATACCTACATAAAAATGAAAGTATTGCGCCACTCCGCTCATAACAGAAACAAAAGTTGAAGTCTCATTACACTTGAAAATACATCTGCTCCAATATTTCCTCACAAATGGGGTGTGGGAAGTAACATTTATTTTAAAAACTCCAGTTTCTTGACGTATTATTTCAAAAAAATTTCTACTTTACCGCTAATATCGCTTACAACTGTTCCTGCCATTTAAATAGAAGCTCACATCGGCTTAATGAGGCAATTTACTTAACTCCATTTTCTTACTAAAGCATCTTCCAACTAGAAATACTTATAGGTGCTGTATGAACTCATCATATTTATATTATAGCAGGTAAAATGGTCCATGTAGCGCAACTTATGCCGTCTGCAAACTTTGTTCGCACGTGAAACGAATGTCGAGCTGGCGTTGACCAAATAGCAGAACGCAGGATGCATTCGGCCTGACAAGCCCCCTATGTTTGCATTTGCTCTGTAGCTTACACGAACTTATTGCCTACTAGAGAACAAAATTAACCCTGCAACTGCACTTTATCGATCCCGTCCACAAAATTGAAGACCGTTAAAGTTTGAGCAGCACCGAAGTCCCGGCCCAAAGTTTCGACGACCAATTTCTAGCACATGGTCGTATTGTCTTGACACCTCCTTGAAGTGCTGCCTAAGCCACGCAACCTTCTTTGCGACTTCGATTACCGTGGACAAAGCACTTCAAAGCAACTATTCAAAATCAATTTGCTAATGCAATCAGCGGTGAAAAAACAGAAGAAATTCAATCTCGGAGGGTAGGGGGCTTAAAAGCTTCTGCAGTCGGAAAGCAAAATTGATGTAAATGCGATATAAGAAAAGTCGGGATTGGGGTGTATGTGAAACCGTGAATAATGGTAGGAAAGATTTCGACGTGTACCGTTGTTTGTTTTGTGTAAAATGTTACGTATCGATTACACGTTTTGAGACAATGGAAAGTAATGACAAAGGGTAGCGACTGCTTTTAACGTATACTAAATGCCTATTGGCAATAACCCTTGTCAACGTTTTTGATGCTTTTGAAGAAGAAACCACAACGCAGCTAACAGTCAAGAATATGAAACTGTTAATTTATGCTTATACACTAATACACTAAAAAAATAATTACATAACTTACCATAGGTAATTTTGTAACCAACGTTAAGTGATGTAAACTAGATTATACTAAAACATCTACTGCATATTTTTGTCATAATATGTTCCGATATTAAAATACATAATAAGTTACTGGAACGCAATATATTATTTAGTTTCTACTTAATATGTTATTATATTATTCATGAGCTTGATTATCTTTTTACATACGTTCTGTTAAGAATTACGGTGTAGCAAGGGAACATTCTAGTACAAGAATTTTAGCTGTGTAGTTCATAAGAGTAATTTATATAGTTGTGGCATACTTTTGTCAAGAATCACTTTATCGCAAATCTGGAATTTGAATTCCAATCTTTTTCTAATAGACTTCTATATGAAATACCTTTATAACACAAGAACCTTATCCTGTGCCTTTGAATTATAAAAAATAGTTGTACTAAAGTGATTTTCATATTATAACCGTATAAAATACAAACCAATTAAAAGAACTTGCTGTCAAATAACTACAATACGAGCTTGCTTCTAAGTGGGGCATCCTATAGGTATACTGATAATGCGTAGTATGTATTGAACTTCAACAGCAATAAAAACATTAGTACATGAAAATACCTTCATTTTGAAGTCCAGTGGCAAAAATAAATCAAAATCAATTAGAAAAAGATGAAAGTTACCACAATCCATTGATTTGTTTCATCATCAAGAACTAATTGCCCACGGGCATGGGGCGCATGAAAATAAGATAATTGTGTAAAAACACATTCTAAATATGCGAAAAAACTTATTGAAGTTTCTTATACAGCAAAGAAGATATAAACGAGACATATTTTAAAAGTAGCAAAGGAACTTTCAGTTCACTTTCACAATACCAACACCTCAACTTGTTAGCGCTTGTAAGACTGATCTATCACAAGGAAAGGTTCACCCTCACACTATGCAGGCCCAGAATCTGCCTTAGAGGTGCCAAAAAGCACAATGAAGAACCAAAGTCAAAGAGCGCTTAAGAAAGCAGCACAAGAAACATTGACTCCTAGTGGGTGGATGTATGCATGGGAAAGAATTCACCTCGGGACCATGTCTAAACAAAACTGCGAAACTACTATCAATGAGTAGAAACCAACGCCGTGCAGTTACAGGGCTTCTAACAGGACACAATGGACTAAAAGAACACCTGATCAAAATAGGGTACTATGGAGACTTTTGCTGCAGACAATGCGGCAAAGGAATATGTTTTATGTGAGTGCGAAGCGCTGGATCACCAAAGACAACAACTCTTCGGGAAACGAAAACTTGAACCGATGGAGTTTAGAACAGTACCGGCAGGAAAACTGTACCAACTGGTCCAGACTGCTGGATTGGGTACTGTAAACTTGAGGCGCAAGGCACAATAAGCCCTAGAGGCTGCAGTGCCATCGGGGACTTGGGTCGGGCGGCCCCCGGAAGGGGAAAAAAGACTAATCTATCCTAGAAATAGTTTTGGTGCCACCGCTCATCTTCCACGTTATATTTTGACATTTTACACAAAAAAAATTTAAAAAGTTGGTAGATCCTCATTATTTATGTGATTTTACCTTTTCCGGAGAAAACGGCATTGTAACTTTTTCTGTATTACTGCTGGCTACTTGTAAAAATAATCGTTTACGTGGCAAATATACATAAGAAGACACAAGTGGATGAAAGTGTCATGTAACATTTTTGTTAAAATTGCTTTTTTGCATTAAACTAACCTTAAGGAGTGATTCTTCCAGTCTGTGATTACTTTGTTGCAAAATCAAGTTATGTAATAACAAACTAACTAAACTAAATGTTCGAAATTTCAATAAAGTAAAAAGTCGCAAAAAAAATGTTTAAAGTCAATTTTCTCCACACAATGATTTTTTTACATAACACCTTATCCATTTGTGTCTTCAATTATTGTATTATCACATTATTATGCCAATTAATGTTCTTGGTATTGTAAAAGCAAAAGGAAAATGGTGTTAGGGAAATATTTACATAATATAGAATGTGATTTTAGACGCATTTTTTGCAGTTCTAAATTATCTCTAACCAGGCTCAAAAAATATTAGAAAATCGAAGATCACCGACGACTAGCCATGGACAGCGGTTTCGTGCTATTTGGTATTCCTCAGCATGATGCAGGCTTGGTCTCGGTGGATAACGACGTAATTTGTGCCAAATTCCTGCCGCTAGTTGAAATGTCACCGAGGTAAAGATATGAAAAGGATTATCTTCCTGAAAGCTGATAAATTAGCAATTATTTTAGAGGTAATCTTGATACAATATTCTAAATATCATAGAAATAAAATGTCTCAAGTGCGTAACTTTTTCATTTTCTGTATTATTTTTTTTTTTGGAATATCGCTACATGCCCCCCTTCCCTCCCTAATGGGCGCCCATACTTAAAGCAATATTGAAAGATTTCTACTCAAAACCATCACATATGACACTACAAGAACCTTTGTAACTAAATGTAGGTAGCTTGGATTTTTTCGATTGGTTACTCGTAAGGGTCCCATAATCAATATAAAATATCGTCTCAGTGGCGACGCGTGACTTTTCCTAAACTGTTACCAAAAGCAGATGTGAAAAATCTTATTAAAAAAAGGTTATTTTGAACCTCCCAAATATAAGTTTTTGCTTATTTTAGGTATTTTATTTAAAACATTTTTAAATTAAGGTAAACATTCCTGGACTGAGCGTTTGGGGCACTTGATATACCTCATCGTCTTATGCTATGACTAATCCAAGCCGTCCGAAAAAACAGTCGACGTTTCTAGATGTTCCGAAAATTTTTGATCTTTTTTGGCAATGAATGCTAACAATTCCCTGTAATTTCCTCTATTGTCAGAGTCATCCCCTTACAAATGAACGGTAATTCCTATTTTGCCAAAAACATACGGTATCTAGAAGTGTGCTGCCAAAAAGCTTGGTTAAGACATCTTTCAATTCTTGTTTTGCCAAACTGAATTAAATTGGCTACACATCTCACATGTAACGGCGAAATTTCATGTCTCCTCTTTGGAGCCTTAAAGCTTTTTAAATCGTTGACTCCGCTGCTGGGCCACCCATTTTTTTACTGTATAAAACAGAAGACATCGCCAACAATACAATCTGTTTTTTGCAACCACATAAGCAAGAGTTTCCATATACCAACCTAATTTAAAATATCAAACCACGTTTATTCCTTTTTAAAATTATCTAAAATAGGTGTTGGTCTTCCATTTTCAATGATCTCCATTTTTTATTAAAAATTATACAAGGAGAATGACTTTTCAAGTAGTTGATGGATTACGCAACGACACTCATCCATGTTTAATTGCACGCACACTACAACCGGTAACCAAAACGGCTACTAACGAGTGAGACGTGAGTAACCAAATCAAAAAATGGTAACAAGCCCACATAATGTCACAGCGCCCCACGCACTAAGGCGACCGCGATCAGACACGAGCCGGTTCCGACAGTCCCCGACGAACTACCAAATGTATCCATAAATGAAAATGGTAACATCCTACAACCAAGTCGAGAGTCAGCTTCATCGTGTTCGCAAAACCTAGACACTATAGTGAGCATTATTTTCGTGGGGCTAATTTGTTATTTACTGAATTACTATTACATATCACTGTTGTTAAACAAATAAATGAAATTATTTCACAGTACTTAGTCATAAAATATTTATGTTTAAGATTTTTAACTGTTACCAATGGTAACAATGGTTACATGGACGCTTCGCCACTGTATCGTCTTCCTTATCCATGAAGTAAAATTCCAGCTATCATAATTTGATTTTGCGAAATAGTTCATTAACTACTAAATTTGCAGGTTGACTATTTAATTGAGGAAGTTATGAATGAGTTCTTTGCTTTTATGAATTCATAGCTACTTGTACTGCCAATATGTTTTATATGCAGAAAATTAAAATCAGGAAACATTTATCACGCACCCGGTAATCCGTATCCCGTTGTCTTCCGAAGGCGCCCGAACAGGTTGCTTTCAATTTTCGAGCGTCCGATCAAGTGTGCGACCGTTCGCCGTTCGCTTCTCCGTTGTTTGCCGCTCGGCGCCGCACAGTGCATTTCGACCGTTGTTGTGGGAGGTTGTCGTCGTTTCGCCACAGTTTCCCTATGTTTACGTGAACTTTTCGAACTTTTCCCTATTTCGGAGTTTCACGAACGAGTCCGCGATGGGTTCCTTGTGGTTCACAGACAATTTCCAGCTTGCTAGGGTGTCGCAGGTGTGGCTTTTTGTGTTGTTAGTCGCCGTTACAGGTGAGTCAACTCTACCTTGATTGCTATACCTTATAACCTCACTTTCGCTTGACTGACAGTTGTTTTGTTTATTGTTGTGGAAAGTGGGAAGAAAACATTGGTTTTCTTATTTGTTAGATGGATATTTGCTAAGTTATGTGTGAATATAATGAAAAATACTGACTACGTTGTCGGATTATTCATGTTTTTCCAAGAATCTCAATGTTGTTAACAAAATTGTTGATATTGTGATTAAATTCATCTATGACAAAAAACACATTTCGCATTCCCAGAAAAGTTTAAATTTTATGAAAACAGTTGAAGTATATGTTCTGCTAGTATGTTCCTGGAAACCGTTGCGTACTTACTAGCTGAAGTTGCTAAAGAAGGATGTCCAAAATTCATTAAAAAAGATTTTCAGTGACACTGCGATAGTACGGAAAATGTTTGCGGTTTTAGAAAAGTTTTGCAGCATTCAGGTTTCTCAATTTCGATGCCTCGTTTTTCCATTCTTTCTATTCAGTGACTGGAAATCCTATAATCATTACAACTTAATTTAGGCTTGGTTCAAATTTCTTTTTTGTGGTTCATGACCCCAAAGTCGATTTTACAATTTCTAAATATTCTTGTTGATTTTCTTTTCTTAGATAATCTGACAATTATGGTCTAAATTCAAAGATGTAAATAGTGGTTTATAATCATCAGCAAGAGACATATTTTTGTAAAAGTGTATCAGTACCCAAAACTTTTTGAAGAGCAGGGGGTAACAAGCATTAAAAATCCCCATAATGTGAACAAAATCATGCTAAACATCCACAATTTAAGAGCCTTCCCGATTCTTCTCCGTGGGCGTTCGTAGTTATAAGTACCTTAAATCTTTGAGAGCTTGTCTGCAAAGTCCATTTTTCAAAAAAGTTCTGAAATGTTTTTCATTATTTTTAACTTATAATTGTGGTAGAACTATTATAATTCTATTAGATATATTTCAAAGTGAGTTTTGATGTCTTTTTTATTACTTTCTAAGTTACCATCAATTTTGGGCACACTAAACATGAAATGTGGTTAGAGGCTTTGAACTGAGCTGTCAGGCAAATTATAAAGTATTTAGTTCTTCCTCGTTTTAATACGACCAGGTACCTCACTGGTATGTTGTATAACATTATAGGCAAACCTTTCATAGAAAACATCTAATTCGCAAGAATTATATTTTAAAAACGTTTATTGTATTCAAAAGTGTATTAGTATTTTTTAAGATAAAACATTTTAAACCTCTTCTTATAGCTACCTCAAGTATAACAACGCTTTCAGGAAAAAAAATCCCTAAATTCCTTTGTCCAGCCGCAAAGCACACAACTACCATTGTAATGAGTGAGACCAATGAAACTGGTTTTGGTTCACATAGGTAGCAAGATTTCCGGGAAATCTTGTTTTCCAAAATAAACCACATGAATGCTTATGGTATCATAATACTTCCGTAGACATCTTCACTTCTTTGGGTACACTGTTGCATTAAAAGACTAGCGCAGGATGATGATTTATGAACTGTTTGACATCATATTGGATGTGCGTACCTGTCCCTCTTATAATCATTTTTAGATTCAATTTTCCAATTTCTTCCACAAAATTGAGAAACATAGAAGCACGATAAGCTAGAGAACTACTGGGCCTACCGTTATGATCTGATACCTCAGCGTGCTACGGAAAATCTATTGGTGCACAAATAATGCACTGTGTGCAAGACACCTTAAATAATTTTCCCCATGGAAAATGTAAGTTATGGTATTTATTCTTTGATGATGGCCTACTGTCTGTTTCTATTAGTTCAAGAAGTAATTCTCAAAGATTTATATATATTTGGGTTTTCAGTGTTTGTTAAGAAAAATAAAACGTATTTTGTTTTCATGTCCATTATATCTAGATTATATGATATGTGATACATATTTGACAGGGTCAGACAATATTTTAATTTGTTTTGACAGCTTTTATAGGTACGAGAGAAAATGTGTGGCCAGGGGAATGACATTTAAACTATGAAAAATATACCTTAAATGTGAAATAGATAGTCTTCAGTTCCATCGGTCTTGAAACAATAGAATCCTATGGATTGATAGCTCACAGACCAGGCTAACGGTTGTCTTTAAAGCTAGAATTTTTTTTTGATTAGCGAGTTGCAGGCGTTGATTTCATTGTTTATATTTTCTTTTAAAGAAATGACATAAAGTAGAAAGTAGAAAAAAAAGAAGAGTAGAAACAACAATTGACATGAAACCTGCCAGGGTAGTGTCAAAAACGTACATCAATTACTATATTATGTGATTGATGGGTAAATACTAGAACGACTGGAAAAAGGGTCTCTATCGACACTACTTGAGCAACTGACGCGTTCTTGATTTGAGTAGGCCAAGCCACGCTACTTTTAACCTACCATTTCTGGACTTGCTACGAATTTAAAAAGGTCAAATCACGCATTTGCACATTTACACGAAAACAATAAAAACGTTTCTTTAAGTGTTTGTACAAATCTTTACTGTTTATTTTCATGAAAATGTGTTAGAATGTGTGTTAAGCAATGCAATGAGTATAGCAGTAGGTATCTACATTATGAAAATTGATCACGCATATTGTGCCTAAATTTTCATGGTTGCCTTAATTTCATCGTTTGCTTAATAATTTTTTGGCGAAACATTGGAATTCCAAATACCGTATATTCACCCATGTACCAATATGTGCATACTGTTAGTTAAATAAGGCCTTCTGTTACAATAAAGCAATAGGGCAAACATGACCTTATCTCAGAAAACGGAGGAACATCTGCTTGCAAAATTCCTTTAATCGAGACCAATACCAAATGTATACTCAATGTGTGTATTTCACATTTTTGTCGTCTACAGTCTAGACTTGGTTGCATATGTGGTTTCCCATATCAGACATACAGAGCTTTCGTTTGTTTTGCATTAGTAATATCAATACTGCAAAATGTGAAACAAATATAGGACGGCGTGATTTAATCCTGGATTTTATGCTTTTGGATGTAAAAGATCTTTTGCAAAGCCTCTGGATATTATATAGAGTTAGATATGATTTATCAAGTTGATCACAGATAAACTTTATTAGAGACAGACCCTTTCTAACGAACGATTAAAGACAAAAAAGGTTTGAGATGTTTTCGTTTCGAAGTTTTTGTTAATATATTATTATCATTATAACAAAATTTTTTAAAGTGCCCAATTTATTTTACCTATAATTTTCTAGGATGAGTTTGAGGGAAATACCTCTGGAAAAACCAGTTTTTTATTATTTATAGAGGCAATAGCCAAAAAGCGTTTTTAAGAATGATAAGTATCGAGAAATCTATTTGACTAAGAATCGAAGTTTCTGTTCGGGGTGTGTATTGGTGATATAAATGGAATTTTTTTTAACTTTTTTCATGTATAATGAGGTATATTTTTATAATTTTTATTCCAACGACACATCAATGCCTTTTCTGCTAAAGTATATTTTGAGTGTGTTCACTTTTTTCTATGAAAAAGAAGTAGTAAAAATTATCCGACAAAGTTTAAACGTGAAACTGTGGCGTAATAAGTCCTACTAGGATGTAATAAAATTAAGTCCCTATTAAATAGGAGGAAAATAACTATAATTTTCTGACGCTAAAAGTTTCTATCGGTGACCGGAATAAAAAAAGGCCGTCAAGCAGGCTGACTCTGTATTTCCCACGCAATGCTATCATAAAGGATTGTCAAGAAGTTAGCCCCTCTAAGAAGAACGTTAGCTACGAGCTAACAAACAATTGAATGGATCAAGACGGTCGAACAGGACTTTACAATTAGTTCATAGTCCCAACGCATTACCGATCAACTGCACGTTGTGCTGTAACTTTTGCACTCTCTACCCGGGCACGACACTGCGGCTTTTCATCGGTCAGCGATCAGATATCTGTCAGCCCTCGAAACACGTATATGTACGTTCGTTTAGTTGCGTGGGTAGTGTGAATCGAAAATACTTCTTTATCATTAGTCAAGTCTCGAGGACAAATGTACGTGTAAATATATGAATTATGTATGAAATAAATAGAATAGTAGAATTACCAGGGTTGGAAGAGTGTAAATATACTAGCGCCAAAAAATTAGATATATCCCTCCCACCCCAACATTTAACCCCTTCAACATTTTGCCTGAAAAAGATCAGGAGCGTCTGAAATGTGAGAAAACGAATATTAAGCGCTTTTTTTTTGTTATTTGCCCCAAACTTTGCCGCCAGTGGAATGGTTTTCAAAAACTACTAAGCTTTAGTAATCTTGAGTCAACATTTCATCCAATCCGAGCGGGTTCCCAAGTAATAGTCCGTCCAGGATACCGACGGAAATAAGTGACATGGTTTTTGTTTTGTGTATATCACGTAACATCCAAAAAACATAATATCTCATTTCTTGCGATTACAATACTTCCTCTTCAATGACTTTAGAAGTATAATCAAATCCTATTGCATGTTTCTTTTTGCGAGAAGTACATGCTTGCGAAGGATTTAAAGAGTTATTTTTTAATGAACGAATTTCATTTTGTCTCTAATGAGATGTGACATCTGCTTGAGAGATGGCATTATTCTAGGTCTAAGCTGTAAGTTGTTGACTATAGCTGAAAGGAATCCGCAGTCGCTTGAGATGCACTTCTTCTTATTCGTCCTGGAAATTACTTACGCAAATTTGATGAATTTTAAAAATGAGAGAGATAAGAAAAGAAAATTCCTGGTTGGTGAATATTTATGAAACGTGAAAAAGTTATCACATATTACAGTATTTTTAATTTTCAGCCACTTAAAATTTATTTTGCCATGTCAAATAGAAAATACAAATCTGCGCCTTGATGTGATGCACTGCGAAAATGTTTTGTATGCTATGGGTCATTCCTAATTCTTCTGTAACGTGGGCGCGGTGCTGATGTCCCACAATGCTTCTCATAGTTTTAGAAAACGCAAAAAACCGGGTAAAATCGTAATTTATAACTTTGAACATAACCTCTCTCCAGAGAGAACATCACAAATAACCCGTCTGGTACAGCTAATAGATATACTTCATGGGCAGGATATTCAGCAATAATTTTCACACAGCAAGTATCCCTGATTTTATACACATGCAGACCAGTAGGTACACACAATCACCACACAGTCATCCAGATGCGATCATGCTTCTCTGCTTCTCAGACAATTTTCCATGTCACATCCTCTCAGAGATATACTCTACAGACTATCTAGACATTCTTCAACCAACAAAGCATGCTGGGAAACTGACTTGCAGCTTATCATTGAGCGTGTCGTTGTTTCATTCCTCCGCAGATGGCGCTTTTGGCGACGCTCACAATGCTCATAGCGATCAAGAGCCGAGTGAACTATTTGCACACTAGAAACTATCTAGTCTAACATTTTGTCTTCTTTTTGACATTATATAAGTGTTTTTGCATAATAATCCTGCCGACTGGCAATGCAAACTGGCAGACAGTTCCAACTGACAGCTAGCTTTTCACTTTCGAGGTGGTCGATTCTAGGTCTGATAATAGATGGCACTTTGTGCTGTCTCATTTCGATCAAATAACTTTCCATTATGTATTTTTCCCAAGGAGAGCAAACAAAGGGTGTACACCGAATATTACCTTTGTATTGACGTGTCCTTTCTTCTAAAACAATGTTTTGGAAGTTCCGCATTCGAATCATATGTGATACTGTGGCATTTGTAATTTTTCCCACATGTTTATTAATTGATGTAAAATTTCGAATCACGATTAAAACGATGTATCTGACCAATCCAGTTTCAGCAGAATACGCTTTATGCGACTTTTTGCAGGAAGGACTTTTTGTGAAGCCGCTTGCAATGGCAGCTGCATAAAGCGGAGGTGTATAACCTCATCTGTCAAAATCGTTCAGCAGCTTTAGAGGCGTACATTGAATATGGAAAATAAGTGTGTATGGTCACTCCATTCGAACAAGGGACACCTATTAACCTAGCGAATTCTTTTATTTTCTATTGGCAGACATACGTCACACCCCTTGATATATTCGGAATATTTTTTGCGGGTGATCAAATTTCCTATTAACTTGACTGCATCTTCGTCCCCTCGATATTTTGATATCTAGCAAAAAAATGTATCGTCTCAACTCTCAGCTTGTCATCTTAGACTTGTTTGCACTCCCCATTTCATTTTTACGTAGCAAAATTGGAGGGTCCAACCACGGACATAGATCGGCTTTTATCGTCAACATGTCACATAAATTTTAATACCCACGCAATATCTCTATGTGTGGAGGATGGACAGAAAGCTAAAACAAGAGGGGTCTGAAAATACATCAGTATTTATCAAGACATTATGTCCAGTATACATTATTAGCGAGCCTTGGAATCGTAAATTGTAGCTGAAGGGTCTTGATTTCGCAATAGTAAATCTCCTCCAGACTGATTTTCTAGACTTCTACATCTTATTCTAACTTGTTGGTGCTCTGTAAATCGCCAACTGGACGGTACTACCGCTCCTTTATTCCTAAAGTATTGAGACTGCGAAATAATCTGTAAGAAAATAGTATTCGCAATTATATCGCTGATTAAAATAATCCCCCATGTTTGTTTGTCTAATCAAACCACATATGTTTGAGATTCCTTTTTATTGTACGACGTTTCGGTCCCAACGGTGAGTAATAACCTATTATGTTTAAATACCCACAATTTGTTATTGTTATCTATTCAGTAATAGATGTTTAGGAGTACATAACTTTTTATAAAATTAACCACTCATTCCTACAAAATCCTTTTTTCTTGTCACAGTGCAATAGCTTTCACTATTGTTTATTCAAAACCACGATTTATTACCCGTTATCTTTGGAATAGGCGTAACATTTTCTACTGATAGTGTCACTTGCTATTACGGATATTACTTTGAAACGGGCTTTCCCAGGTCCCTATCCACAAAATTGTTAAATCACAATGACTATTAGCATATCGTCTAACACTTGGTCTAACGTGGGTCATTAACACTTTAACATCTTTCTCATACTGCTCCACCTGTGCATGGGAACAATGCAGTGCTTTATAATGGGTAGCAGATTTGAATGTTGCTTTGATTGCTGCGATTCACAAGCTTTTGTGTTGGTGTTGGTATCTAATAGTTCGGGATCACATGCACCACTGAACGTTCATGATTTGTCGCCGGATGTCAGTTCTGTAACAGTGGCTTCCGCACCAGAGTAAGGTGACAAATACGCTTTGTTGAAGATATCCTATTTATGACTGTCAGGAATAAAACATGGAACAATTTTAATGGTTAATGTCTTCACTTATATAATAATTTTTATAATACTAGGATTATAAATATATAATAGTTTAAACAAACTAAAAAAACCGCTTTTATAGCTAACCGAACTAAAAAATGGAAAATAATTTTTTATTACAGAGAGCTTATAGTACAGTAGTAGATAGTCGAACAATCGATCATAATTAATGCCCTCAATATAAAATTATAATAAAATCTAAGTTATTAACAGAATAATTCAATTCTGAGTAAAAAGCGTGGGGTGCTTGATATATTAAGGGCCGATTTCACCAACATTAATATTATGGACCAATAGGAAAATACCTTATCGAAATGCAATTTGACGGAAGCTGTCAAAGGTCTCAGAATATCAGTGATTTCTATTAAAATGTTGAATAAAATCGTGAAAATTCGACTGTATTATAAACAAGACCACTTTTTGATTCCAACATGATGCTTTTGTACAGAGAAAACAGGACAACTTTCATGTATTTTGATTTATGTTATAGGTGTACATTTGACCATCTGTTATCCCTTCAGCGAATGGGAATGGGAGAAATAATAGGTCGATTTTCTTGCTGTTAAATTTGGCAGCAGGTTTGGTCGTTTGTTAATTCATGGCAATCTCGAAATTTGTTAAGTTCAATATACTGTGTGTATATATGATCATTATAGCTACACATACCTGTTGAATTGTGCGGATTTGCAACAAAATAGAATATAAAATGTATTCCAACCAATTCCTCATCTCTCTTTACATCATAATAGTAATCATTTGTTATAAATTCATGGGTTAATGAATTTATTCAAAGCAATCAAAACAGTATGGTCGTCCCCATCCTAAAACACCGATATGTGTAAAACATGTTAATCTCTACATCTCCGAGGTGCATAATGCAATTACTGTAGACATAGACCTAAAATTATTAGTAATTGAAACTGAAAAATAAGAGCTAAAAAGAATTATAAATAGTGATAAAATATTGGTGGTTAAGGTTTTTGACTGGTGACTGGTGGGGATACAATATAGGGATGGCGACGATAGAGAAAGATTTTCCCCTGCCGGCCCTTGACATCGTTTCGAAATATGAAATTCTGGAAACGCTATGAAAATAAAAATGAATACACAAAGCCTATTTCAGACAAAAACACATAACGATTGTCACCTTGACATCATTCTGCAATCTGTCAAAGTAGTGATGGGCGTGCCTGCTGCACGGTATACGGTATCGATATTCGATAAAATATTTTTCTTTCTACCATGAATGCGTGGAAAAAACAGAATAAGGAGAGATCTAAAATAAGGAGTTATTGAAGGCCTAAAATAGCCAGGCGCTAATAATTCCTGGTCGTATTTGAATATCCAAGCAGGCACAGTAAAACAAAAATAAGACTTGGAATTAATAAAGTTTATTTCGTCAGTTGGCAGAGTTTGCTCCACTCACTGGGATGAAGTGTTGACGGATCCCACAGAATTATGTGTCACTTGTCGATATGGTTAGTTTTAAAATATCAGGAGATAATCAGCTGTTATTCAAATCGGTGTATATGTTTTGTGATTCAAATAACGTCTAATATAAATATAACCCAGAATATGTACTCAGTGAAAAAAGAAAAATATTGCAAATTTCTAGTTTTTCTTCAGGTTTTCGGTTTGCTGGTAGCTCTACGACATATATTTGGGCATTCCTTAATCGCTGTGAATATAGTGTGGATGTTTGTGAAGTTCCTGAACAACGAAAAATATTCAACTTTATGGATGTATCGATATTAAAAAACCAGAATGGTTTTGTGGGAATATCAATCTAAGGTGCCATAATGGTTCTGATGGACGGCAAGTAAACGAATGAATGTTTGGAAACGAGCAATATCTATAAACTTTTTGGTAGAGCCAGACATCAAGTAGGTGCTTAATGGCTTTCTGCAAGAGGTTTATAGGAAAAAACACTCAGTAGATGATCTTGAATCAGTAAAATCGCATATCAATTGAAGGAAATTATATAGACATGAATAAAAAATCAACAATAGTAATTAAATCATGAATTTTATTCAAAAATCAAACATTTGTTTAAATTTTGACTGAATTATATGTAATTTCTTGATATTCAATAAGCTGATGATGTCTCAATGACAAGTTGTCATCTCATACTTTGACAGTATTTTGTTTTCAACATTTCATAGCTATTGGTTGCTCAAATTTGTTGATTGGAACTTGAAGCTCATTCGTTGTATTTAACGGGCTGTTACCCTATAGGTGGAGAACAACGGACTGTTGTTGGTGAAATTGGCCCTAAATGTTACAATCATTCTATTGGCATTCTATGAGAGGAGAGTTATGAAAATGTAGTAAAATGCCCCCCACGCTTTTTACTATGAATTGAATTCTTCTGTTAATAACTTAAATTTTATTATAATTTTGTTTTGAGGTCATTAATTATGATTGATTGTTCGACCATCTGCTAGTGTTAAATAAACTCTCTGTAACTACAAATTATGTTCTACTTTTTAGTTTGGTTAGCTGTAAAAGCATTTTATTTTATTTAAACTATTATTTATTTTTAATTTTTTAGTTCGATTTATCAATTAGTTTTTTGTGGACGTGTCACGATATTGCATTGTCATCGGTCCTTGATACGTGTGCGAAGTTTCAAATTAATCAAACTTCTGGAAATTTTTGAAAATTATGCTCAAAGATACGCTACATACATATATACACGCATATCTACAGGTCAAGCTAATAGAAGCCTGTTAAAAAAATAAAAAAGAGGTATACCACAATCTGCCTGCTGTGAGGATTGAACTCACGACCCCTGGTTTACACGACCAGTGCTCTCCCACTGAGCTACAGAGGTTCGTAGTTTCACTATTCATAAAGCGGCATTTGAAATCCGTGACGTTTTATTAACATATCTGCTTTTTCCAGATTTTTTCTCATAAGGATAATGGAAAACTGTTATCAAATTATTGAATTGTCATCGGTCCTTGATACGTGTGCGAAGTTTCAAATTAATCAGACTTTTGGACATTGGTGAAAATTATGCTCAAAGATTCCATTACATGCATACAGGTCAAGCTAATATAAGCGTGTTAATAAAAACAGATCTACCATCACTGCCTTACACTCTTTCTAGGAACTGCTGACAAATTATATTGAAAACGGAAAATGTCCAGAGGGTATATTTTGTCCTTTCTTCATTCGATTGTAATAAATTGCGTAATGCTTTGTCTTGGATATAATAATTTTCCAGGGATCGACAGCAATTTCTTACCATAAATGGTATCTTCCCAAATAGTAAGCATCGGTGTCACCCAAAGATCAGTATTAGGTTCCTTCTTTTTCGTCATATATGTACATAGGGTGTTTCAGTTTGTTGTTGCATAACTTTAAGATTCGATAGAACTTTTAAAATTAATGCATAAAGTCTATATAAACATGGGTCGAAAAATGCGTGGCTTCCGAAATGCAGGGTGTTTAAATTTACTTTTTAAAATAGTTTTTTAAAATATTTCGAACAATATTTGATGTATAACAGTGAAAATTGGTATATAAGGGTTTTTTGGTACGACAAAACGAACCATGGGCATGGTTTTATTGTAGCCGCTAGAGGGCGCTCTCTACTGTACCTGTAGTGTATAAAAATGGCCGAAAATTTTTTCTCAGTGCAATTTTTTGCTTTTTGAATAAAAAAACTGATTCTTCGCACTTTTCTGCATAAAAAAGCTCTCCTGTGATAGTTAGCCGTTTTTGAGATATTTCGATTTTTAAGGTTCGCTACATTTTTAATTATTTATGAGAAAATAATATTTTTTTTTACATTTTCGATTTGGGCATTACAAGTAATTAAGATGATCGTTTAGATTGTGCTTTTAAACACAGCAATAATTCTTAACTCCAAATAAACACAAAAAAAAAACAGAATATTAATTTGTTTAATTTTCCAATATTATTTTTAACAAATTAAATTAATTATTTACAACTAAAATGCTATTGGATAGTTAGGACAAACATACAAAATCTAAAGTGGTTGCTCGAAATGTAAACCCAATTGTTCAATACACAATTCACATCTACGAATGATCGAACGTGGTATAGCATTATGCAAATAAGGCCTTATTTTATCACATGCATTCCTGATTCTGTCTATTAGCATATCTCTTGTGGTTACGGGAGTTTGGTACACTTTTTCTTTTAGAAATCCCCACACAAATAAATCTAATGGATTTAGGTCAGGGGATCGTGGAGGCCAGGCGACTGGTCCTCCACGGCCGATCCATCTTTCTGGATAATTTTCGTCCAGCCAGTTTCTAACTATTCTCGAATAATGAGCTGGACAATCATCAAGCTGGAACCATGCCAATCTTAAATCTAACATAACATCATCCCACATATTTGCATGTTCAGCCTTTAAAAATTCCAAGAACGTCGCAGCATTTTACCTTGCAGGCAAAAGGTAGGGTCCAAATAGTCGATTACGGTAGATACCAATCCACACGTTCACACTAAATTCATCCTGAAAATTTCTTTCCCGAACTGCATGCGGATTTTCATGCGACCAAATATGTTGATTATGAAATTTTACCACTCCACGTCTAGTGAAGCATGACTCGTCGGTCCATAAAACGTTACTTAAAAATTCCCTATTATTATCAGTTCTATCAAGAATCCACTGACAAAATGTGATTCTTCGTTCTCCGTCCCCTGGCTGTAGTCCTTGCACAGGTTGCAAATGGTAATGACGTCTATGGTCATTTCTAAGAACACGGTCAACATGGCTTGCTGAAATTCCCAAGGCACCAGAAACTCTCCTAACACTTGTGGTCGGATCTCTATCAAACTCACGCAGAATCTTTCCATCCTTGATCATCCCGATACGATTTGTAACAAATAAACAAATTTTCTTATGGTGAATAAATATTATTATATCCAGCATATTACGTACGCGTTTGATCGAAACATGATAGCTGTCATATTGAAGGGAGCATATCTGCTTGTTTGTTTTCTCTTTGCATTTAAGGCTATACCGTATTGATGACTGCTAACAAGCATTAAACAACGTTGTACGTTGTTGGTTGCATAATGCAAGGCTACTGCAACCATTTGCATTACTTTATTTATCTGCGTGAATTAAGTAAAAAGACATTTAACCTCTCTGCTCATATTTCTGCAACGTCAGCAATCTCACCAGTCGAGCTGCAAATCACCTCTATAACATTATTCACGCCACAACTCACCCTCCCAAAAAAACCTGCAAAAGGTGGAAAAATGCAAATTGCGACAAAGTATTGGCAGTCGACTGGCTCATCGGCATACAAAAGACTGTGAAATCTCACATTATCTCCCACACAATGAAATAAAATTGAGATGAAAATCGATTCTTCTTCGCTCTCTCTACTACCGCAGGTATCTAGATCTGTCGGGTTTAATCTCTTGGTAAATGGTTGCAGTGGCTTCCAGAGACTAAGTTGGATGTAATTCCAAACCGATGAGGAACATTCTGGGATGCAAGCTTTCCACGCTCAAACCCTACGAAAAAGTGGGTAGAAATATGTGAATTAGTAATATTGTCATCTGGTATGTAAGGATAAAAAGGTAAATTAACACCAAATAACAATGCAATTAGGGCACGGAGGGTTGATTTTGGGGGCGTTGTATCTCGTAGGTAAATTGTAGGGGCTGAATTTCGGTGATTGGGGGATGTATGGGGTGTGGGAGGGTAAATATGCTTAATTTTTCTGTGGAAGTATATTTATACGCTTTTAATCCCAGTGATTTTCAGTACGTATTTCACACCTCAAAGGTTTCCCCGTATATTTGCCCTTAAAAGTTAGAGAAGTATTTGTAGACGCGACACGCGTTCGGTCGGAACGACTCGACGCTACTCAACTAATTTCAAAATTTTTTGAGACCTCTAATCCTCTGCGGATTGTTTATATAGAACATATATCGCACTGTCATCAGAAAAAATTGTATGTGACATTTCTAAATTCCTTCGCTATATGACGCGTAAAAGATATCGTTAAGATGCATGTTATCCAATTGGTGCCATGAAAAGTCCATACTTGTGGAAACGCACGTGAATATTTACTCACCGGTTTTGCCATCATGAAATAATGAGAGAACGTTTGTACAATACGTATTTCTGCTTGTTGGCTTCATCAGGCCCGAAATGAATGCACATATGAAACTACAAAAGTAGATACACATGCCCATACATCCGCATACGGGTGTAACACGAGAAAACGAAGATTGAGAGGGAGAGAAAATGATACACGAAGTCACAAACAAGAAACAACCTACACATTGTAGTATAAAATGGCTAGAACACCTCGAATTTTCAAGGCGACATGTAACCACAACCACGCGGTCGGTTGTAGCCACTTGCTATGGTGCTTCAAGCCTGAAGGATATACAAAGAGAAAAGGATCATGCGGAAAAAGGTATATGACAAATAGAAAAATAATGGGCAAATCCTGCAAAAAGAGGGAAAGTGGATTCGAGCAGAAAATAGGATAGGTAACCCGAGCGATACGTATTTATGCTGGTTGGCTTCTTCAGGCCCGAAATGAATGCACATATGCAACTACAAAAGTAGATACACATGCCCAAACATCCGGATACGGGTGTAACCTGAGGAAACGAAGATAGAGAGGGAAAAAATGACACACGAAGTCACCAACCATCCTGGGTATACAGTATAACTGAATTGCAAATTAGGTTACAAGTTTTAATAATTTTGTTAGGCATAGTCTGTTGACAAAGCAAACTTCTTTTATAAAATGCACAAGGAAAATTTAAATTAATTTTTAAGTAACAGAAGACATAGTTTGTTCGTAGTTTCAAGCGACTGTGTGTACAAACTTTCCATTAGCGCTTCTTGGCTATTAAAAGTCGCATTGATCTTTTTGCTGCGCTGTAGTTTTCACGAGAAAAAGCATTGGATTTGAGCTTGTGCTGGTTGAAAATTTATTAACTGAGATTTGAGCTTCCACGTTCAACTACAAGTGAAAAATTGTTGTTGGAGAGTCGTACATCATAGTTCTAGTTGGCTTATGGTTTTTGTTCGGGAGGTTGAGGAACAGAAATTAACTCGTTAATTAATTATAGCCGGAAATAGAACAATACTCTCATTGTTGGAGAAGTTACGTGGTATTTGTCTTGTATACCTGTACTCATAGGTTGATTCGGTAGTTCCGAGATATTGGTCTAGTTTTTAAGTTACGTAGACATATATATTCTGAATATACACGGTGAGTCACAAGTCGTGACCAAAAATAAAGCATTATACACAGGGCCGTATTTCAAGGGGGTCTTCGATGTAGCATCTTTTCCTCCAGGGCTTCGTTAAGTTGAAGTTTAAAATTAAAAAACATTTTTTTTAATATCTGCAAAACCGTCAACTGAAATGAAATAAGATTGGGTATGTGGATTTACCTAAGTATTGTCCACATTCAAAAGTCTTTACATAAGATTAACGCCCACCAGTGACGGAGATACAGGAGATTAGTGGCATTATTTTTCCAAATAAAAATAGTACGCCAGTGTTTTATGCTACACGCGCAATTTTTCGCATTTTATCTTCAATTTGCTACAAATAATTACTCTTGTGTTTTTCCTAGAGTGCGTTGTTTTCGTAAAAATAAAAAAAAAGAATTAGATAATCAAAATCTGATGGATGCAAGTGCGGTATCTTTTTAATAAAGGAAAACGTATTATCTAATCTTTCTTGTAACTGATCAACAGTATTAATTTGTTCAGCGTACGCTAGTTGTTTAAAAGCGCCCTACAAAAAGAAATCCAGGGGGTTCAAATCAAGAGACCTAGCAGGCCAAGGTACGGGTCCGTTTCTGACAATCTATCGTTGTCTAAAATCATTATTTTACCATGCGGTTATGTCACGACGAACATGCGGTGGGGCACCGTCGTGCTGATACCACATTCGTACTCTCGTTGCTATGTAATTCTCTAGAAAAGCCAAGTATGAGTTTACATTTAAATGTTGTGGCAATACGTGCATAAACAGTTGGCCATTGAAAATCTGTGATGAAACGAGTGGATTCTTACAGAACGGGAATTTCATACACCAAATATGTTCATTATGAGAATTAAAGGTTCCGGTCCTCCTAAAAAGCGATTCATCTTACCACAAAACCAAATCAATAAAATCTGCATTTTGATTATGCATTTGCAGTAACCACTCACAAGAATTTCGCCGCTGCACTTTGTCGCCGGGTTGCAGACATTGAACGTTTTGCCGATGGTAAGGATGTAAAAGTTCCCGATTTAAAATTCTCCACGCAAGACTTTGGGAATATGGTAACTGGGCTGCAATTCGCCTAGTACTTGTACTAGGATCATCCAACGCCAAATTAATCACTTCCAGTTCCTCTTGAACAGTATGCCGGACACCATGATCATGGAAATTCCATATTCAAGTCTTAGAAATGAACGCGTAAAAACCTTTGGGGTAGGTTGGCGTCTATTAGAAAATCTACGTTGATACTCCCGAGAAGCCGCTAAAGTATTTCCATTACAGAACCCGTACACGAAAATAATATCGGCGTACTCATCATTGCTAAATTCTATTTCACAACACTTAAAAATGGAAAAAGAAACGTTTGACTTGACTTTTACAGTAACAAAAAAAAAATGGTAGCAGTAGCGATAACAACCATATAACACATAACGTTGACAAACTATATCCCAAGAAACGTCAAGTTGGTATCAAGGCCTCTTATTTTATTTTGAAGCTAATTATGTATATCTCGGCTCCTCATGAATGATCTAATTTGTTTTATTTTTATTTTCACGAAAACAGTGGACTCTAGGAAAAAACATAAGAGTAATTATTTTTAGCAAATTGAAGGTGAAATTCGAAAAGTTGCGCGTTTAAAAAAAGAGTGGCGCACTATTTTTATTTGAAAAAATAATATCACTAATTCCCTGTATCTCCGCCACTGGTGCACGTTAATTTATGTAAATACTTTTGAATGTGGACAATACTTAGGTAAATCCACATACCAAAGTTTAGTTCATTCCAGTTGACGGTTTTGAGAAATATTAAAAAAATGTTTTTTATTTTTAAACTTAAACACCCCGTCCGTATCCTATTAATGCAGCACTCGAGGAAAAAATGTTACATAGAAGACGCTTTAAAATGCGGCCCTGTGTATGATGTTTCATTTTTGGTCACGACTTTGAATCACCCTGTATTACTATGATTTGGAGAAGCCGTATAAAATGGTTGAAAGCATCCATAACTTTAAATAATGACTTTGTGTAGGTGCCAACATGTCCTTTTGATAAGGGTATGCATCAATAGTTATTTATATATCTAGGGCGTTAAGCGACCTGGAATCACAGCCCAAGGCAGCAAGACTACGCCAAAGGATAAGAATAAACGCGTATTACGTCCGAGATACATGCAACAAAACAACTTACTATTTCATCATGAGTAGTTGCGACGTCGCACCCGTGGGAATTTTGTATGGAGGTGCAGAAGTAATTGGCCGACGAAGTATTGTAATCGAGAAAAATTTCGAAAATGAGATATTAGATTTTTTGGACGTTATCGGATATGCACTCACTTCCGTCGTTCTGTCTGTCTGTCTGATAAAGGTTTTTTTATTAGGGTTCGCGATTCATACTACACGACGGAATACAGCAAGTTGTATAGAGGGTTTAAAAAAAAAAGTACCTCGCTGTACAAAAATATTCATGTTATGCTTTTTGTATATCCATGGCTTAGACGTTAATAACAACTTGTATTTTGGAAAATGAGTATTTTGAGATGGGTATCAGGGTATTTTGTATATTGTCTGTTTTTTGCTACCTTGTATAATTTCTTTGAACGTTATATCTCTGTAGCTGTCAGATGGCAGGGGTTTCTACCCCATGGTGGCACTGCTGGCAACATTGATGAGTCACTTAATGGTACACCATTAGCCGAAAACGAAACTCTATATCATACACGCCCTATATTATATATTATATGGTATTGGAAAGCTTTTAATCCGAACAAATAGTGGTTCAAATTAAATAATCTAATTTGTTTTGTACTAATATGGTGTATAACTGCCATCTTAATACAGCTAAAATGTATATGCAGAGCTTAACAAGAGTGAATACAGAACTTTGTTCAACGAATACTCGTAGTGGTGCTATTGTCAGTAGTATGCATACATTTTTCTAACTGGAACAGTTATTACTAAAGATTTGAGGTGACAAAGATAGTGATCGATAGATAATGCTGTAAACAGCACAAAAAGTATAAATAATGTATAGGACATGGCCACTTTTTCTCCTGTACAAGACGGTACAATTAAAATTACAATATAACCTTACGTCTATTCTACTCAATCATCAACTTTATTTTTTCTTATCACGCCATATTGGATTTTAGCAAAGTTGAATAGTTTTTCATTCTGATTCCAAAAATGTATGACATTGTCAAACCTAAGTTATTTGCAACAACAAAAATGACAGTGTCATATGTTTATCCGATTGAATCACAAATGTTTGAAAGGCATTCAGATAATTTGTCCCTTTATCGACTACAACAAGTTTTATTTTAGAATCGTGTAGATTAATAGTATTTAAATGCAATATGTGTGCATCGGTTTAAATATGAGGGATATGAAATGTGTTTAGGAAGCTGCAACCTTGTCGAGGCTTTTCTTACTCCAAAGTGTTTCCATAAGTGTTACCAATACCATCCTTAAATAATACGAACACGTTTTAGCACTAGGTTGTTTTTTATTTTTAATTAAGACTACAGGAGGATTGCCTTCTTTGAGTTTTATAAGACCAATTCGTGTCATGATATGTACAATATATCATCATTAAAGTCGGAAATAGGGAAATAGGGTTCACCTAAGCCTAGTTCACAAAAACTGAAAAAATGCTTGGCTGGACTATTTAATAACTTCAGTTTCAACTAATGTTTGGCAATGTCAACGAAGTTTTTAAATGTCATTTTCTTAGTTTCCTAAATGAGCAACTCTGCCTCCATTTAATCGACTTCGTATCTCTTACTGTTTCCGAGATCCCAATAAAGGTATCGACTTTAAAAGACACCCGGCACAGCAAATCCTTAAGAAAACCGAAACATTTTGAATGGGGAAATCAGGTGCCGCGCGGTGTATACTTTAACTTATTTACAAGTCGGATTTAAAAATGCAAAATTTGCAGCAACACTGCCCTGTAATTTTCGAATATATTTTGTTATTGATACCTAGTGAATCAGTGTCATTTTCCCTACTCATTAGCAACATTTTTTGGCTATATCATACAATAGTTTTCTCATCATCCCACATTTTTGATTGAAATTTCAATACAAATGAATCGGAGGTTCAAACTTCGGACGCCTTTTTTCGATTTCATGCTACGTGCGCTTAGCACAGCAAAATAGTTATCGATTTATTGTCAGCTTACGGTGAGCGCCTTCAAGATGCTATTGATGATTCGTTACAGTATTCAGATCGTTGTCTTGGATGTCTTCATCCGGAACTGTGTAGGTTTGTTTATATCGGCAAAAGCCATCGAGGTGGACACTATATAAGACCTAGACAGAAAAAATTTCTGCAATCCGGGAATAAGTTGGTAAACATGTGATTTGAACCGGACGACGACAACTTCAAGTTGTATTTACGAAAAAACATGTGACAGAGCAGTGCTTGAACTTCCTTCTCAGATGGATAGTGAGTACTTTTCTTCAATTTCAGTTTTACGTTTTCGCTGCTGATTTACCGCTCATTAGCTTTCTTATTTTAAACCTAGTTGTTTTTATATAAAAAGGTCTTCATGGCACTTTGTATTATTATAGTCTTTAAAGAATGCTACTAAAGCAACTGTAACATAAATGTATCATACCGCATCTCCAGTATGTATAGATTCATACATAATTCAGATGTATCTTGTTATAAAACAATCCCCGTTCTTACAGGCAGGAAGTCTTGAAGAGTCAGTTATTCGCACTCAGCCTACTGTACGGGATGTTACCTCTCATGTCTAATTTGGTATCTCAGCTGACATTTGTACAAGCATTCAAGACGTTCTCCGAATTGTCTAAACATACTAGTTGGCTTTAAGGGGCCCGTGTGTATATATGGTGTTCCGTAATTAAATGGATATTGCAAAACGGTAGGTAGTACGAACAGAAACCTTTTCATATCTGAAAATAAAAAAGTTTTTGATTCAGATTCTACGGATATGAATTAGCCGAAAACGTCACATCTTTGTTAGCACATATTTCAGGACCATTGAACCGATTTTGGGGCCGACCTCGACTTTTATCACTTTTTTGTGTTCTATTAAAATCAACACTTTTAAGCTGAATATTGAAATGTTTGACTATGTACAAAACAAGCCAATAATAACTGTGTCTTGACTAACAAAAATCGCCGACACCTCTCGTCAATAGCGGCAGCTGCTGGGAAAAAGCTAGCAAACTTGTTTAGGGCTAAGAAGTACTTTTGTCATGCCATAACATTATTACTCTGTACAATGTTCAGATAAGATCTCCATGATGCCGCCGCGCAATGTGTCTGCAAGACAGATCAGCCTGCCTTCGAACTTCATTCATCCAGAACTGCCTGATAAGACCGCTCCTTTGTCCCTAGAGTATCGAGATTGTGGAACAATCTACCTGAGGAGCCGTTTCCAGCTCGTCTAACCTTAGGCTAATCAAAAATCGAATTAACAAAGTTTCTGTAAGCTCCTCATAGCTTCGGTATATAAAAAAACGAAATACTTTTCATTGATTGGATTACTTAATCGAGAAGTAGGACGTGTGCGCCTAGCTACAAGTTCCCTTTAAAACAATGTAGAATACTATCGTAATAGCAATTTAGTTATTTAAGTTACTTAGCGATTAGGAACACAATTAAACGTTAACCGCACGATCTAGTTCCCTTTAACGTTGAACTGGTTACCAGCGCCAAAAGCATGCACCGTAGTATCGTCGCTAAGGAACTTATTATTAAGGGGTTTGAGATAAAGAGGTATAAAGCCATAGTTCAAACAATTTATGATTATTTTAATTGTCGATTTAAGGCAGGGCTCGGCTTATGTCGCCGTTGCATCAGATCGTCCCGACCGAGCCCCTGTCTGATATACAAATATTACTTTAAGTAATGTACGGGGAAATCTTTGATGTGTAAAATATGTACTGATCTGTGAGTAAAATTATAGAGGCGTATGAACATACTGCCGCCAACAAAATGTGATACACCTTGCCCAACCCTCGATTTTTAACCTCTACAACTTTTTTCTGAATAGTCAAAAAAGGAAAGTTGAGCGATTTCAATTTTTTTCGTGGTTTTGCCTCTAGCTCCATCACCACTGGACCGATTTTCCAAAAAGCTTTTTCGTCCTTTGGATAGTAGTGAAAATTTTATCCAAAGCCAAAAGACTAGCGGACAGACCGACAGACAGACCGACGGAAATGACCGATATAGTTTTTCGTGATGTACATGTCATATAACATCGAATAAACATATCTCATTTTCGATTACATTGCGATTACATTACTTCATCGTCAGAAAGTAAAAAAGAACGAAAAGTGTGAGCCCCAGACATCCAGGAAACAAAAAACGAACGCACGCTTTGAAACTCGAATGGTACCTAACCTAAGATCGACATTCTCTAGGTGGCGACATCGTTGCGCACCCAGCGAATTCAAACTCATGTTCATGAATAGCTGGAATAGCTCTTGCTATGATAGTAGCTGATTTCAACCCTCCCAGTTCCTAATAATCGATTATTACTAGTAGCCAGTCTATACGCCTCTCATGAAACTGTCATTTGTCCCGTTACAAACCCCGTGGACGTACTTAATATAACAGTAGGGCATTCAAAGGGCCTAATGACATTCCGACATTCGCAAACAACGACCCGACCGTCGTGTGTCCAGGGCAAGGGAAATAGGTCGGGACACTGTGGCGGCCATACAGGCCTTAATTACCCGTTGGGCGCTCGGGTAATGGCACCGTGATAATCTGATAATTAGACAACCTCCTGGATGCTACGGCAATTACTGAGGAACAGAATTGCACCGATTGACACTGTAATTCTAAGACGCAAGTGATGCCCCAGGGAAATACAGTAAGGTGTCTCTGGCTATTAGAACAGTTAGAGCAAGGCTGCTAGGTAGAGCAAGGACACTTACGAAGACCGGTCGCCGGCCTGATACTCGACAAGATATGCTCACTTCGCGGTAGAATTTCGTACCCCTTTGCGCATGGCGTCTTTCGGTGATAAATGTTCCGCTCGTCGGTATGAAAAGCATTGTATGAATACTTGGAATATTTTCCTAACTTTTTTGTTATCGACTTGACATGATAATTTCAGTATTATATAGAATGTTTTATTTATATTTTCATGTTTTCCCCAATACAATTTAATGAAGTATATCAGTATAGTCAGAATACATATTCGTTACAAAGTTATCACTTTTGAAAAACCAAGAATAGGCAACCTAAAATGTTCTAAAAAACTTTAGGCTTAATCATTGAAGATTGCGCTTGTAGCTTTTCAAATTGAAATTCCTTTAGAGATAGAAATAAAGTACATACTTTTTTTGAAGTAAATTGGTTTAAAATAATACATAACTAACGAAACTAATCGCAGATTACGTGCTAAAGCGCCATATAAAACTATACGTTTGTCAACCGTCTCTGGGGTTTCTGTCACCGAGTGGCGCAGCCGGTGTGAAAGAGACAAACTGATTATTATACATCGGACTTTTATCATTTAATTTTCCCAGGGATCAAGAGCTTTTGAATGATAGAACGTTTTTGACCGATACTATAGACGTAAAATTTCCAACAACTTACCCCCTATAACACCGAATCTCCAATTTTCAACCTTTACAAACATCTTTTAGAAAATTATCAGGAGCATCTGAAACGCCAAAAAATGAAGTTTGAGTGATTTTTATTTCTTGTCATTTTCTCTGCCGCCACTAGACCGATTTTCAGAAACTAAAAAGCTTTTTCGTCCTTGGCATAGTACTAATAGTGCGTACAAAATTCATCAAAATCCCAGCGGTACTTCTGAAGCTTTAGGCGGTTATAAGACTACCGGACAGACCGACAGACTGACGGAAATGAGTGACATGATTTGTCGTGATGCACATGTCAATAATATCCAAAAAACATATCTCATTTTTGAAATTTTTCGCGATTACAATTCTCCCTAGTTCAGGTAAATCTTCATGTTCCTATCGCATGTATCCAATTTAGTCAGAACTTCTCTCTTTTCTTCCGCCTACGCAAATGCAAAGTTCATCGAACCCAACCCTGTGACTGTTAAGAAGACGCCACCTGCCCTGAAAGTTTATTCCCTTTTTATAGTTCAATTACGAAGCGGAACAGAAGGTGTTCCTTACGCCGGGATCGGGACCCTTTTACTTTTAAGGAGGCAATTACTCGGAATTCTGGATATACTCTACCGGTTATCATTCCCAGTTTCCGGTGCGGCATAGCCATATCGGAGCCACGCTCCACTGGCGGTTGCTTGTGCTTTGAAGCACCTGAAAATTGTTATTCTAGTCTCTACGATGGGTATATAACATTGGAGTGCGATACTCAGGGGGCAATATAACAGGTGGGACAAATAGGCAGGCAACATAGGCTGTTGTTACAGTTTGGCGAATCCTGCTCGAGTTCTGAAATTTGTAGACAACGGAGGGAGGTGGTAGTAACTAAATTAATAATCTATGAAAATAAGACAGCACAAAGTTATTATCAGAATCGACCACTGTGATAGTGAAAACAGCAAGCTGTGTTGAACCTGTATTCGAGCTCGCATTGTCAACACTGTGTCCGCTAGATGCCGCCGATTCTGGTGCTATTGTAGATACGGTCTATTCGCCATTAACAAACCAAGCTTAGAATAATTTTGCTTTATATTCAGTACTTTTTAGGATAATATTAATGCCACGTAAAAATACAAAATATCCACAACAAAATGTCAATTCCATTGAGGTTTGCATTTAAATAGTTTCAAATATACAGTGGTATAGCTTATAATTGCATAACATCGTGCAACGCTCGTATCTAAAACAAATAAAACAATTTAACCGGCTTTGCATACACATATTTTTTGATTGGCTTTGAGTTATCAAATATAGAAGCGCTGAATAATCCACTGACATTGTGAGATGAATAGAAGTATAACAAATGAATTTTAAATAATTTAATAGATAGTTGACAGCATCATGGCATTTTTGCATTTAATATGCATCCTTTTTCCAAAACAAGAAGCAAAAGTTCATATTAGGTTATTGGACTATTTTGTTTTTCAGTGTTTTTCGAAAAACCACTATATCACTAAATCAAAAACAATAATAATGAGTAATATATGCTTAACTCACTTCTAGCGTGTATTTAAGTTCTTGCTTGAGCGCTTGGGCTTTTTTTGTTGCCAAAAATTGATTGCAGGTAAAATAGACAATATTCACAAGCCGATGGAGCTTTTCCTTGAAACTCTCCATAAAGCCTCTTCCTCTGATGTATATATGCACACATTCAAAAATGTATTGGATGTATTATATGGAAGCGATCCATCATGTATGCCAAATATATTCTGTTCGGTGAATAAAAGAGAAAATGCATGACATAGAATATAAATACATTGCCATATAACGATCGGTAAACACCGGCAAAGTTCTATAAAACAAACCATATTGCAAAATTAATGGGCAAAATTGAAAACAGATTGTTTCATATTCTATGTTTTCATGTTTGGTAGATAAGTTTTTGGGGTAAATTGGATGCATAATGCAATATTTTATGTATTCAGGTTTTTGATAATGGTAAAACTGGGGATGGAAGGGGTGAAATGAAACATAAAAATACCGGATGGCGCATCGAAAACGAAACAGACGCATTTACTGGCAGCTCAGTTTTTTTTTTGAAAAACGCTCAGACAAGTCGATTTTTTTTCGAGGGGGACACAAGTTTGGCAAAAAATCACGTTAGTACGTGCAGCCTCCTAAGCGGGGGTGACACCACCCCCAAAATCTTAAATGGAAAGGGGGGGTCGAGTGATACCTTATTTAAAAGGTCTTTCAATTCCCTTTATAATGATATAAAATTAATGTACTACAGTTCAGTAGTTTTGAAGTTTTATTGATTTAAAGCTTAAATAAAACTAATACATCATCATTAGTGGAGATCAATACACTTGGCAGCAAAGTAATTTAAAAATGAAGAATGAACTGACCCGTTAGGCAAGTAAATGGTGAAAATGGCCACCATGACTCTCCATGCAATAATAAAGATATTGCTCAAAACGTTGCCGCACATTTTGCAATATTTAAGGAGTAATTTGAAGGTACTCATTCACAATTCTTTGTCGCAGGTCTTCTAATGATGTTGGCTGAGTAGCATAGATTTTGATTTTTAAATGATCCCACATAAAGAAATCCAAAGGTGATAAATCTGGCGATCTTGGGGGGCACCTCTTCTACCAATCCATCGATCTGGAAACGTCTGATCTAAATATTGTCGAACACGTAATGCGTAATGTGGCGGGGCACCATCCTGTTGGAACATCATCCTATTCGCAATGTACCGCCGATCATTCTGATTTTCAATTATGGCTGTTAATGCAGGATCTATGTCGTCTTCCAGTAATTCCAAATACATTTCACCGGTCAAATTTCCACGTAAGAAAAAAGGACCAACTGAATGATTGCCAAAAATACCAGCCCAAACATTTAATTTTTGTGGCTGCTGTGTATAAACCTCACCTTACAATAGTGTTCGATCAGCTGTGGCATACAGCCCTCTTATGGAAACTTCCATTTTATAGCCTCCCAGAGAAGCTTTGCAGATGGGTGGCTGATTTCTTCTCTCTCCGCAAGAAAGCAGTCGTAATTGACAGCTTCTCCTCTTCATCACGCAAAGTTAACGCGGGTGTTGCCCAAGGATCGGTGTTGACTTCGACATTGTTCGTTCTTACATATCAACGACCTGCTTTCCTGTACGGTCAATCCGATCCACAGCTTTGCCGATGACCGATGATAGCACTCTACATACAAAGAAATGAAGACTAGCAGCGACTTCCTCTCGGACGAGTAATCTGGAGATTCTCACTGCTTGGGGACTCAAAAATCTTATACAGCTTAATGCTTCCAAAGCAGCAGGTAACGTAATGACTTTACCTTGACTAACAAGAAGCGCCCTAGTGCTCATCCGGTTTCGGACCCGCCTGTCTTCGGCCTCCCATCCTAACCGTGTCGAACTTCGTACATCCAGAACTGACCTGACGTTTGTCCCTAGAATATTAAGATCCTGGAACAATCTACCGGAGGAGACTTTTCTCAGTTCTACTAAGTATAGGCAGTTCAAAAATCGGATTAACAAAGTTTCTTCAACCTCCTCATAGCAGCCGCGGTATCATGCGCGGCTCCTTTGGTAGAAAAATGCGAGTATGATGGCAATGTTGAAAAATCAAAAACGTGTTCGTATTTCAGTTTGTGATATAATTTAGGTTCATAAATAAAGTTCTTTGATTCCATCACAATAGTGTTCTTACTTAAAAAGATAACCCTCGTAGAAAATAACTTTCTAGATGTTCTGCTCGTAATTTAGGTTATTTAAAATTTACCATGAAAACCTTGAACCCTTGATACATTGTGCTCATGCTTAAGGTTTATCAGAGCTAATCAGCTATCTTGAAAGTTACAACTCCAAAGCAATGAGTTGCTGTGAATGCTGATCAATCGGCAAATTTGTAACATCCAAGATACTAAGTACCAATGTCGAAGTGAATGCTAATCGGTCTGATTCAACTTCGCACTTCTTTTGAGAGTGGTAACCATTTAAGAATGCGCTGTACACTTCCAGACAGCTTGGTAAATGTTTTAGAAAGGCAATAAAACTCGGCTAACACTAACAGGCTCTCGCATTTTGACGAGATTCAAATTGGTTGGGTGTCGAGCTTCCAATTTTAATGCCTCCATTAAACACGCTGACTTAGGCCAGTTCAAGGAGAATTGTATTAGATGGAAAATTATTTAAAAATGTACGATATTAGATATTTATGTATCTAAAGTATTAAATAGGAGTTCGTGGTCCGCAGCGTGACACGCTTATTGCGATCGAGGTACGTACAAAATTTTGTACGATCGGCTTTAGTGTGAGTAAAAAAATAATTTACTCCTTAAGCGTACATAGAATAAATAAATTGACCATACTATATCCTCGGGACTCGGTTGCTGAAACCGTTATCTAGCAACAAATAGAAGATACACACAGTTTTCAAGGTCGATGAGCATAGGGGTCAAATTGAAGATAACGGACGCTGACGTTACTTTACCGCCCTAGAGCTCGAAAAAGGAGCCCAACGTCACATTTTCGAATTGATACTATTACCACTTGTCCCAGAGGATATTAATTATATATATGCTATTAATTTAAATCTTGGGGATTATCTGGCGCATCTTCTTTCAGTAAAAAATCTTTCTGCAGTGAACAGTAGTCCGAAAATCAAGGCCATAACTCTCCGTAAATTTTCACAGAGAAATGTAGAGAAAATATGGCATGGCCACTTATAGTGGCGTTTAGGAAAACGTAACCAAAAAACTGAAATTAAACAGACTGTAGTCGATGATAAGATAATATCAAACAAAAGCGAAATGAGCAACATTTTTACAGATTACTTTTCTAATGTATGTAATAAAATAACTTGCTAGCACTTTTGGTCAGAACAGGTGCATTCAGTATCAAATCCATCAAATTCTATTTTCGTTCCATATATTACGGAAAATGATGTAAAGCCAATAATAAATTCTTTCAAGAACAAATCGAGTCGTGCCTCCTTTCATATCTCTTACATCATAAACTCTTTTTTGAACAGGAGAAGATTTCCCAATATATTAAAAACAGTTCTTGTTTTGAATCTACATAAAAAGGTGCTTTGGAAAAAAATGGAAATTGTGGACAAATATTACTCCTGTCAGAGTTCTTCAAGGTTATTGATCGAACAGTGTATACAATTATGAATTAATTTGCAGTGAAATTTAACTTGCTATCTGATGTTCGGCATGGTCTTAGACAAAATAGATCTGTAGAGACAGCAACTTCTGACTTTTTGAATGATGTTTATTCACAATTCGATCAAGGCAATCATGTAGTAAGCATGATGTTCGATCTTCCTAACACATTTGATATTCTGAATAAAAATATCATCTCAGAAAATGTAGAATCAGTAGGTTTGAGAGATTATATATTGAAATGGATTGATTCTTACTTTTCTAATAGAAATATAATTGTGAAGATTCATAATGTGTTATCAGATAAATTCCCTGAAAACCTGGGCGTTCCCCAGGGGTCCGTATTAGGTCGTGTCATATTTCCGATTTTGTAAATGACTTGCCAGATTTCATTTCAAGGGGAAACGTTACAGTGTTTGCTGATGATACCACGACCACTGTGTCTGCAAATCTGTCGATAAGCATGAAACCGGCCTAGTTGTCTTTGAAGAATATGAAATGAAAATAAAACTACCGCAAAAGCTTTCATATTAGAAAAGCCATACCTAAAATTACTAAGACAACATTAAATGTAGAACTTGGACAGCATGGAACTCTTTAGATAAAGACCATTAGGACATGTATCACTATACTATGCTCTCGTATACAGCTAATTATCTTATAGCATCCGGGGTTGAGCTACAACACACAACACAAAAGTGGATAATTAGATTGTTGTTCATCCTTAGTTTTGGCGAAAGTTGCAAATACACATTTATCCAAAATAAGCTTTTGGCAGTTCCTTGTATTTACTTAAACAAGTGTGTTAAGTATGTAAAGCGAAACATCAACGATTTCAGCTTACAAAATGAACTATAAGACCAGAAATCCCATTTTGAAAGCAAATCGTTTTAGAACTATGGCATATAACTTACTCGTAAATTTTCATCCCAATTCAACTACATATATCATTGTAAATACTCTACCCGGAGATCTGCGATATATAGATAGCTATATCAAATTTAAAAATTAGGTTTTTATATATATAATGTTTTTTTGTATAGTGTTTTGACAAGTTGCTATTTTATTCTAGTTGTGACTTTAACCACTACCATAACAAAAACACTATTTAGCTTGTTGCCTATACAATCTAGTCATAATGAACTAATATTTTTTATCATGTTTGTGTTTATAGTCTGGTACAAGAAACACTGTTAACTAACTCTCTATTACATTCATATTTATTGTGCTTTTGACATGCCATGTGAACTTTATGTTTGAAATTTGGCTAAATGTACTACTAACACTACTACTACTATTACGTTATAAATTTCGTTCAAATAATTTGTTTTTAAAATCACTCGCATGCGAATCCGTGCGAAACATTGTCATGTAGATGGACTCGGTAGTTCCCACGCATGGTTATTCTCCGGAGACGAAAAGTGTGTAATTTGTGAGAAGTGAAATAGGAAACATGCCTGATTTCAATATTTTCAGCCCCCGAAAATATTTTTCCTTACGATATAATTAGTAGTAACTTGGGAAGCCTCGATAAAAGAAACATAGTTTAATTGAATACTAATGCTCCCCCAAATCAATTCCATTCACTACGTCCAAAAGTTATTATGTCAAAAATATCGCAAATCAAAGTTTTGGACACGATCTGGAATATTTCATTTCTTCCGATTTTGAATTCACTCTTCTGTATTCATCCATTACCATATAAAAGGATCAAGGTCTGTAAGTGGAGTTTTGAGTCCTGAAAAAAATGTAATTATTATTTTAGTACATATGCATTTAGAACTTTCATAACATTTTTTTACTTTTCGTTCTTGATTGTTTTTTAAATGCCCAAATTTCGCCATTTTGGTATTTTTGTCCATATTTACCAATTTTCGAATATTTAACGTACTTTTATATGCGAGTACGGTCTACAGCAAATCTATAATAAAACGCAGGAAATATATCACAATGAAAGTGTTTGCCACTGCGCTCACAATAAAAAAAAAGTTGAAATAAATCAATACACAATTTTATAACCAAAATGCAACTTTTTAATGGCAGTGCAAAGGAACAACACTTTCGTGTATGTTTTGTATTTTAGTGCGCTGATAAATAGGTTGATTATTCGAAAATGGGGAATCTTTGACAAAATGTTCCAAAATAGCCAACTTTGAGCTTCTAAAGAACAATCGAGTAACAAAATAAAAACAATATGTTGACCATAGTCAAGTAAGATGCATCTTTTAAGTTTTGCATATGGAAATAAAACAACACGGTAGGTAGTTTTAAATGAATTTATTGTTTTTAGAAGTATTCTCCACGAAGATTAATACACATCTGCATGCGCTCGAACCAATTTTCGAAGCAATTATTCCACTTGTTTGCTGGCAGATCCGGCATTTTTGCATGCGTCAACTGCATCTTTTGGTGACTAGATCCTTTGACCACGAAGTCTGTTTTTAATTTTCGGGAAAGTAAAGAAATCGTTAGGTCTTAGATCGGGACTATATGGAGCATAGTCAAATAATTCCACGTTTTCTTCTGTTAAATACTACTGTTTTTTGGGCTGTGTGCGAGCTTGCATTGTCTTGGTGGAGGATGATTCTTCTTTCGGGGTTGATTTTTCGAAGCTCGGTGATGACTTTTGGCAAACAAATGGTGGTATACCAATCCGCAGTAACAGTTCTTTGCTCATTAAGAGGAATTGTTGCAATATGACCCGCTTTTGACACAAATGTCGCGACCATCTTTTTCGAAACACTTCTAGAACGGATGACTTTTGTTGGCTTTTCTTCACCTTGGAACACCCAAATAGTCGACTGTCGTTTATTTTCTGGTTCATAACAGTAAATCTACGATTCATCACCACTAACAATGCTGTACACATTTTTTGAGTTTCCGGAATTGAAACGGTCAAGTGTTTTTTGAAACCAATTAACCATGGCTGCTTTCTGCTCTTCAGTCAACAGGTGGGGTATCCAACGAGAAACTAATTTTCTTACTCCTAATTCTTCATGTAAATTTTTTGAATTGAGGTCTTTGAGATCTTCAAGGACGCCTCAATCTCTGCGATATGTCACATGACTATCTTCAATGATGAGTTTGCGCACAGCATCGACGTTTTCCTGGGTGACTGCCGTTTTTGGTGCACCCACCCTGGAATCGCCGCTAAGACTCACCCGTCCACGTTTGAATTCTCCATACAACGGGAAATTGGCGACTGATGTGGCGCTTCGTTGCCGAAAACAGACAGTAACTCGGCAGGGCATTCTTGTTGCGATAATTATTGTCTCTGGAAGTTGTAATAAATTATGGCGCGAAAATGTTCTCGGTTGAGTTCCATTTTTCTAATGACTTGGTGACACTTAAAAATTCACTGTAGTGAGAAGAACACTGCACGTATTGTTGTGAAACTTTGAATTTAAGTTTACTAAAGAGTGATGTTAAGATTCAGTACTGACGTTCGATCCGCGCGGCCTACTATGTTTCTATATGCAAAACTTGAAAGACATACCTCGTATGTTCGAAAATATTTGAATGAAAAAACTTCACAGATTGAAATTTGAGTTATTTTCCCCGTTTAATTCAATTCGGATTGTCCACTTTCAAGAATACGTCTGCAATTTTGGAGAAATATATAAATATAATATAAACATAAATAGAACGTTCATTGATTACTAAAATAACTGACCTATATCAAGACTGACTTTAAAGCGCCTCAAATCGGTGTTGTTTAAAGTATTGGATTTTACTGCCTTTCAATACTCTCGGTGATTTTATAACGAATCACCTCGGTCCTCACTACAGCCGTTGCTCGTTAATGTTACTGCAGCGATGAAAGTGGCTTCGTCATCTGTTTCTAACTTATAAATAAACCATCAAGCGCAAGTTTATTTCTGTTTGTTCGTATTTATTTTCGGAAGTGTTTATCTTTTATCTGTTTCTATCTGCAAGATAGGCAAAAAGACACCGTGGAATAAAGGTATTGCGATGCGTTCGCGTGAATGCTCTTTTGCAATGACCAGGAAAATTGAATTTCAGATCGATAAACACCTTCACTTGTAGTAAAATCACTCACACTACCCAAGCAACTCAAACCATACTGTAATAAACCGAAAATTCGCGAATAATTCAAGGCGAAGGAAATACCAACAATAAATAGACGCGGATTTCGTAACAATCCTTTCAGCGTTAGGGCGTGGTACTCAATGTCTTTCCTACTTATGCCAGTGCCTCTCAATCTCCTGTATCTCTATTGACTCGATCAAAGAAGAAGCATTCGATAATGCAACAAAAGTAAACTGTTTGTTTATTATCGTTAATATTTATTTCCTTATCTTAGACGGAGGTGTCGCTAGCATCGGCCATTGCTGATATTACGGAAGTGAATCCTAGATAATATGAGAGTATAATTAGTTGCATATAAAAAAAATAAAAGATGTGGTATCACTTATTAACTAGAAGTATATAGTTTTTAAACAGAAATATGTTAACCCATTGAAAAAATAATAAATTCTATCAAAACGTAAAATAAAAGTAGATATAGTAAATAACAATTGTATTTTAAGCAGTTTGCCCCTAATGTGGGTACGCACTAGCTCGAACACTGGCTCGACATCCCGTCGACACTAGCTTAAGGCTAAGCTTATATAACCTTATACGATGTTTGAAATCGAGGGAGCCTTGGTAGCTGGTCGAACTAGCAACCCGGGGCTCGCGGGTTCGAATGTCCAGTTAATTCCTTGCCATGGATGTTGTCTTGTCTATAACACTCACGTTGGTGAAAGATTTACGATAGGTATGTGCCTCTCATCACTGAAGCTGGTTTATTATATCAGTTACCAGTAGGTGGCTCGGATCAACGGTGGCGTAGTTGCCATGCTTCACTTCCCCACCACTACTACTACTATTACTACAAGTCTGAGATCAAACTGGATATTTACCTGTTCATCCCGCTATGATCCTGCAGGCTTTCTCGCCAAACCGCTTGTTTTGCAAGCCATCTTTCCGGAGATGGCTAACAGCACGTCTCACAATACACCTCTACGGGAGAATCACAGTTCCTGGTCCCACCACACGTCCCGATGGAGAATCTCATTTATGTTTTGCGGAACACCTTTCTTATACGATGATCGCTGCTGATCTCGCAATACATTTTTACCTATTTCCAGCTGCATGTTGCGTTGGACATTGCTCCGTCGGTGCTGAAGCTGTCATTTTGTCGCAACTCGAGAAACACATGCGTGGTCCATTTTAAATTACTCCTACTGTCTGGGTTTTCCCATAGTGTGAATGGATATTTTGCAGTAACGTCTTAAAACAAAACATTTTTTGAGGTCTTATAGTTTCCCTTCAAAGCAAGGTACACTTAGTAACTTTTCAAACTGAGGGCACTAGAGCACTCGAAAAATACCAATTCATTTTCTTCGGGGTACTTTTCGATATAATGAACACAGGTAGAATCCGTGAGTTCTGTCCCACTTCTGATGTTATAAACAGAAAATATGTGAATAATTCAAGTTGAAGAAAATACTTATGCCAGAGCCTCTCGCCGTTCTGTATTTCTAGCCACTTGACAGATGCTTTCGATAATGCATCAAAAGTAAACTGATCATTTATCATGATCATTATCGTTAATATTTATTACTACGTAATACTAAATCCAACTAGCGACTATAAAATTGGTATAAAAGTGGTGTGTAAATACATATATGGTCGAAACTGGTATAGTTGTAGTCTACCGCCGTTCTTGGCGCGTCAAAGTAAGACTACCAGTACCCCTTTATATATATCTCCATCTCACAAAATCAGAAAAAATGCAAGACCGCTGATGTAAGTGATGCTGTCAAAACATAAATTAGGAATATTTTCTACGATATGAGAAGTAACATATCACAACCTTTAAGCTCAATCAGTAGCTTAAAAAAGGTATATATATATCATAGTGCCTTATCAGAAAAAATGCCCAATTCCAGTTGGAGCAAAATGCAATTGAAGCAATGGTTGCAAGACAAAAAGATACATTTTGATGATGACGCTTCCAAACTCGAGCTTTTAAATCTATGTCGCCTTAATAAACTATCGGCTCCAAAATATATCATAGACGAAATATTACATGAACATGGACATCAAGTTTCGTGGCTCCCCCCCTCATCGTTGTCAATACAACCCTATTGAGTTAGTCTGGGGAATAGCCAAACTACTATGATCGTCATATTGGGGAAAATGGCTATGTTGACAAGGAAGTTTTGAAAGTTTTTGACGATGCTCTAGCGAAAGTGACTCCCACAGTTTGGGCCAAGTGTGTGAAACATACCGAGGACTTGATTAAAAACGACTGGGACAAGCATCATGTGTTTAATAGGGAGGATACTAATATAATCATTCGCTTGGGAGAAACTTCAGATGACTCTGATGAAGAAATCTAATAATCCAGACTTATATTGATACAATTTTTAAAATTTATATTTCTTAATTTTCTATGTGTGCACCTTAATGCAGATTGTTAAATATTTTGATAGATATGGAAGTTACAAGTTTGATGTTAACTAAGGCGATATAAATTTAAAAGCTCGAGTTTAAGAGCATCATAAGCAAAATGTATTTTTTGTCTCGCAGTAATTTATTCAATCGCATTTCTCTCCAGGAAGAATTGAGCATTTTTATTATTGAAGGTGGTTCTTCTAAAGCTCTCATTGTCACATATCCACATCCAATGTTAAATGTCCCATCAAGTAGAGCAAATAGATGTGTTATTTTGTATTATATTGTAAATTCCGTATATACAGGGTGACTTCGAAGTTGAGTCATTTATTTTAACAGTGAGTAGATCTGATCAAAAGAAATGTTTTTTTCCTTTACCATTTTTCTGGTAAAATTAAAGTAACAAAGTTATAGCCCTTTGGAAGTTTGAGTACCGCCCTGCCTATTATATGCTCGTGTTTGGCGACAACGGATATAATCCGCCTGACCGGTTCATCGCATCGGAAACAAAAAAGCGAAAGAATTTGAAACGTTTATCACGATCTTTTTCGTCAGTCGATAAAACGTGAGTGAATAGTAGTGTGTTGCGTGGCTCAAACGAAATCAAAAATGGCACATGTTTACGAAAATGCTGAACTTGTGGACATGATTCTTATTTACGGGGGGGCAGTCTTTACAAAATGCTCCCGGATGCATCACGGATTTATGCGAATCGGTTTCCCAATCGAGTGCAACCAACCCCTCGTGCCTTTGTTAATGTAGTGCAAAGGGCTCGTGAATCAGGTGACTTAAGACCTCACAGGTGAGGGCATGCTGCTCCAAGACCGCACGATCAAATACAGGTCCGCACTGAAATACTTGTCGGGAGGATACTTTATTAATCAAGGTAACATTTTTTTTTAATTTTTTTTTATTTTTACACACATATTTTGGTTTATCTTCCTTCTACAATCATTATCTGAAAATTAATGACTCAACTTCAAAGTCACCCTGTATATTTTTTATTTCAAATTTAAAAAAATATCAAATGGCGTGTCATACCCTACCCATGTTTATGTACCAGATTAGAATATTTTTGAGAATGATGATTAGTGAATAATTTTGAATCGGCTTCCTTCAGGAAAATTAAGATTCGCCCATGTATGTCTGACGTATACTATTCTGCTCGTCAACTATGTACAACAGCTTACAGTGCTCTAGTCGTAAGGTAAAAAGGAGTTCCATTGGAGTTCCACTTTCACAACACCTTTATGTGTATATGTACTGTACTGTATACATTATTTACTCGATAATGTATTTCGAATAATACTCACTTAACGTTAACAAGTCCTTAAACTGCATAACTATCCCGATGCAAACCAGATGGAGGCAATTTTTGTGACAGGCTCATTTTTTATGTTTACATCTTACAAAGATGCTGATTTGCAAAGTTATACAAGAACGCATAAGTCGAACCAACTTTCTGTACTACTGAAAATATGAAAACCGGCTTTAAATGTAAAAGGGAGAGCTTTATCTGTTGAAATATGTATGAGAATTGGTAATATAATATACGACATGACACTGGAAATATATACATATATCTGTATTTCAATTGCATCCTTTTACATCCTAATCCCATATCGGTTTCAATATTCAGATAAATGGTAATTCTAAAGGAGCTCTTATCATTCCAAATTCCATATATGGATTGATGGATATAGAAACGGGAAAATAGAAAATATATAGTGAAAAATTCCATAAATAACAAAAATATCATTAAGAAATAGTGCTTGTTGGACAAAGCAACTAAAAGACACTGTTAAAAAATATGATGTGCTGAATATTTATCTCAAGGGTCGTATTTTTCATAACTAGTATATTTTTCGTGATATCTGGGACAAAAAATGGCGTCAAGTAGGTTGACTCTGCATTTTCTCCGCAACGCCATCATCATTTCATAAAGGTTTAAGTTCAGCGCAATTTAAATCCTCTGAAAAAGTCAGACAGCTATGTATATGTAAAACAGAGAAATTTAAGGAACCAAATCAGTCAAAAAGGCCTTTACAATTAGTTCATAGACATCTTTCCCTGCCCTACCGGTAGATATTGTTCAACTGGCACTGTTCTCCCTTCCCACATCTGCACGGCAGCGCCCACTGCTTCACTGCTGCAGCGAGTCATCGTTCATTCCGTGTATGTGTTTTGTGCGCTACAGCAAGGATAGATTAGTCAACTGGATCGGTACGCCCCGCGGTTTTAAAGGCAAATGTATGTATGATGTGTGAAATATGGCTAATAAGTGCATAGAATTACCGAGGTTGGGAGCGTATAAATAAACTAACAATCAAAATATTTTCATGTACCCTCCCAATCCCCCAAATTTTAACCCCTATAAGCTTTCTTCTAAGAGTTTTCAAGAACATCAAAAAACGAAGTTTCAGCAAGTTTTACTTCTCTGATATTTTTGCCTCCAGCTTCACCGCTGCTGGACTGATTTTTAAAAACTACAAAGCTTTTTCGTCCTTGGCGTAGTAGTGACCTTTTGTGAAAATTTCACCCCGCGATACTTCCCAAGTTACAGGTGGTCCAAAGATTAGCAGACAGATCGACGGATATGAGTGATATGGTTTTTCGTGGTGTACATGTCATATAACATCCAAAAAACATAATGTCTCATTTTCGAAGCTGCCAGAGTATCGCGATCAGACGCACCTTTTTCGAAACCTGTAAATACATCTTTGTATCGTTATACAGATATAGTAATCGAATTAACACTTTTAACGGAAAATTGGAATATCAACTAATCAATATGGCCTTGAGAAAGCGACACTTGTTTTTGCAACAACCAGTAGCGTACAGTTTTGCATTTTGACTCCATTTACTACCTCTTACTACCTGCTCCAGAAAACCACACTGCCGTTAGACTTTACGCCAGATTGCCGGAAGCTGCAAACTCGGCAAAAGTACATCATAAACATTCACAATCTGCCATCAGGCATCCTCTGAAACCGATGGAGTAACCGTCGATTGTTATGACTGAAAGGAAACTTGATACGTCGTCGCCCAAACCGACCGTTATCAGATGGTTAAGACATGACGTAATCCGGTCACAAATCATTTACATAAGTCACGTTTGGGATATTTACAAGTTTTTGTTCGGCAGCTGTAACTACCAACACAACGAACATTGAACCTCGGTGACAGCTATGCATTTTGTTTTGTTTTGTTTGCTTTGAAAATGTTGTATGGTGTGTTGAAGAAACTGTATGTTTTCTTAGGTACATTATAGTACATTGTCAGGTTTGCATACTGATACTGATTTGGATTTGGTTTTAAGATAGGCATTATTTGTGTCAAACCCACGCTCGGTATATTCAGCTATTATCAAGCCCTAGAAATTAGAATTAAATAAGTATGTACCTTAGGGCCTCATATAGGGCCTGTGGGTCTAATGATGGTATCGCGTCGCGGAATCGCGTTTTTAAAAAACGACTTACAAGCGATTTGATACTTTATTCTAATATAAATACAATGTTTCGACTAACAACGATATGTTAGCAAACCTAACCTAAGTGAGTTCAATTGAAGAGTAATAGGATTAAACTGATGCCTGATGGGCACAACCATCAATATATAACATAGGGTTGTTTACTAAGATAAGATATAAGTACACCGTTTAGGAAGATATACGAGGGGCTCTCGCTATATATCTCCTCCCTGCCGAAGATGAGCAAACGGGGGATCCAAAGTTTGCGAATCCGGAACTGCTTCTTCTTCTCTACGTCTTCTTGCTTTTCCTAGCTTCTTTAAAATTTGGTAAATGATGTAGCCAATGAAAGGACGATCTGGAAACTGGATACTGTCTTCGTTGATTTGTTCTTGGGATATTTGAAGATGCTGGATTGTTTTCAAGTTGAATTTTGTTACATCAACAAGGTTCTGCTTCGTGAAATTGGTCAGGCTTGGTACGGGAAAATTGTTTTATGGTCGATGCGATCTGAGGGATAGAACTTGTGTTGATTGATAAATATGTGTGGTATTAGGTTGAGTGTATGAAGGGTTGTGTCTTTAATATGGGTAATAATTCTGGCGTGATGAGTTATTATAATTGTAACGTCTAGGTTTGTGTGAATGTGATTGAAAGTGGCTAGGATGTCCGAAATTCTGTCTTTTTGTCTGTGCATCTATTCTCATCTCATTGTAGAAATGTTAAGTAACTACGTTGGTCGCATATGATAAGTCGGATGGCTGTTGAATGTCTAACAAAAGTCTAAGTCTATCGTCACAATTTGCGGTCAATACGTCTAGTGCATTTAATTCGTTTTGGCTGATAAGTAAAACTTTCTGATTAGGGGTGAGTGAAGGATCTGTCTGGATTTTAACTTCAACTCTTGATTTAATTAATTTTAATCTTCCGAAAAATTCCTATATTTTGAAAATTGCAGAAATTGTCTCGTAAGGGTTTGTCTATGAATTTTGTCACCGAAATGCTCTCGGAGTGCATTTTTAATTAGAGGCCAAGAAATGAGATCTAGTCTACACATTAAAAAGTTGTAAACGTTACTTTTTAATTTGGAACAAATTACATTAAAGACGAAATCGTTCAAACTGGTTTGATCTACCATAAGTATTATAAAATTTTTCGCATATAAAGATGAATGATTCTAGTTGTTGGGTATCAACATCGAAATATGGCAGAAAATCTGCAATAGCTTTTGCAGCCTGTACAGTTGGAACGGACACTGCGTTGTTGAGAGACATGTTTTCTAATAAATTTGTAATAGTATCTAGAGCCGAATTAGAATCTTACATAAAGTTATGGTCTGGGCGTATGAGAAAATTAAAGTTGAGAGACTTTTAAGATTTGTAAGAAAATGAAAAATAAAATGTAAAAATGTTAAATATCGAATGTATAAAAATGTAAAAATGTGTAAAAATTAAAAATGTAAAAGTATGAAAAATGTGAAAATACCAAGTGAATACGAATGTAATAAAATTTAATGAGATTTTTTATTTTAATGTGAAAATTTCCTTAAAATTAATAATTTTGCAACCGGCAAAAATTTAAAAAATAGTAACTAATCTAAATCGAAAATGTAGCTCTCGAAAAATTTACTAAAATTAAGTTCTCTTCAAAAATGTAGCTCTTGAACGAGAACTAACTTAATACTAGATGTTTTGAGCAATCTTCAGCAAAATTAAATTTTACAAAACTGCACCAAAAATCTTAAATAAAAAAAAAGATGAGAGGAGAGACAAGGAAAATTCGACTTGAATTACCTTCAGACTTTGAAGACACAGCACTCTGGCGTCGATCTTCGTCCTTGGGCTTCTCCTGATCTTCCTGGTCTCGTCGGTTCCAGAAGTGAGTGATTGAAATCAGCCTGGAAGTCCTCTACTGAGTTCTGGTCCAGTCTTCTGATCCTACTGGCTGCGCCAATGATGGTATCGCGTCGCGGAATCGCGTTTTAAAAAACAACTTACAAGCGATTTGATACTTTATTCTAATATAAATACAATGTTTCGACTAACAACGATATGTTAGCAAACCTAACCTAAGTGAGTTCAATTGAAGAGTAATAGGATTAAACTGATGCCTGAAGGGCACAACCATCAATATATAACATAGGGTTGTTCACTAAGATAAGATATACGAGGGGCTCTCGCTATATAACTGTCTGTCTGTTCATAAATCATTGGCCCCGCTATAACATGGAACGTACCGCTCGGGTTTTGCTGAAATTTTGGCTCAGGGTTACTATTATGTCAAGCACAAAACTATTTTATAAAAAAGTTTTGTAATTCGATACAGAGTCGGCGGAGGCATGGATAAAAAGAAAAAAAATCGCCCGAACTTAGTTTGTTGACGTTTTAGAGACTCTTGCTCATTGTCACAAAATTTGTAGGAGTGAACATCGATAATTGAGGATTATAGGGGGATTGTAAATGTCGAGTTTTTGGTGTATGTGAAAGGCACTCTATTATTAAGAAGCTTCTGATCCCGGTAATACTATATATTTGCTGGATATAACTGTCACACATATTATGATAATACGCTGTTGAATTGTAATCGCGGCTGAATGTCAACAACTACATGCCTCGAGTGCCCGTGCGACCGCCCGATGACACCACACGTAGGACACGTTTTCGGCGGCAACTGGCTGCAACTTATATTTGGACGCAGGTTGACAGAAATTTCAGTGCCGCCGTGGGGAATTTTTGAGGCATTGCTTTTGTATCATAAATTTAACGTAGGATAGTATTAACATAGGCTACTTCACTGCATCCGATTTACCTTTTTTTTTTATACTTCAACTACCACGACCACGAACGCCTAAGGCCTAAGCACCCATTGGGTACCGTCGGGCTATAGGGGGATACATGGGAAAGGGGGGGGGACCCCACACGGACTCTGGCGAGGGAACACGTGTGCATGCAACATGCACACATTCTGGCTCCGCCTACGAGATCCGCCGGGTGGTACCTCCGCGTTCGACAGTCAGAGACCGTCTACCACCTACGGACAATCACAACATCCATAGCCAAGAGAAAAATTTCTCCTGGGACGGGACTCGAACCCGCACAGCGCACGGCGACTGATCAGGAGACCGAAGAGTAATATTACGCACTTGGACATAACATTTTATTCTTATAGTTTAAGATGGAAAACTGGTGAGTTCTACGATATTTCGTAACTAAGTTCACACCCAGTCAGGTTTCGGTTCTATTTGATAAACTTGATCGATTTTGTTTTTGTTATACGTCTTGTTGACTTTTCTAAGACGGGCTAATTTGTCGTATTTTCATTTTAGATACAACAGGTTACTCAACGATATGTAACCAAAATAAAACGTTATGTTGCTATCAATCAGTTAGAAAAGTCAAGTAGGTTGACGGGATATCTCACAAGCAATTGCTTGAATGGATCGATTTTTTAAATTATGGTCCACATGGCGTCATCATAATAATTGGCGTCATTTTTTACATAATTCCAGCACTTCTTTGTATTAAAGTTGCGGGTGGTTGTATGGCTTGTCCAACAACAAAACAGTGTTCTTTTTATAACAATTGTTTAGCGAATCAGGTATATGTTTGAAAAAATACTCAGTGGTTCCTCCAGTTTGATACAAGCTCGGAATTTCCGCCAAACTGTGAAAACAAACTTTTCAAAGTAAGTTTTGGAAGTAACCGAGCCGATAGCGTTTACCGAAAAATCTAGTTTCATTTTAACCCATGTTGAGTGTTTCTTTACACGAAGGGTTATTTTCATTATTCGTCCATGTTTAGAACACAAAATACAGTTAATTTAACGTGACTACTGTTAGTTATTATCATTGTTTGAATTCGAAAACGACAAAATAGATAAAATACACAAGTCTCATTTTAATCCAGGAATTCCACATATCGGTTTCGGTAGCAGCAGAGAGAAATTAAAAATTCCAAGAGAACCCGCGTAACAGCCGCGAAATTCGAACCATTCATTAAATGTGCCTAACATGGGCGTCTGGATTGCTACAGTTCCCGAGAATCGAAAGGCTAATTTAAATGGGTAGGTGACTATGTTTTCTATGTTATCGATCTTTCTCTCTTATCATGATTCATTGTTTAAAATCATTTGATTTAAATCATGATTTATTATTTAAATCAGGGCTGTCCAACATGCGGCCCGCGAACTCCTTTCTTGCGGCCCGCTTCACGGGTCATGTATACATCACATGTATAAATTACTCTCAAATACCGAATATGCACAATTCTTACATTAACTCTGTAATAATGTTGTATAGAAAGAGTTTATAATGCGGCCCTCCAAACTGCATTTTTTTTTTGAAGTGGCCCTTGGGCCACATTAAGTTGGACAACCCTGATTTAAATCAAACTTGATTTATTTCATGAAAGTTTATGAATTATTTAGAGTAGTACTTGTAGTATCAAATCAGTTACATACAAGAAAAATACTTATTCAAATGCACAGTTTTCATTTATTAATGTAAATTATGTTATAGCCAAACTATTAGTGAATATTAAAGTTATTATAATATTTAAAATTTCACCACCTTCTTATTTCCCAGTCTATTTCGAAGTGTTCAAGTTAGACCAGACCAAATGTAGAAAAAAACCTTTCTATAGATGCAAAGAAAGTCACCGCTGTGAACAACCGGTAGAAGATAAGCGTTAGTTGCATTGCAATGGTTTTACGTTTGGATTTCCTCTGCTAGTTTCTTATCGGTGACCCGCGAGTGTAGTTCCGACACGGCCCACTGACGTCTCAAATAATAATAAACCTTACCGATGGGTTTATTCAAAAGTGAAACGTTGAATGAGCAAGTTCACCTAGGTTGTGGCTGCCCTGTCAGTTTTCGTCGAAGTACTAAGAATTTTTAGTCCAATTTTTGAAATTTCAAACTAGGTTGACATCAGCTAGTTATTAATTTATGGGTAAGTCTCTATATAACACTTTTCAATCTCACACATTTTCAGTTTCAATTCCTCAAAACACTCATTTTTAATACGCCCTTGACGTTTTGATTACAGTATCTACATTTCTTTGTTTAAAGCCGAAATATGGAACAACTCAAAGGGAAAGTACTTTATGATGGCCCTGAATGCTCCACAAACATACCGCGTTATATAATAACGCAATATGTATATTATAATGGTTATTGTTCAGCAAATTATACTGTACCCTTTGGCGTACCGCAAGGCTCAAACCTATATAGGCCTTTTGCTTTTTTTGTTCATCATAAATAACCTTGCTGCTTCACTAGAGTGTCGCAAGCTACTATTTGCCGATGATGTTGTCAACATTGGATCTTGTATCAACACCATTGTAGTTATAGTCACCGTTCTTGGCAGTTACGTCATCAACGCCATATGAAATAAGTAAACAGTTCGAGTCTCCATACCATGGGCGCAGACTAATCTACAGCGCATCTACTACTCTCCAGTACTCATGAAGTGGGTAACAGGGGACTGCTCTTTTCATTCTATTCCTGGAAATACTCTAATAAATTTAGCACGAGCTGTCGGCCTTCTCCATTGATCGTATTTCCGGGCATTGTACAATTTTACATTGAAGATTGATAGCAGGATAACTCGAATTGCACGCCGATGGCAAGTAAGTTGTCACTCTGACAAATATGATTGAAGGGCACTTATATCTAATGACAATGTTTTCGAGACGGAGACCCACAACTAAAAAACGCATGTCTTTGAGCTTACCGAATAAACGTTCACACACAGGGGTAGGTTGCATGTGTATGTATGAGAGAGATGGATATATACTACGAGTATATAAAGGGATACTGGTAGTCTAGAACGCTTACTACAACTATAGTTAAGTTACAATATAATGGTAACTTAACCAGTAGCGTTCACACTCAGTAATTGGATTAATTTGTTGAGCAATTATATATAAATAAATACATTCTGACATATATTTTCTCTATTACTGACTTTTTAGTTTTGCTCCATTTGACAAACAGGTATTGCTACCGCGAAGATTTTCAATATCGAGATACTATATTTTTGAATGCTACCTACATAACGTCCATATCAGGAAAAACAATGCCACTCATTTTTGTAGGTCGTCTGCTCGGTAAAATCTTTGGGTCCTCTATAACATGAAAAGCACTGTTCGGATCTCTGACATTTTAACATATGCTTACCCATAGCAAGGACGACAAAACTATAGTATTGAAACTCGGTCCAACGTCAAAAAACCAACGATCTCCGGATTTCCCCCGCTTCATTTTTTGAGATTCGGTTGATTTCAAGGTGTAACAAAACTTTTTACTAGAGGCTTCAAAACTATCAGATAATTCTGAAATTCGTTTTTCAAGGTTTGTCACCTTAGGATATAGCTAAAAAAATTGTTGCGGGTCGGCCAAACTTTTTTATGTCTTCAGAATTGTCGTTTGTACTTGAGAAAAGCCGAAACATCGTGTCATTTAAAACTAATTCGAACATACGTGTTTTCATTAAGCGACCAGACAAAGATGGAGGATTATTAGGAGCCATTTTCAATATATTCCAATTGTCACCAATGGCTCTTGGATTTTTTGTGTATCTAAAATGTTGAATAGATTTATATAATAATGCGTGAAAAGTACTCCTTTTCTGTACTGACACAACTAAATCTATTAACATTCAAATCCGTGCTTGAGAGTTACCCAAAATTATGACATCACCATCTAAAATCGTTGTATCCATACATCATAAAAATAAATTGGCTTCATATTTTGTAACAAAAGTAAAATTGCGGTATTGCAAAATGGCGTCAAGTAGGTTGACTCTGTACTTCCTACGCAACGCCATCATCAGTTCATAAATGAGTTTAGCCCAAGTTAAACCCTCTGCAAAAAAAATAGTTAGGAACATGTACATGTAGAGAAATTAAATGGATCGTCAGTCAAATAGGCCCATATAATTAGTCCGTAGATATTCTTACCCTATCCTAGCAGCGTCGCCCCTTCCTATATCGTCAGACGCGGCAATTCCCACCGAAGCACCGCCGCTGAAGAAGCTGAACAATCAAGCAGACCGTTACGACGGGCGCTGAGCCCAGATAGCAGAAGGAGACGCGTATCCAAAACATTTCTCTATCATTCAAAGTTTTAAAGATAAAGTTACGGGGAAACCCACGATGTGTGAAATATGGCTAATAGGTGTGTAGAGTTACGGGGGTTGCGAGCGTTTAGATATAATTAAACAATTCTAGATATACCCTTCGTCGCACCCATAATTTTTCACCCTTAATATTTTCAAAAATGATTGGGATCCTCTGAAATGTCATTTGAGCGGTTTTTATTATTTTTTGTTTTTGGCCTTTTTCTTCGCCGCCACTTGATCGTTTTCAAAACCTTTTTCGTCCTTGGCATAGTAGTAACCTTGTGCAGAAATTTCATCCAAATCCGAGCAATAATTTCCAGGTTTTAGAGGGGTCAATGATTTTCGGACACATCTACAGACAGACAGTCGAAAATGAGTGACATGGTGTACATAATTATCATCTAACATCTAAAAAACATAGTATCTCTTTTTCGAAATTTGTCACGATTACAATACCTGCTCGCCCAGCGGCGTAGGAACTAAAAGTTAATAACGGGCTCCGGGAAGCAAAAAGTATCAATACAAAACTGTTGTTTATTTTTTAGACTGTTAGATTTTCTAAATTGTTGTTCCCATGTAACTTCAGTTGGCACGCTTATGTCGCTTGAGAAACTCATAAGCCGTATATTGCTGAGAGTATGATGTAAATGTGTATAACGTATATTATGTTGTACTGAAGTTGACTCAGATGCATAGGCAAACTCATTCTTGGATACTACATGTACATAGTTGTGAGTCTGGCTTACCGCAAATATACCTTATATCTCATTGAAGTATTCTGGGGAATTCGTGGATTCTTGTTATGAAGCGCAGATGCCAGAGATGCCTGTTAAAATTTGTCTTTTACCAGGGTCAAATTAAAGAGAACAGTATTGCTAACAAGAGCCTGTTTATACAGGATGTTACCGAATACCTTAAAAAAACTGTAGAATAAATGTGAAAAAAGTTCACAAAAATAAACGTAAATCTGCAAATCTTCCATAAAGGATCAGGGTCTATAAGTGGAGTTTTCGACCGGGAAAGTAATACAAATTTCTAGTTGATCGCAACAATTCAATTTTTGCATTTAAATATTTTAGGACATTGGTATGTATTTTAAACTTTAACCAACATTTTTATTTTCATTTTAGTACTTGGATATTCTTTAAAAGGTCAGTTGGTCATATGACACTTTTTGGCCAAAATTCATACATTTCCGATAATCAACTTACTATTTTTATGTTGAACGTTGAAACAAATAAAATACAGATTCTGCGATGTTCGCCTGCCAAAAATCACAAATTAATGTAGAATTGATTCTTAACTTAACTTTCGGCCACAGTAGTGGCTTTTTTCACAGTACAAATTAAAAAATGACAACGTTTATATTTTATTGTAGTAAAACGTAGTACGTGTAATGTGCCAATTATTTCTCAGATCTTGGGCTAGTCACAATGCACATATTAGTAGTTGAAGTTTGTTTAATAATCGTTACTAGTGGTCTAAAAAATCAGCTGGAGATAATTTAATAAAAATGTCAACTTATAAACTCAGTTTTGACCTTTTTTAATAATATTTTTTGATATGGGAAATTCTACCGAAGCACGGTTATTGTCCAGTTGATCACTAGAAGTTTTTCTTTAATTTGAAAGTTTGTAACATATAAACATCCTACTAGGAGCGCAGTTAGTAACAGTAAGCTGTAACACAGCTCCAGTTTTTTTTTGCTTTAACAATAGGTGCCATGAAATCTGAATTATATTCTTCTTTATTACAAGAAAAGGACAATTGTTCGATATGACAAAGCTCAGCCAATAACCTAGTTATAGATGAAATTTCATTTCTTCCGATGTAGAACAATGAAAATGCAATTTTTCAATTTCCTCCAGTAATAAAGTTTTAACGAAGAGACAGTAACTTGAAGTCGTCATATAAAATTTAAGTGTAATTGGAACTCTAAGAATTACGAAGTAACATTGTGACGCTTGAACAGTCATAGATTATCGAGCATTATGAGTCCTTAATTGAGGGAGTATTGTAATCGTACACATCTAAGTTGACGAGTTACTTAGCATAAATGTACAAAAATCCTTAATACTTGTTCCCATTGTGCTTCCATATACTGGTTGACCTTTTTTCAAACATGTGTCTTAGGCTTAGGTAAAATGAAATTTCACAAAAATCCGACCGTTGAAAAAATGTAAGAATTTATTAATTTTTCGGGCATCCATGATGTCTTATGCATTCAAAAACACGTCTGGGCATACTCCTAATCAGATGATCGATTTCCTCTTGAAGTATCCCATTCCAGGCTACTTGAACCCCGTGCCGAAGTACCGGTGTAGTGAGTAAACGGATTAATATCCTTCCCATAATGTCCCAGACTTATTCAATGGGTGATCGGGAGATCTAGGGGGGTTAAGGCAACAACTTGACTTGATCGTCTTCAAAATGGTACAGCGCAATTCTGGCTATATGTGGTGCGACAGTGGGTTGGTGAGCGTATGTATATAAGGCAAAACATGTGGTTCCCGCAGATCCTGGATGTAACGCACGTGGTCATGTTATCTCTGATGAACACCGAAGCTGATCTGCTTCTATAAGCAATAGCCCCCGATAGCATAATTCCAACAGCGCGGTCTACATACATTTCTATAGAACATTGTGAATTTCGTCTATCATTTTGCCCCCTTCTCTCCAAACAGAATCTGGATTCATCACTAACGGCAATGGTTCTCTGCACCAGTCCAGTCGGTCACTTCGGCGCTTAGGGGTGAAAGGTAGGAGAAACTAATGACGGTATGAAGTAACGCCAAAGCTGTTGATCCGGCGATAAACAATTTGCATTGTCATTGACTTTCCACACTCTCCAAACCATTGGTCCGTAGTTGACCTTTTGATCGAGAAGCGGTCCCGCAGAACCAAAAGCCTAAGGTGGCGATCTTGGTGTGTGCCGTTCTTCTGACACGCCCTCTACCTCTAACTCTTCGTGTACGGCCTTTCGGATTCCATTCCCGATAACAAACCTTCACCGTCTTCAGACTTCTGTCACACAAGCCCACTATTCGCCTGCTATCAAACTCGATAAGGTGTTGAAATTTTCTCGTCTTCTCACTCTAGGCATAATGAATATGTTTTAGCAGCACTCCACAACGTATAAAATGCCACAAAACACAGCTATCGCGTACTTTTTTGTAGTAATAGACAATATAACAAAATCCACTTTACCAATATGGTTGAAAAGCTCATCTTTTTTGTCCTAACCTTAACAAATATACCGCACGAATTATTCATGGTTGAGGTCGGCCAGGTTTCATTGTGTGCGAGAGAGAGAAGCTCGCATGGTATACGTAGAACATCTTACTAGTACATTCATTATTACTGGGCGTTCTTTTTTCTATGTCACTTAGTATATGAGGAGCAACCATACTGTAACGTCATGGTATATGATGCTGCTGTGTCATATTCAAACTTCATTAGATCGTGTTTGCCTATTCAGCGTATTCAAAAAATTTTGCCTAGATTGGTTACGAACTGACGAGAAACGAGAACTTTTAGATACAAACTTCCCATTACATAAGAACATGTTGATATATATCCTGTCTAGGCGGAAATTGGACTCCTGATAATAGCTCCAAGCTCACGATTAAACTATCGATTTTACTCTGTATCTGAAATATTACTGTTTTACAGAGATTTCGTTTCGTACTAGGTTGTGTAAAATGGGTACACTAAACTTTGTATCGAAAGAAAAGGTATAAATTAGAAGTGAAAATATTGTAGTCATACCAGAAATTTAAACCTCTTTTTTAAATTTACATTTAAAAATATTTTACTCTGGAGTAAAATACATTTGCCACTGAGTTACCTGTATTCAGTTGCTCGTAGATAGTAAAGTGACATTTCAGGTCTTCTTAATTTGTCGATCATAATTGAACTAACAAACTAAATTTATCAGCTTATAATAACTGAATCGTAAGTCAAGTCGTCATAACTTTTATTTAGGACAAATTACTAAAAATACAAGAGGAATGCCGTTGTATGTTAATATTTGACATCTCTGAAATACAGCATCTACAAATTATATTGCCACCGTATTCTATCTCTTCATAATGACAGTTCTAAAATCGTAAAGCTGTGTAATAAAAATTCTTCAAATAATTATACTTGCATATATCACAAAAGTTGTCTTCTATTTTTTGGTATCTTGATACTCACTGAGCTGTCCTATTAATCAGTTCGTCTTATCATTCATTTTCTTGAATCCATAAAGTAATCTTTGCTTCACCAACAAGCCATCTTATTACATGAAACTGTCCTAGTTTTGTTATAAAAATTCATTTCCATTCATCATGTATTCCTCATCTCATTATCTGTCCCAATTTCAAGAATAGATGTTCCCATCCCTTAGCATATTCCTTCTTGCAGCATTTCCTCGAATATTCGTAAGGCTTCATTCCCCCTTCTGCATCATTTACATGTATATTAACTCGAAATATTGTATGAAATAGAAGCCTTCATATTCGCTGATCCCTATATCCATACATTCTTTTGGCTTATATCGTCATATCATATTATTTCGGGACTTTGTCACATGATTTTGTATATACAGGAGGATACTTGAATTTTATTTTCTTTATTTAGAAGAACTCAAGGGTGCAATAAAATATGAATTAAATCTTTCTGGCAGATTGGTAGGCTTCCAGTGTTTTTTTCGTAGTCGGATGAATATTGAATTTGTGATGCTGAGCTGAAGAACTTCCGAATCTTTTGTGTATGAAAGGTTTGCAGTATCAATTTTTCACAACAGGATTCTCTGTCTAAACAATGTTGCATTTCTAATAACGTATTTGAACTTCGTACATTGTAACAAAACTCATTTAAAAATGTGACTATGTTTTTCATGTAAAGTTTGAAACGTATCATGTGGTTTTCGTGTCGACAAGCCCCCATATTTCTCTTGCCAATCGAAACCACGTGCGTTGAAAAAATCTTCATTATTCACGTTTCGGTCACAACGGTGACCTTCTTCAGTACAGTGACCTTGACAATATATTTATTTGTCTCCCTGGTGACACTCTGTTTGTTAGTAGTAACATGCAGAGATTGCGCGAAACTATCAAATTTTAAGATGGCACCATTGACGACAGCATAGCCCAGTGCCGGTTGAGGGTAGGCTCCCAAAAAGGCCCAGCCTTCTAAAACGAGAAGCGAGCATGATGATATCTGTCGTTTTCTAAATGTACCACATATGTTTTTTTCTTACATCGGCCCGAAGATGCCACAAGCCACCAAAAAACGTGAAAACCCTCCCACAACTGTTGTAGTGACACACCGGTTAATTGTTATGCAATCTTCGACTAAAATGTTGCAAATGTATTGTTTATGGCCCTGGTGCTCAACTTAATCCTTTATGAACTAATTACGGCATTGCGTAGAAATTGCAGAGTCAGGCTTCTTGGCGCCATTTTTTTATATGCAGTTACAAATTGTTTTGAAGAGATCTCACATCTGGTTTGGTTGGATACGCCCCTGCTCTCCGCATCATTTATCTCCGTTCAGTATCCCTAGGGGGTAAGAAAGGTTAAGCTACTTTTTCCCTAGGATAGAGTATGTAAGACAGAAGCAGCAGCCAGAGCAACATACGATAGCCTGCTGCCACCTGGTTTTTGTATAAGATGCATGGGGATGTTGTTTTTATCTACAACTACTGAAGACCCGAGTCTGGATTGCGTCAGTCGAGAAGTACTTGAGATGGGCATGTAAATAAATAGAATTGCTCTGGGAGATAGACGGCTGAGAAAAATTTGTAATGTGATTCGAGTTGACGTGGGGTTGAGGTGACGTTGTTTGAAATATGATATACACAGACTGAATACGCTCTCAGAGAGTTTAGAATATTTTTTATGCGATGACAAGTCAAGTATAATCTTTGCAACGTTGAAAGATTGAATTTTCCTTGAACAGGGAAACATCCCAGATCTATTGGATTGAATTTTTGGCATGTGATAATCATACAAGACTTAAAAGAGACGTTTTCTTTATATTATAATTTTCGGGGTTCGGAAACCGAGACGGCTTCCGAAAATGGAGACAGTTTTTGTGGATTGCAAGAAGCAGTTTAAACTGAATAAGTGTAATCTTTTGATCGATTAGTCATCGGCGTTGCGAAAGCGCATGCACCCAAGTCCCAATCTAAGATCTGTAACAGAATTGTATACAACATTAAAAAAATTCAAAATATTGGGGACAAACCAAATTTTTTGGATGGCTACTGAAAAGGGACAACCGAAGCTTTAATCCAACTAAACTTTATCTACTTTAATTTTAGGATTTTAGGAAAGGTACTTTTCTATGTAGATTCTTTGGAGGAAGCTCAGTACGCAAAAAAACACTATGAATATAAAATTAACCAAAATACTTCCTAATCTTTTTACTGGATAATTATAGCGACAATGATATAATTTCCATATTATGCTCAACTAGGTATTTGTTTTTGGCCAAGAATGCGCATGGATCACGACAACCAATTAGAAAAGTAGTAAAGAATGTTTCGTATTGTTCCCCTTTCAAAAGTAAGCTAGATTGTTTTATGCTGTGCCGTTAAAACATAATCACTTTCGTTTGTCTGTCTTATTTAATGTACCCCTTCTCATTAACAATACGAGAGCGATTCACATCGCAACACAAATAATATTTCTGTCTTGCTCTAGGTTAGTACACCCAGTGCGATTAGCAGCTTAGATGCTTTCCAAAGAAAAAAAAATGTGCGCCGATGTATTGTTTCTCACTTTGGTAGGCAATGGTAGTCAAATTAGCCAAAAGCAACAATTTTGTCGACAAACAATGCAATGTCCCTTCTCTTTCTAATTTATTCGAATTCGTTGGGTACTTCCAACTTGAGAGTGAAGTTATATAGCGAGAGCCCCTCGTATATCTTCCTAATAGCTATAATTATATCTTATCTTAGTAAACAACCCTATGTTATATATTGATGGTTGTGCCCTTCAGGCATCAGTTTAATCCTATTACTCTTACATTGAACTCACTTAGGTTAGGTTTGCTAACATATCGTTGTTAGTCTAAACATTATATTTATAGTAGAATAAAGTATCAAATCGCTTGTAAGTCGTTTTTAAAAACGCGATTCCGCGACGCGATACCATCATTGGCGCAGCTAGCAGTTGGATCAGAAGACTGGATCAGAACTCAGCAGAGGACTTCCAGGCTGATTTCAATCACTAACTTCTGGAACCGACGAGACCAGGAAGATCAAGAGAAGCCCAAGGACGAAGATCGACGCCAGAGTGCTGTGTCTTCAAAGTCTGAAGGTAATTCAAGTCGAATTTTCCTTGTCTCTCCTCTCACCTTCTTTTTTTAATTTAAGATTTTTGGTGCAGTTTTGTAAAATTTAGATTTTGCTGAAGATTGCTCAAAACATTAGTATTAAGTTAGTTCTCGTTCAAGAGCTACATTTTTGAAGAGAACTTAATTTTAGTAAATTTGTCGAGAGCTACATTTTCGATTTAGATTAGTTACTATTTTTTAAATTTTTGCCGGTTGCAAAATTATTAATATTAAGGAAATTTTCACATTAAAATAAGACTTAGGTAGAATCCCATTAAATTTGATTAGATTCGTATTCACTTGGTATTTTCACATTTTCATACTTTTACATTTTTAATTTTTACACATTTCACATTTTTTATAGACCATAACTTTATGCAAGATTCTAATTCGGCTCTAGATACCATTACAAACTTATTAGAAAACATGTCTCTTAATAACAGTACAATCACCGTTCCAAGCATACACGCCGCAAAAGCTATTGCAGATTTTCTGCCATATTTCGATGGTGATACCCAACAATTGGAATCATTCATCTTTAGATGCGAAACATTTTATAATACTTATGGTAGATCGAACGATGCCAGTTTGAACGATTTCGTCTTTAATGCAATTTGTTCAAAACTAAAAAGTAACGTTTACAACTTTTTAATGTGTAGACCAGATCTCATTTCTTGGCCTCTAATTAAAAATGCACTTAGAGAGCATTTCGGTGACAAAATTGACAGACAAACCCTTACGAGAGAATTTCTGCAATTTTCAAAATATAGAAATGAAACCATTTTGGAATTTTTAGGAAGATTAAAATTAATTAAATCAAGAGTTGAAGTTAAAATCCAGACAGATCCTTCACTCACCCCTGATCAGAAAGTTTTACTTATCAGCCAAAATGAATTGAATGCACTAGACGTATTGACCGCAAATTGTGACGATAGACTTAGACTTCTGTTAGACATTCAACAGCTCTCCGACTTATCAGATGCGACCAACGTTGTTACTAAACATTTCTACAATGAGATGAGAATAGATGCACTGACAAAAAGACAGAATTTCGGACATCCTAGCCACTTTCAATCACATTCACATAAACCTAGACGTTACAATTATAATAACTCATCACGCCAAAATTATTACCCATCTCAAAGATACAACCCTTCATACACTCAACCTAATACCACACATATTAATTATCAACAACCACCAGCCATACACGAACAATTTCCCTCTCAGGAGTTTCACGCTCAATATTCACCACAAAATCATTTTACTCAGACACATCAACCTTCCTTCAATGAAAGTAGACAATTTCCATCTCAACCTATTCCATTACCAAAACCCCTTCCAGTTAAACAAAACTTCCCGACAAACAGACAGGTATTCGGACCACCTCAGTCCCAACGCTCAACAAATGTTTTTCGCCCCAAAAACTCATATAAACCAGCACATAATCCAGAACCTATGGACACGTCTTCAAGACAATCAAACAGACAAAACCATAATCACTTTAAACCTTCCGGACCCCGAAACTTCATTTCACAAGAAGTATATCATGCTGAAGAGCCTGAAGTACACTCTCATTCTTCGCAACATACTTATCAATATCCTTCTCAATATCCTTCCCAACATTTTCCTCAGTATGACCAAGATGACCAAGATGAACCTTACAATAATCAAGAATTATATTCTGAGAATCACAATTATTATTCAAATAACTCTCAAAATCAACATTTTCGAAAAGGATCCTTCGACAGATTTAAGATAGACCTGAACAATATCAATCTAGCCAACTCTCTCCCATATATCCAACTCCGAAAAATCCCAGTAAAGTTACTCATAGATACAGGTTGCCACGGTTCCCTCCTTAGACCTTACATCGCCGAAAAGTTTTTCCCAGATCAAATTTTCCATTACAATACGCCCATTTCCACTTGCGCAGGCACAAAGACCAGCCAGTTTAAAGCCTCTATCCCACTACTTGAAGAATTAGGTATTCCCGATGAATTCGAATTTATTCTTTTTCCATTTCATGAATACTTCGACGGAATCATTGGAATCCGAGATTTGAGAAAATTAGGATTAACAGTAGATCTCGAAAATCAATTACTCAGAAACCCTACTCTCCAAATCCCATTTCAATTTCGGACTGATTTTGACATCCAAAAATAGAAATTCCCCCTAGATCAATCGTAGCAAAAGAAATCAAGACTTCTCTTCCAGAAGGTACTGAAATAATTTTAGATTCTGTTCTTTATAAGAATGGTGAAATTGAATTACCCAGTTGCATTACCAAAGTAAAAAACCAGAAAGCCACTTTAGAAATTAAAAACAACACCAATTATTCTGAAGTTTTCATTTTAGATCAGGACTTCCTCCAAAATTTTGGAACCATTTTCAACACTCAAGATTACGAACTTTTTTCAATGGAAAACCACTCAATTAATCCCACCCCTGATAACTCATTACCCTTATCATTTGATCTTCTTAGAACCAACCATTTAAATTCAGAGGAAAAACAAGAACTGCGGAAAGTTGTTTCTGAATTTTCCGGAATTTTCCACTCAGAAAATTCTCCCCTCACATTTACTAACAAAGTCAAACATGAAATTAGAACGACTGACGACATCCCTATCCACACTAAGTCATACAGGTATCCCTACGTTCATAAACAAGAAGTATCTAGACAAATTGAGAAAATGTTAAACGACGGTATCATTAGGCCCAGCCAAAGTCCATGGAGCTCTCCAATTTGGATTGTTGCAAAAAAACTAGATGCTAGCGGCAAACAAAAGTGGAGAATTGTTGTCGACTATAGGAAACTTAATGAAAAAACCGTAGATGACCGCTATCCCCTTCCAAATATCACTGACATACTTGACAAACTAGGACGATGCAACTATTTTACCACTTTAGATCTCGCCTCCGGCTTTCATCAAATTGAACTTCACCCAGACTCCATTCCCAAAACGGCTTTTAATGTCGAAAATGGACATTATGAATTTGTCAGATTACCCTTTGGATTAAAAAATGCCCCCAGTACATTCCAGAGAGTTATGGACGATGTACTCAAAGAGCTTCAAGGAAAAGTATGTCTCGTTTATATGGATGACATAATAATATTTTCCAGCAGTCTCCAGGAACACATATCTAATCTGAGAAAAGTGTTTCACAAGCTTAAAGAAGCAGGGTTAAAAATTCAATTGGACAAATGCGAATTTTTATGCAAGTCCGTAGAATTTTTGGGACACGTTGTGACTCCCGAAGGCATAAAGCCTAACCCGAAGAAAATCGAAGCAATTAGGAAATTTCCCATTCCTAGAACTGCCAAAGAGATCAAATCTTTCTTAGGTCTCATTGGTTATTATAGAAAATTTATCAACAATTTCGCTCATTTGACAAAGCCCCTTACTCAATGCCTCAAGAAAAATGTAAAAATTCAACATACACCCGAATTCATCAAGTGTTTTGAAACTTGTAAAAATATTTTGATGAATGACCCCATATTACAGTACCCAGACTTCACAAAACCGTTCAATATTACAACAGACGCTTCAAATTTTGCTATTGGCGCTGTTCTTTCACAAGGTACGATTGGTAAAGATCTCCCAATTGCATACGCAAGCAGGACCTTGAATCCAGCTGAATGCAATTACTCCACTACCCAAAAGGAATTATTAGCCATAGTTTGGGCAGTACAGTATTTCCGTCCCTATATTTTTGGCACTAAATTCAATATAATTAGTGACCATAAACCTCTACAATGGTTGTTCTCAATCAAAGAACCCAGTTCCATGCTTGTTAGATGGCGCTCAAAATTGGAACAATACGACTATAAAATTATTTACAAGAAAGGCAGTTTTAATACTAATGCCGATGCCCTATCACGAGTAGAAATTCACCCCCTTGACCTAGTGACAGACAATCTTTCAACTTTAGGAAACTTTGACAGCTCAGAACCTTTTAACATTGACGACATTCTTAGCGACGTTTTCCCAAGTCACTCAGAGACCCTACCGACCTTACCAAATGACTTTGGAGACATTTTAGAGACTTTCGATAATCACCAATCTCCGGATGACGATAGTAATACCAATCTTCATCATCAATCATCATCCAATCCTAAACCAAAAATTAAAGTTCTCCAAAACATTCTTATCCGTCCCTCAGAAAAAGTCCGCTCAGACAGTGAGACAGTTCATACTTCTTTTGAAAATCCGATAATAGAAATCCCATATACAGACAAAGTATTAAACATCCACCAAAACCAAGTTATTTTAGGCATATCACCCTGTAAATTATTTCAATGCCACTTTGAGAAAATTTTCAAAAAGAAAAGGCATACATTTTTAGTTAGGAAAGATTTATTAGATGTAAGCAAAATAAATGAACTAGAAGAAATTTTTGCTAAGCTAATTAAAGAGTATATCAGACCTAATCAACACTACTGCGTATATTTTAAGAATTTAGATTTAGAAAAACCATTCATTAATTTTTTACAAAAGTATTTTCAAAATAAAGCATTTACAATGGTTATAAGTAGGAAAATGCTAGAAGACGTAGTCGATATTGATGAACAAAATAATAAAATTAAATTATATCATGAAACCAAAACTAGCCATAGAGGTATAAACGAAAATATTTTAGCGATTAAGAAGAATTTTTATTGGCCTAATTTAGATGTAGACGTTAGAAATTACGTAAATTCCTGCGATATATGTCAGAAATCGAAATACGAAAGGCATCCCAATAGGTTAATCTTTAAACCAACTCCCATAGGATCTAAACCATTTGAACATTTATATATAGATTCTTTTAAAATTTCAAATCAATATTTTGTAACAGTTACAGATAGTTTTTCAAAGTTTTCACAGGCATTCCCAGTTAGTTCATTAAATGCAATCGAGACAACTAGTACTATGATCCAATTCTTTTCATTTTTTGGCATTCCTCATAAAATCACATGCGATAATGGTACCGAATGGAAAAATAATATTTTCCAAGATCTTTGTAGTATGTACGACATCTCTCTTCATTATACAACAGCATATAATCCCAATAGTAATAGTCCAGTGGAGAGATTTCATTCCACTATTATAGAAACAATAAGAACCTTAAGAGAGGAAAAACCTCACCAAAATATTAGAGATCTCATGCATTATGCAATTTTATCATACAACAATAGCATTCATTCTTCAACTGACTTTACCCCTTTTCAAATTGCTAAAGGACAGCTAGATTTTAGAAATCCCTTCGAGACAACGACAAACGAACAGATTTCCACATATATGACAGAACATTCCCAAATCCTTAAACTTTTGTCTCAACAACTAACAGAAAAGTTAGAACGTAAACAAAGACAAAATTTAGAAAGAGAAAATAGTCTTCGAAATCGTTCTCTTTCGCTTGATGTAAAGCAACCACTTTTTTCATTAAATAATTCCAAAACAAAGAAAGACCAACCACTTTACAAAAAACTGACCGACCCTACAGTTACTGGTGACAATAAAGTTATTTCAAAAAATAAAGTTACGCATCAAAGACAGCTCAAACCACAACGAAAAATCATTGTTACAGGTAGACATGACAGGAACAAGGCTGCTACACCTACTCCTGATGATAGCTCTGACGATGACATTCCCCTTTCCCAATTATTCAGTCAAAATCACAAGATTAACAAACCCGATCCTTCTACTTCAGCTAGGTAAAGCATATATCTTAGAAAATCAGCACACATTCTTATATCATATTAATATTAGTACTCCCGTATATATTTTAGATAGCATAGGGCAACATATTTTAAGAACGCAAGTATTTTTGAAACAAAATTCCAATCACTTTTCAATTCAGCTTTTACAAAAATTGGAACATGCTATTTCTTTGAAAATAAAATCGACAATAAATTTGGCATTTTACATAACAACCGCATTAAAAGAGGGTTATTCAATGGTGTTGGTACACTTTCGAAATATTTGTTCGGAACGATGGACTCCGCAGATAAAGAAATCATTAACAATTATTTGGATACTATTAAATCTAATGAGTTGAACTTACAATCTCGCATAAACAAACAACAAACAATATTAAGGGATATTACCACTCATTATGAGATTACTTTTCAGACCATTAGGGATAACGAGAAAATTATTGTTAGTCATCTAAATGACTTGATCAACAACAATAAAATTTTAAGGGAACAAGATAATGTATTATCACTCAGCCTCACTATAGATAAAATTATTTTGGAATTACAAGCTTTATATGAAATAACTAGCAATTTACAAACAGCCTTATCGTTTGCAAGAATACATATTTTACATTCTGCAATTCTAGACACAAATAGTATTTCCTCAATTTTAAATTATTTATCCAAAGATTATAGTAGCGAAAGAATTCCGAAATTTGATCACGTAATTGACTATTATTCGTTATTTACAACCGATGTAACTATTTTCGATAATATCATTTTATTTAAAATTTATGCACCATTAATCTCGAACTCCTTTCATTATTTTAGTGTTTTTCCTGTTTTTCAATTTAACTATACCCTAATCCCAAAATCCCAATACCTTCTTTTCGACTTGAAAAACCACTGGAACACAGACCACCTTTGCACAGAAGTCGCAAATAAATACTTCTGTAAACACGAAGACTTATTAGAAGCAGATCCATGCCTAGTAGAAATTATCAAAAATGGAAGAAACACTTGTCCCATAACAAGAATACAGCAATCAAGAACTCTGGTACAGCAGATATCTTCATCTAAAGTAATCATATATCCAAGAGAGCCCACTACAGTGCATTCGTCATGTCCAGAAGACGGCCTGATAGTTATTTCTCAACCAAGTCTCATAGAACTCCAGCGATGCAGCTTAGAAATCAATCAACACAAGTTCTATCCCTCAGATCGCATCGACCATGAAACAATTTTCCCTTTACCAGCTATAAGCCTGACCAATTTCACGAAGCAGAACCTTGTTGATGTAACAAAATTCAACTTGAAGACAATCCAGAATCTTCAAATATCCCAAGAACAAATCAACGAAGACAGTATCCAGTTCCCAGATCGTCCAATAGAGAAGACAAATCTAATCATATTTTTACTTCTTCTATCAACTTTCATTGGTTACATCATTTACCAAATTTTAAAGAAGCTAAGAGAAGCAAGAAGACGTAGAGAAGAAGAAGCAGTTCCGGATTCGCAAACTTTGGATCCCCCGTTTGCTCATCTTCGGCAGGGAGGAGTTATATAGCGAGAGCCCCTCGTATATCTTCCTAATAGCTATAATTATATCTTATCTTAGTAAACAACCCTATGTTATATATTGATGGTTGTGCCCTTCAGGCATCAGTTTAATCCTATTACTCTTACATTGAACTCACTTAGGTTAGGTTTGCTAACATATCGTTGTTAGTCTAAACATTATATTTATAGTAGAATAAAGTATCAAATCGCTTGTAAGTCGTTTTTAAAAACGCGATTCCGCGACGCGATACCATCATTGTGATTTCAAAAAACTTGAAACTTGTTTCTATCTGTTTTTCCCATGTATCAATTTTTTTTGACGCGGCCAAAATGTTTCCGTATGTATAAATCCCAGCAAAGAATTGACGATGATAAAACTGAAACTGAATGGCGAAACACTTTAGCGAAAATTGCATAATTTCATTACTTGGGTAGTAAGTAATAACCATTGCACGCACCATTTTCATTTAAGTTCTGGTGAAAAGTAACGTACAATGTCATAATACTTTGATGGAAAATGAATTGTCCATGTTTGTATCAACTATGAAACTGTTTAACTAAAATCAATTATTCGGAATTAATATATTTTTTCTGTTGCAGGTATGGTACCTAGTGTTGTCATTAGTTGGTGAGTTAAATATGACCATTTTCAACTTGATTATCATTTATGGTCAGTCTAGTAATTGTTATACAATGTTTCCCGATACGCAATAACCATTCTAGTGGTCAACAAATTATTCTAATGCTTACTTTACTAATACTTTACATTCGAGAAGCGACGTAATTACAGAGACTCGGTTAGAGAACATTTGGAAAGTTTTAATATTTTTGATTTACAATCTATCTAAAATCATTAATTTTTACTACCTCAGCAGATAAAACCTTACGAGAACTAAGGAAACGAAAATTAGTCGCTGTATCGTCATTTGTGTAAGTGGCCGGCGATTTTCCGGATCTTGATGGTGGTACCTTCTTCCCAGTTCCTCCTTGTAGCACACGTACCTACCGCTATTCAGACATAGCAAAAGTAAAACATGGCGGCTCAAGTTGGTTGTCTCTGCGCTTGCTATGCAACGTCGACATCGGTTCATAAAGGATTAAGTTCAGCACCTCTGAGACAAAATACTTACGAATATGTACAATAGAGAAATTAAACAGATCAAGTCAGTCAAACAGGTCTATACAGTTAGTCTATAAACATTTTTTCTCTGCCCTACCGGTAGTTACCGTACGTCTGCCAACGTTGGCCCTTCTCATATCGTCAGATTATCAGAAAATTGCAACACGGTGAGCTGGGGGGTGGAAAATCCGAGTTCGGAAAAACTGCGGGGGTTGAGTGGGGCCTTAATGAATCACAATTGATACAAAATGAATCAATTGAATAACAAAAACTGCCGGAGTTGAGTTATAGAAAAATTAAGTTAATCTTTAAGTTCTATGAGCTTGTTTGTATCAAAGAAGGGTGGATGTTCGGGGATTGGAATCACTGAACTCCAGTACTCACCCAGTTGGACGAAAAACGGCACCATACGCTAGAGGCAACTACTACCAGATCAATATATCGCTTGATTAGCGTCAGGCAGTATGGTTTCCGGCACCAACGATCCACAGGGGACCTCCTAGCTTACGTCACACAATTGTGGAGTAAACTCATTCAGTCTTATGGTGAGGCTCATGTCGTTGCTCTTGACATCACACGAAAGCGTTCGATTAGCTGTGGTACGCTGCCCTCTTAAGCAAACTTCCATCCTATGGCCTCCCAGAAAAACTTTGCAGATGGGTGGCTGACTTTATCTCTGGCCGCAAGATATCCGTCGTAATTGACGGGTTCTCCTCTTCATTCGAGGGATCGGTCTTGGTTCCGACACTGTTTCTCTTACATATCAAGGACCTCCTTTCCTGCACGATCAACCCAATCCACAGCTTCGCTGATGATACCACTCTACATGCAGGAATTCAGAGTGACAAGCCGATCTCTGCCGCTGACCTGGAAAAAAAAGACTAGCGACGACTTCCTCTCTGACAAGAGACTTGGAGGCTATCACTGCTTGGGGACGCAACAATCTTGTACAGTTCAATGCTTCCAAAACGCGTCCCTGCGCTCACCCGGTTTCGATGGATGGTCGAGTTCTGCCAAAGATCACCGAGGACTTGTCTGGCACGAACACATTTCGTCAATAGCTGCAGCTGCTGGGAAAAAGCTAGGCTATTTGTTTAGGGCTAAGAAGTACTTTGCTCCGCATGACCTTCTCAATCTATACAAGGCTCAGATAAGGCCTAGCCTCGAGTATTGCTTACACGTTTGGGGTGCTGCCGCCCCGTCTACATTATCCATGCTCGATGCTGTGTGTCGAACTTCGTACATCCAGAACTGGCGGATACGACCGCTCCTTTGTCCCGAGAGTGTCGAGATTGTGGAACAATCTACAGGAGGAAGCTTTTCCCAGTTCTAATATCCTTAGGCAGTTCAAAAATCGTATTCACAAAATTTCTTGGGATCCTCATAACAGCCGCGGTGTTCCGGCATTTAGGCTTCTGCCTGCGCGGCTGCTCCGAGATATATATATATATTTGAATGTATAACTGCAAGTCACCTCGTATACTGGATAGCCGCGCGATAGCAATGTGTCGGGTACTATCTCTGTAAAGAGCAATCCAGAAAATGAAGTTGTTTCGTAAGGATGTTCACATTGTCCCCTCTTAAGAGAACTATACTTTTCTGTTTTAAGGGCCAATGTACGGGGAGAATCTGCGATGTATGAAAAAAAATATGTCTAATAGGTGCATATCGGGACTGAAGCAGAATTAGTATACTATCCTCAAAAAATCAGTAACCTTCCAAACCTCTAAAACGAGGTTTGAACGATTTTTTTTTGTTTTTGGCATCTTCTCCGCCGTCACTGGGCACTTTTCAAAAATTACAAAGCTTTTTTGTCCTCGTAGTAACTCGAGTGAAAATTCCATCAAAATTCGACCGGTACTTCTCAAGTTATAGAGGGGTCAGGGATTAGCAGACAGACAGACAGACCGTCGGAAATGAGCGACATGGTTTTTCACGTTGTCATGACATATCTCATTTTCGAAATTTATCGCGATTACAATACTTCCTCGCCAGCCTGGCGTGGGAGGTAAAAGTAGATATTTTTTGCGGCAAATAAGAACAAACATTATCTGAGCAATATAATTCAGTTTTTCGATGCAATGGAACTGTAGCAACTCTTGTTTGTAGGATTTAAGTAAAAAAGCATGTCGAATTAATCAAGCACACTCGCTTTAATTAACAACGGTCTCTTTTAAATTGAAATATCCGGCCCACATTATAATACTTTTTTCGCACACGTCTTTCTGGGAACGTTAATTTCCTGGTTTTAGGTGTATTTTAGCTTTTTGCATCATTATTTCACGAAGCAATTTCACTGAGAGTAGGTTCACAAAAAATTAGCACTTTCGCGGATATATCGAAGCTTACTAGGGTTTCAGGAAAGCTACGTTTTCTTGGTTTTAACACATTTTTCGAATTTTTACAAGCTGAATGATAAGTATGGTTAATGGAAACCATAAAATTGTGGCAGAACTTTGGATGCCTGGATCGTTCCTTTTACCACCTGTTCACATGCCCCAGCAACAATTTTGCGTGGATCATGTTAGTAATTGAAGAACATCAAGAAATAATTTCCTTTTAGCAAAAACTCTTGGTGGTTTTGAAACTATTAATATTATTTTGAGATCATATGTACTTAAAATGAAGTACTTTAATTGTTTCAAATATACTGGGAGTTTCAAATTCGACTATCAACATTGGGATCTCGGAAACGGTAAGCCGTTCAAATAAGAACAAAGTTGCGCATTTAGGTAATCACGAAGATGGCACAGAAAGTTTGTGAATTCGATGTATTTCCGGAGATAGTTGAAAATAAAACTGAATTTTCCCAAAACCGTTTTTATTTTTTCCTGATTCAGTTTGTGGTGGGATTTCAAAATAAATTGTACATTAAAATTGCTACTTCTAGGAGGCATTATAATTAAAATTTCAATATGACGTTCTTGTCCTCTGGCATCAACTTTATTTTCCATAAAGGCAGCAGCGGTGGCGCAGTAGTAGACTCTTCGGTCTCCTGATCAGTCGCTGTGGGCTGTGCGGGTTCGAATCCCGTTCCAAGAGAAATTTTTCTGTATCCCCGTATAGCCTCATGGTACCCAATGGGTGTTTAGGCCGTAGGCCTTCGTGGTAGTTGGAGTATAAAAAAATGATTGTTGTACTGGTGAATAGGGTTTTTAATTCTGATTAATAAAATTAATGAAAACTATATATTTTGATGCTTACGAAAATATTGTTTTAGTCAGTGGAATATTTTATAAAAATGTAGAATCATCACGATTTTCTCAATTCAAATCACACTTGACTTAACATCACTTTATTAGAATGGATGGACGATCTTCCTTCCTGGAAGTACTTGCTTTTTACTTCCCACACCTATTGGCGGGGAAGTATTGTAATCGCGAAAATTTCCGAAAATGAGATATTATGTTTTTTGAATGTTATATATCAGGTATGTTACATCACGAAAACCATGTCACTCATTTCCGTGCGTCTGTCTGTCGGTCTGGCCGCTAACCCTATAACCACCTATAACTTTAAAAGTACCGCTCGGACTTCGATGAAATTTCTACACAATGTTACTGGTGTGCCAAGGACGAAAAACCTTTGTAGTTTATAAAAATCGGCAGTGGCGGCAGAGAAAAAGGTTAAAACCGAAAAAGAATATAAATGTTCAAATTTCGTTTGTTGACGTTTCAGAGGATCCTGATAATTTTTGACAACAAATTAGAGGTAAAAAAACTTTGGGGTGGTTTTTCATCTTAGTAGATTTATACGCTACCAACCTTTTTAATTCTACGCACCTATTGGACTTATTTCACTCATCATAGATTTATCTGTACATTAGCCCTTAAAGCTAGAAAATATTCTCGTCAGACGGATCGCTTACCTAGCGGCCACGGCAAGGAGTGTTCTGTTGTGCTGGTATGGTGTCGCACGTATTTCTGCCCCGTTACAGCATAGTGTTTCCTATGCTGTGATCGCGCTGCCACGTCTGATCGGGTTAAGTATTGGGGGGAGGCGTCGTTTCCAGATGCACAACCGGTAGAGCCGAAATAATAGTGTCTATGGATTTATTGTATGGATATGTTTGACTGACTTTTTTCTCAGAAGGTCTAGTTTGTGCTGCGCATAATCCTTCATGAACTCTTAACGGCGTTGTGCGGGAAGTGCAGAGTCAAAGTACTTGACGCCATTTTTTTACTTTTGGAGAGGTTAAAACGTCAAGTGCTAAGTTCATTCTAAGATGCATGGAAGATCGTACTAGCACTTAAGCTCGACATATAGATTTTTCTTGTAAAAGAGGAGTGGTTGAAATATTAGTGAGCTTATAGTATATGACAATAAAATGGGTACCATCATCTATTGTTGAGATTTTGGTGAATCATGTAAAAGCAACGTACAATGTCATAATACTTTGATGGAAAATGAATTGTCCATGTTTGTATCAACTATGAAACTGTTTAACTAAAATCAATTATTCGGAATTAATATATTTTTTCTGTTGCAGGTATGGTACCTAGTGTTGTCATTAGTTGGTGAGTTAAATATGACCATTTTCAACTTGATTATCATTTATGGTCAGTCTAGTAATTGTTATACAATGTTTCCCGATACGCAATAACCATTCTAGTGGTCAACAAATTATTCTAATGCTTACTTTACTAATACTTTACATTCGAGAAGCGACGTAATTACAGAGACTCGGTTAGAGAACATTTGGAAAGTTTTAATATTTTTGATTTACAATCTATCTAAAATCATTAATTTTTACTACCTCAGCAGATAAAACCTTACGAGAACTAAGGAAACGAAAATTAGTCGCTGTATCGTCATTTGTGTAAGTGGCCGGCGATTTTCCGGATCTTGATGGTGGTACCTTCTTCCCAGTTCCTCCTTGTAGCACACGTACCTACCGCTATTCAGACATAGCAAAAGTAAAACATGGCGGCTCAAGTTGGTTGTCTCTGCGCTTGCTATGCAACGTCGACATCGGTTCATAAAGGATTAAGTTCAGCACCTCTGAGACAAAATACTTACGAATATGTACAATAGAGAAATTAAACAGATCAAGTCAGTCAAACAGGTCTATACAGTTAGTCTATAAACATTTTTTCTCTGCCCTACCGGTAGTTACCGTACGTCTGCCAACGTTGGCCCTTCTCATATCGTCAGATTATCAGAAAATTGCAACACGGTGAGCTGGGGGGTGGAAAATCCGAGTTCGGAAAAACTGCGGGGGTTGAGTGGGGCCTTAATGAACCACAATTGATACAAAATGAATCAATTGAATAACAAAAACTGCCGGAGTTGAGTTATAGAAAAATTAAGTTAATCTTTAAGTTCTATGAGCTTGTTTGTATCAAAGAAGGGTGGATGTTCGGGGATTGGAATCACTGAACTCCAGTACTCACCCAGTTGGACGAAAAACGGCACCATACGCTAGAGGCAACTACTACCAGATCAATATATCGCTTGATTAGCGTCAGGCAGTATGGTTTCCGGCACCAACGATCCACAGGGGACCTCCTAGCTTACGTCACTCAATTGTGGAGTAAACTCATTCAGTCTTATGGTGAGGCTCATGTCGTTGCTCTTGACATCACACGAAAGCGTTCGATTAGCTGTGGTACGCTGCCCTCTTAAGCAAACTTCCATCCTATGGCCTCCCAGAAAAACTTTGCAGATGGGTGGCTGACTTTATCTCTGGCCGCAAGATATCCGTCGTAATTGACGGGTTCTCCTCTTCATTCGAGGGATCGGTCTTGGTTCCGACACTGTTTCTCTTACATATCAAGGACCTCCTTTCCTGCACGATCAACCCAATCCACAGCTTCGCTGATGATACCACTCTACATGCAGGAATTCAGAGTGACAAGCCGATCTCTGCCGCTGACCTGGAAAAAAAAGACTAGCGACGACTTCCTCTCTGACAAGAGACTTGGAGGCTATCACTGCTTGGGGACGCAACAATCTTGTACAGTTCAATGCTTCCAAAACGCGTCCCTGCGCTCACCCGGTTTCGATGGATGGTCGAGTTCTGCCAAAGATCACCGAGGACTTGTCTGGCACGAACACATTTCGTCAATAGCTGCAGCTGCTGGGAAAAAGCTAGGCTATTTGTTTAGGGCTAAGAAGTACTTTGCTCCGCATGACCTTCTCAATCTATACAAGGCTCAGATAAGGCCTAGCCTCGAGTATTGCTTACACGTTTGGGGTGCTGCCGCCCCGTCTACATTATCCATGCTCGATGCTGTGTGTCGAACTTCGTACATCCAGAACTGGCGGATACGACCGCTCCTTTGTCCCGAGAGTGTCGAGATTGTGGAACAATCTACAGGAGGAAGCTTTTCCCAGTTCTAATATCCTTAGGCAGTTCAAAAATCGTATTCACAAAATTTCTTGGGATCCTCATAACAGCCGCGGTGTTCCGGCATTTAGGCTTCTGCCTGCGCGGCTGCTCCGAGATATATATATATATATATATATTTGAATGTATAACTGCAAGTCACCTCGTATACTGGATAGCCGCGCGATAGCAATGTGTCGGGTACTATCTCTGTAAAGAGCAATCCAGAAAATGAAGTTGTTTCGTAAGGATGTTCACATTGTCCCCTCTTAAGAGAACTATACTTTTCTGTTTTAAGGGCCAATGTACGGGGAGAATCTGCGATGTATGAAAAAAAATATGTCTAATAGGTGCATATCGGGACTGAAGCAGAATTAGTATACTATCCTCAAAAAATCAGTAACCTTCCAAACCTCTAAAACGAGGTTTGAACGATTTTTTTTTGTTTTTGGCATCTTCTCCGCCGTCACTGGGCACTTTTCAAAAATTACAAAGCTTTTTTGTCCTCGTAGTAACTCGAGTGAAAATTCCATCAAAATTCGACCGGTACTTCTCAAGTTATAGAGGGGTCAGGGATTAGCAGACAGACAGACAGACCGTCGGAAATGAGCGACATGGTTTTTCACGTTGTCATGACATATCTCATTTTCGAAATTTATCGCGATTACAATACTTCCTCGCCAGCCTGGCGTGGGAGGTAAAAGTAGATATTTTTTGCGGCAAATAAGAACAAACATTATCTGAGCAATATAATTCAGTTTTTCGATGCAATGGAACTGTAGCAACTCTTGTTTGTAGGATTTAAGTAAAAAAGCATGTCGAATTAATCAAGCACACTCGCTTTAATTAACAACGGTCTCTTTTAAATTGAAATATCCGGCCCACATTATAATACTTTTTTCGCACACGTCTTTCTGGGAACGTTAATTTCCTGGTTTTAGGTGTATTTTAGCTTTTTGCATCATTATTTCACGAAGCAATTTCACTGAGAGTAGGTTCACAAAAAATTAGCACTTTCGCGGATATATCGAAGCTTACTAGGGTTTCAGGAAAGCTACGTTTTCTTGGTTTTAACACATTTTTCGAATTTTTACAAGCTGAATGATAAGTATGGTTAATGGAAACCATAAAATTGTGGCAGAACTTTGGATGCCTGGATCGTTCCTTTTACCACCTGTTCACATGCCCCAGCAACAATTTTGCGTGGATCATGTTAGTAATTGAAGAACATCAAGAAATAATTTCCTTTTAGCAAAAACTCTTGGTGGTTTTGAAACTATTAATATTATTTTGAGATCATATGTACTTAAAATGAAGTACTTTAATTGTTTCAAATATACTGGGAGTTTCAAATTCGACTATCAACATTGGGATCTCGGAAACGGTAAGCCGTTCAAATAAGAACAAAGTTGCGCATTTAGGTAATCACGAAGATGGCACAGAAAGTTTGTGAATTCGATGTATTTCCGGAGATAGTTGAAAATAAAACTGAATTTTCCCAAAACCGTTTTTATTTTTTCCTGATTCAGTTTGTGGTGGGATTTCAAAATAAATTGTACATTAAAATTGCTACTTCTAGGAGGCATTATAATTAAAATTTCAATATGACGTTCTTGTCCTCTGGCATCAACTTTATTTTCCATAAAGGCAGCAGCGGTGGCGCAGTAGTAGACTCTTCGGTCTCCTGATCAGTCGCTGTGGGCTGTGCGGGTTCGAATCCCGTTCCAAGAGAAATTTTTCTGTATCCCCGTATAGCCTCATGGTACCCAATGGGTGTTTAGGCCGTAGGCCTTCGTGGTAGTTGGAGTATAAAAAAATGATTGTTGTACTGGTGAATAGGGTTTTTAATTCTGATTAATAAAATTAATGAAAACTATATATTTTGATGCTTACGAAAATATTGTTTTAGTCAGTGGAATATTTTATAAAAATGTAGAATCATCACGATTTTCTCAATTCAAATCACACTTGACTTAACATCACTTTATTAGAATGGATGGACGATCTTCCTTCCTGGAAGTACTTGCTTTTTACTTCCCACACCTATTGGCGGGGAAGTATTGTAATCGCGAAAATTTCCGAAAATGAGATATTATGTTTTTTGAATGTTATATATCAGGTATGTTACATCACGAAAACCATGTCACTCATTTCCGTGCGTCTGTCTGTCGGTCTGGCCGCTAACCCTATAACCACCTATAACTTTAAAAGTACCGCTCGGACTTCGATGAAATTTCTACACAATGTTACTGGTGTGCCAAGGACGAAAAACCTTTGTAGTTTATAAAAATCGGCAGTGGCGGCAGAGAAAAAGGTTAAAACCGAAAAAGAATATAAATGTTCAAATTTCGTTTGTTGACGTTTCAGAGGATCCTGATAATTTTTGACAACAAATTAGAGGTAAAAAAACTTTGGGGTGGTTTTTCATCTTAGTAGATTTATACGCTACCAACCTTTTTAATTCTACGCACCTATTGGACTTATTTCACTCATCATAGATTTATCTGTACATTAGCCCTTAAAGCTAGAAAATATTCTCGTCAGACGGATCGCTTACCTAGCGGCCACGGCAAGGAGTGTTCTGTTGTGCTGGTATGGTGTCGCACGTATTTCTGCCCCGTTACAGCATAGTGTTTCCTATGCTGTGATCGCGCTGCCACGTCTGATCGGGTTAAGTATTGGGGGGAGGCGTCGTTTCCAGATGCACAACCGGTAGAGCCGAAATAATAGTGTCTATGGATTTATTGTATGGATATGTTTGACTGACTTTTTTCTCAGAAGGTCTAGTTTGTGCTGCGCATAATCCTTCATGAACTCTTAACGGCGTTGTGCGGGAAGTGCAGAGTCAAAGTACTTGACGCCATTTTTTTACTTTTGGAGAGGTTAAAACGTCAAGTGCTAAGTTCATTCTAAGATGCATGGAAGATCGTACTAGCACTTAAGCTCGACATATAGATTTTTCTTGTAAAAGAGGAGTGGTTGAAATATTAGTGAGCTTATAGTATATGACAATAAAATGGGTACCATCATCTATTGTTGAGATTTTGGTGAATCATGTAAAAACTGGCACTAAATGTTCCTGCTGCATTTTTCTTTATTATCATTCTTTGCCTGGAATCGCAATCCAACTGAGTACGTACCTGTTTGAAATATTTGCTATTTCGGAATGTCTGTCAACGGCTTTATCCCCAGCGTAACCTCCGACAGTTGAGCTTTTACGTTGTTGGAGCTATTAGAATTTTAATGAAACATCTGAAAATTACCCTGTAGTTTACATCTCGCTAATCACCTTTGTTTGTCTGGCTAAGAAAACCGCATGTATTGTAATCTTTACTGTAAACGTTTCAATCACAGTACGTTTGTTTTTTCGTTTCATTATCACATTCCTATACATTGTGTTGTTACAATATTCTGAAAATCCCATAAAATGCTGAGATTGCGCGAAGTTATCATTCGGAATTTTAAGACGGCACCACTCAAAACCAGCATAACCCAGGACCACCTGGGGTAAGCATTCCCATTCCCCAAAAATAACTAATACCATCTCCAGGCCAAACTGTTGTGGCTTATTTTCTCACAGAACAACAACATGGTTCCCTTTGAATGTCAAAGTAGTATTTCTCGCGTTCCAGATCTAAAACAATGACTTGCAATATTTTAGTAGAAGATTGTATAAAAAATTAACCGGTATGTTACGACAACAGCTGTGGGTAAGTTTTCGCATATTTTCGGAGGGTTTTTGACGTTTTCTGGACGATGGACGAAGGTGACGTCTCTGGTACATTATAAAACGACAAATATTCTCATGCTCGCTTGTCAGTTTTAGAGAGCTGGACGTCTTTTTTTTAACGGGGACGCCAGGCGGTCCTGGGCTATGCTGGTTTTGCTTGGTACCATCTTAACATTCGGAATTATGACTTCGCGCAATGTCAGCATATTTTTAGACTATTGTAGTAACACACTGTATAGTATATGATAATTTAAAGAAAAAACATAAAATATATTGTCATTGCACTGAAGAAGGTGACCTGTGATTGAAATTTAAAAAAGATTCTGTCAACACATGACGGATTATCATTTGAATTTTTTCCAGTCAAAATACTCCGTAGACCCGAACACTCACTTACAAGGCATACTTTTTAATATATCCTTTGACTAGATGTGATTTACGAACAATTTTCCGCGCTTCGAACGTCCAATATCCCTCCAGCGACTGGAAACCTAGTGACAGCAGATAAATTCCCTTTGAATGATGGCAATGCAGGCGAAATGCTGTTACATTCAATTCTGGGTTTGCGGGTGTTCAATAAATAGAATCAGACACTATGAACGGCAGCATTCTCTAATCCTCCAGTGAGAAATTTAATGCTTGATGACTCTTCTATAGGAATATAATCCATCAAGACTTGCTTACATTGAATATTAGGGAAATTCTGAATCACCCAGTCACAACTGGATTTAACTTAATTTATTAATTTATTTTTTCATGTTTAGTGCGGGATCCCATTTCCCACGAAATGGCCATCTCTAATAATAAAATTCGAAGAGTTGTCATATACATATTTTATTACATTTGGCAACTCCTCAAATAACACGAAAGAAAGCTATATTACTTCTTTGCTCAATGGCGACTAGACCGTATATACTATAGCATCAGAATCGGCAGCTAGCGGCCACTGGGGCGACTTAGCTGACAGTGTGAACTGGAATACAGTTCCAACAGACACTTGCTATTTTAACTTTCGCAAGTGACAGTTTGTGCTGTGTTATTTTGATAGACCTTGTACTCTGGGTAGATGATAGTGACTCAGTTTTTGTTCGTTGGTTTACCTGAGACCAAGCCTGATGAGTTGCCGAACAGCATGAAACAGCTGTCCATAGTTGGACATCTGTGGTCTCAAATAGTTAAATTTATTTAGAAACAAAATTCTAGGTTTCCATAGTAATTATGTAATATCAAATACTTTACCGTTTTGAATACATCTCCCTTTTGTCCTTCGTCTACATCCATCTAGCGTATGTATGTTGATGCACCTATTAATATAGAGCTTTATTTAGCTCTCGTGTGCTCTCTGGGGCATCCAGGTATGATGAGATACACTACACTAAAAAAATACAAGCTGGGAGATAAGCTTTCCTTGTTCGCAGCAGAACATTACCATGCTGTCGCTGTAAGATATATACATCCAGACTGTGGCAGCAAATGTTACTGTGTCGTATGTATCTTTTTTGTTATTTGTGACATTTGCTTTGTACGTCACAAAAGCAAATGACATTGTTACTCTACATATTAACTCTTATAAGTTAATAGAATGGTTATTCCTGTTACTTGTCTGGGAAACCGTAATATTCAATATTTGATAGCGAATGCGATCGAATACGGTTATTCGTAATTATAATCTTAATTGAAACGGATTAAAATGCAGGGCCTTAAAAATTGGTGAATGTTGTATAAATAGATGATAATGACAGAGCATACAAGCCGCCGAATCTCTTGCCTCCTACTAAATATGCTACTGTGGGTCAACTGTATTGCGATTGTGATTGCAGCAATCACGTCAATTCATGAAAACTAGAATTTTGATGGGACTTTTGCATCAGTGTAACAATACATCCCTTCGGGTATTGAAGTGTAATGCAAAAGATCAGGGGTTATCAGCGGGCAACTAAAAATAATTCACATTTCAAGCTGATCGCATTTTTGATATATTTGCTATTCAATATTATGTATTCCAAACTTTCGTCAACATTTTTATTTTTATTTTAATACTACATAGTTTTTTAAAAGCTCATAGTTAGAAAATTTATCATTTTCGCTCAAAATTCCCAACTAAGGCATATGATTTGGTGCATCATGTATTCCTCCATATGCTGCTCACCCCCCCAATTTCCTCTAATTCTAAACGTCATCCATCATAATTCTCATGCACGACATTAAGACTCGTCGTGAACGGAGAGACAAGCCCTTTCATATCCATCTACCGAGAAATTCATTACGCTCTAAAAGTCTAGACGTTTGCTGAACCTCCTACAGGGTGGTGTCCACGGCCTCATTTTCATATTAGTTTTTTGGCTGCTCATTTTTGCTCTTTTCACAAGATTTTATTGAACTTGTAAGTACTTGTGGGATAAATCTTGAAACTGATCTTCATGAGAGAAACACAATAGTGCCAGTAGGCGTGGGAAGTAAAATACCCAAAAATCAATTAATAAATGTCGCTTTATAATAGCTTCGCCATATATTTCATCCACTACCCATCCAACAGCGTGGCGTACTCGAAACTTCGAATCTACGCGTAACCGAGACCGGCGACGGCAGCGATGTAAAAAGATAAAATTCGGTTAAAGTGCGGTGGCCACTTGATGGTAAAAAGTCAGCTAAAACCTCTCGCGTATACCACTACGCTTCCGCACAGGAGCAGAGGCTGTGGTATAGAAGGGCCCTAAAGAGTATATCGTCGGATAAATTCAAATTATGTTAGTGGCAGTTTATTACAGCTGGATATGGCACATTGGTGTAACGGAGGTGGCTTTTATAGGTGAAACATTTTGATTATCATGTAAGCTCTTTTGTTCTTCGTATAGTTTTAAGGGACCCACCGAAGCTTCGACATCGCTTTGGGATTCGGCCAAAAAGTACACATTCGGTCTTGGACCAGAATTGACCAAAAGCCGAAGGTTTCGAAAAACCTCTAATATTGAGGCCTTTTTCGAAGATTTGGCCTACAAAAGAAATAAAAATGCATACAATCTTGGTCAGCCAATTTAGACACGATTGAAACTTAAAATGTGCTAAGGAATCCCGGCTTGCCTACTAATATCATAAATGAGAAACTGTGGATGTTTGTTACTCAATTACGCAAAATCGCTGAACGGATCTGGCTGAGAGCTATATGAGACTTTCTTGGCTTGTGATGTATTGATAAAGTTGAATGTTCTTCAGAGAGTGCTTTTTGGGCTATTTTTCAAAAAAAAAGTCAGAGACAGAAAGTTGTTCATTTTTTGGTCGAAGCTTAGACATATTCTTAATCGTCACTCACAAGTACACTTGAGGCCAATGAAGTGATCCTCAAGTGTATCCTAATGTTTTTTTTTTTTATTCTCCAACTACCACGAAGGCCTAAGGCCTAAGCACCCATTGGGTACCGTGGGGCTAGGGGAAAAGTAGGTAATATGCCCCAGTTGACAAAATGCCCCACTAGCGTTTCACTGAAACAAGCACACTTTTTCGGCACAATGCGGCATCCGCGCATCGAAGAAAGTCTGCCGGCAACATGGTTTATGTTCCTACACGCGTGCTGTAGCTTGTTAAAAAAATATTGCAAAGGATAGTTTTTTCAGTGGTCGGACAATTTGTGGTAAGTTCCAAACAAATTTATATATCGTTAATACTATTTGTTTTATTCCAAACTTATATGCACCATGTTAAAACATATAAAATTGGCTTCATGCTCTGTGTGTGTCAAACAACATAACCTAAAATTCCTTTCTTGCATCAGAGTGGGGCGTTTTAGACACCATATTTTACAATATGCCCCATTGTATGGTTTATAATTCGCCCCACCATTAAAACCGCAAATATTATTCATGGTTCTTATGTTTTCCAGAATATGTCACGAAAATATGAACGGAAGTCACTACGAGCGTCATGGGCAGCTGAAGATTTGGAAGAGGCGATGCAGCAAGTCCGGGGAAAATTATGGGCATTAATGAGGCTTCCAGACGTTTTGGAATACCATCCAGAACATTGAGAAGACACCTTATAACGGGAAAATCAAAGGTCCCCCTTGACCGCAACCCTGTATTTTCAGTTGAATATGAAAGAAAACTTGTAGCACATATACAAAAATTGGAAAAAGTTGGTTTTGCATCAGACAGAAATGATGTCAGGGAAATGGCTTTCCAGTTAGCAAAAAAACTTGACATCAAACATACATTTTCTGAAAGGTCGGGATCAGCTGGTAGGGTGTGGTTTACTGGATTTATGAAAAGAAATCCAGAACTAACTCAAAGAAAATCAGAAGGCTTATCACTTGCACGAGCATATGGAGTAAACAGAAAAGACATTCAATATTTTTATGACCTTTTGGCCAAAATTTACGAAGAAAATGACTTTGCATCTCATCCTGAAGATATACGAGTATATAACATGGATGAGACAGGGATTCAGGTTAATAACAAGCCAGGAAAAGTAGTGGCAACAAAAGGGGTCAAAGATGTATATACTCTCACAAGTTGTGAAAAAGGTGAAAATATGACAGTTATAGCATGTTGCAATGCTGGAGGTAATTTCATGCCTCCTACATTAATATATAAGGGAACTTACACTAAGCCCCAGTTTTCTGAAGGGCTTCCAACAGGATCACGGGTCCTTATGAATAAAAAATCATCCTATATTAACTCGGACTTGTTCATGCAGCGGTTTGAAGAAGTATTTTTACGACACAAAGGTCCTCGAACGACTTTATTAATATTAGATGGTCACAGTTCGCATAGTAACAATATTCGGGTACTAGAAGTAGCCAAAGAAAATAATGTGATACTGTTATGCCTACCAAGCCACACAACGCATGTACTTCAGCCTCTTGACAAGGCCTTTTTTAGGCCACTCAAAATGTTTTTTGCACAAGAAGCTAAATCTTGGATGGTACAAAATAGAGAAAAGAAGTTGACGCGCTATGATGTCTCAAAACTGATTGGCAAGGCTTGGGGTAAGGCCGCCACTGTATCCAATGGTGTTTCAGCGTTGAAGTGCTGCGGTATCTATCCATTTGATCCCCATGCTGTTGCAGACTATCATTTCTCATTATCAGATTCGCTACAAGAGCAAAATTTAGTTGACATTGACGAAGTCAACAATCAAAGTACAAGAAGTACTGATGAGAGTCTTACAGGAAATACTGCACCAGCAACTGAGATTCTGTCACAGCCAGGAACGTCAGGTCTCCACAGCACTCCAGTCTCCCTACATGATGACGAATCTGTGAATACGCCGCAAAAGCACCCACAAAATGATGCATCCCAACAAGTAGGCATTTGTGATAAAACGCCTGAAGAAGCCATTCCATCTTCTGATGTAAAAGACAAAGAAACGCCTTCCAAAGTTCTAAGTGAAATACATCCAGTGCCCAAACTACCAAAAAATCTGTCCAAAAGGAAACAAACAGCAATCATTCTCACTTCGCCGGAAAATATTGAGAAAAGAACATTACTGGCAAATAAAAGAAAGATTAAAGCTGAAGCTGAGAGTAATAAACTCAAGAAGGCTAAAACAAAAGTGACTAATACGAAGAAAAGGGATGACCTTAGTAGAGTAAAAGGTAAAAAGGTGTTAAAGAAGAAGCCAAAGAAGAATGCGTGGGATTCATCGTCTTCAGATAGCAATGATGAAAATATGGAGACGTTTGAGGAGTCGGAAGAAGAGCTATCTCATGAGGATCCAAACAGATGTGCCGAATGTACTGAAAACTATTACCAAACACAATCTACAGAGGATTGGATCCAATGTCCCACTTGTTCAGCATGGCTGCATGAATTTTGTACAATGTATGCTCCTATGTGTAATCGTTGTGGACGAAAAGCTAAAAGGGCATCTATCCAGAAATGAGTTCCATTCATGCGTATAAACATTATATACCTATGTATTATATTTCAAAGATTCATTTTATCACTTCATCAAACACTAATAGTGTCGAATTATCATTTCATTTTTGTTTGTACAAAAGTAATATTCTAGTTTTATTTCATCAGAAGTGATGTATCTTACTCTGATATTCATTAAAGTTATTTGAATGTTCATTTTTTCAATTATTGCTTATATCTTCAAATTAATATAATATTGAAGGTAGTGGGGCATTTTGCAACTCGTGCGAGGCGTATTACCTGAGGGTCAGTTGACAAAACGCCCCACTCAAGGTTCTGGAAAATATGCAATCAATATCTGTCTAAACGATTTAGATCAATGTAACATCTGTCTTTACGTTGTAAAAGAGCCAAGCTATGCCCCTGATTAAGATCTTGCCGATATCTTCAAATGTTTTCTTTCAATAGGCACTTGAAAAAAAGTGGGGCGTATTACCTACTCTTCCCCTATAGGGGGATACATGGGACAGGGGGAACGCCACACGGACTCTGGCGAGGGAACACATGTACATGCAACATGCACACATTCTGGCTCCGCCTACGAGATCCGCCGGGTGGTACCTCCGCGTTCGACAGTCGGAGACCATCTACCACCTACGGACAATCACAACATCCATAGCCAAGAGAAAAATTTCTCCTGGGACGGGACTCGAACTCGCACAGCGCACGGCGACTGATCAGAAGACCGAAGAGTCTACTACTGCGGCCACCGCTGCTGCCTAATGTACTCGAAACTGGCATTGTCATGATTTGACAAATTTAAATCAAATTTGTATTAAACTATTTGATAGTTATGGTTTTGGCATTTGTGATTGACGATACAGTGAACAAAATGACTGAAGAACGAAAATACCATTCAGAGGCTGAAACATTCCTATTATGCAGTCCAACTGGAGAATACAAAAAAAATTTAGCGAATCATAAAAACCGATGATGTATCCATAAGAAAGAAACAACAAGCCCATGAAAAAATAAGCAATTTGTACAACTCGCAAGGATTGATCCGAAGGAATTCCAAGCAACCTCAGGACAAGGAAAGGATGTACGTATGCTGCAAATTCCAAAGTTTACTTATTTTATCTGTTCTAATGTTAATCTTTTGTCTACTGCTAAAAAATGGTTTAGGAGTGTTTATTTTTGTTTTATTTGTTTATTTTGAGTGCCTTCATTGCAAGATATGTATTAACATAAATATTTTTATATGGAGTATTGAAGCTATAGTAACTTCTTGTTAAATATATTTTACATGCATAGATCACTATATTTCAAGTTATAGTAGGTTGAATATGTTATGAGATATCCTTACTGTACTGAATTTTCATGCTCCTTCTTTATTTATATGCAAGTATGCGAAATAAGGAATACAGTTTTAAACTTCATAGGTGTAATCAAAACATTTATTATATATAAAGTAGGTATAACTCAGTATCACCAAAATTTGTAGTTATGAACACACGGCAAACATATAGGCCTAAAAAGGAACCTATTATTTCATACATTGCTACTGATCAATTTCAAGTTTCTTTTTATGAAAATCTCTCCTACTTTTCCTCCAGAATTTTTTATTGCTATATGTACTCCATCATTGCATATGAGACTGATGGAAAATTACTCATGTCAAAGAACTTTCTAATCATTATTATTTGATGGACATTTGGCGAAAACTTAACGAGATTGAGTAGGTGCCGAGCAATCGCTTTGGAAACCCGCTTCATAATTTTGCAGACAGCTAGTTGTGATATCCTCTGTAAATCGCCATCGACATTCTACAAACAAACGAAGCATTTGTATAGGGAAATATACACAAATACTTTCTCAGAAGTTCAAACCTTCAAATGTTCAGTTGCATAAAAACGGATTGCAGCAAATAACTGTTGTATTAGTAGAATTGATAATCCTCTTCGGTTTATTTAGGTCGTCATGAATTAATGAGGCTATGTTGTCTCTTGCCTGTGCCTTTTGAGAATGTAAATCGTGCCTTTAAATTGTTGTTCATCATAAAAACTGAACGGATTTATAGCAACCCTCAAATATCTCCTTATCACCCTTTCAATTGCAGGTGATTTCTTGTTGTTTTCAATAAATCCCAGAAACCGTTCATAACCCATTTTGCTCACAACCTGAAAAATTTCCGAGAGTAAGCCACTATGAAACAGGAACTAACCATTGAGGGTATCAACACCCTGAAGTGATGTTCTCTTAACCTTTTATGCTTGACGGTACAGTAGCGATGCGTATTTTATAATTTCTTGTGACGGATTCTACGTAAGAACAGAATTTTGTATTAAATTTTACATTGCAGCGCCTGTATAGAAAAACGCAGGGTTAGTACGTAAATAAGCCTATATAATGTAAAAAACCAACAAAATGTCAACTTGCTGACTAGATAGCTGCTAGTGTTCATTACGCTTTTGCTCGCTGTGAGCACTGTAAGTCAGTTTGCCAGTATGCTTTGTTGCTTACAGAATGCCGAGATAGTGAGAAGATGTGACATAATGAAAATTGGTTGAGTAGTAGAGTAGTAACATCACATCTGGATGATTGTGTCTATTAGTCTGAATGTGTATAGACTATATTATTTATTTGCTATCTGAGAAAATTATTTCTGATTATGCTGCCCATGAAGCACCTATATCTATTAGCTGTGTCATGTTCAAAGTTATATATATATATAAGGCTTTATTTTAAAAAAAAAATAACACAATAGGAATGACACATCACACACAAAATATTTTTGCAGTGTCTCACATCTAGGCGCTGATTTGTATTTGTATTTTCTACAAAATTTATTTCTATAAAATATAAATGACTGGAGATACAAAATAATGCAAAATGTAATAACCACTTATGATTCATAAATATTCCGGTAGCCTATTTTCTCAGCTGTTAGTTGTAGTATACTTCACCAACCAGGGATTTTCTATTTTTATCTCTCTCATCTTTGAAATTCAGCAACTTTGCATATGTAAGTTCCAGGACGAATAAGAAAAAGGGGAATGCGCAACTAATTTCTAGCTTTGCAAGAAAATGTATTTGAGAGAAGGAAACAAGGACATTATAATCAACACATAAGAGCCAAACCATGTTATCTCTAGCGTCATGACGTCTAGGCAACACGTACAGCTACACAACGAGTGCACATCAAGTGAACAACTTCTAGTTCCAAGTTGACATATTATAGGAGAACCTACATGATGTCACCAAAAACCTATATAAAGTTTAAAAAAAACCAACAATGTCACTTTTCAACATACGTAATACCCTTGCTGGAGAGGCGTCAATGACAGACTGCTGCAAATAGGTAAATCTGGTTTTTTGTGGTATACTATACATACGGATCGTATAACATTTAAAAAATACAAGATCTCTATTTTTAAATTTTTGTTGATTACAATACTTCTAATATTTTTCGATACCTGGACGGGCAAATAAGGGATAATACTTGAAAATGCCTGAAAATTAGGAAATCTTAAAACTAAATCTAGTAGTGATGCTGCCTTCGCCTATGACGTGAGAAGTAGACGAAAGAATCCATATTGAGTAGTAATGTATGTCCTATCAAAAACCATCGATTATCGCATCATCCACGAAAATCCGTTTAATTTTGCGCAAATTAATGGAAAACCGTACAAATTGGACGGTGTAGTATTAATCCTCAGAATTGAAGAGTATCTCCCACATCTCCAATTATTCACTTCATTTGAATAGTCCGCCGCCCAAGCGCCGACGCCGAGCTGTTAGCGTTAATAAAATATGCGGTGGTTATTTAAATTGAAGTTAGTGGGGAGGAGGTCGGAAACGGATAATTAAAACATTTAGCCTCGACTATATTTTTGTTATTCTTCGGGTACCCGATGCTTGGCTGCGACAAAACCTACAGCAGCCTGAATTTTGGAGTAGTCTCTCTGGAGTTGAGTGTTTACTGGTGCAGTGGCGTAGTTTTTTGGAATTTATAACCTATACTACGAATTTACGACTATAAAAGTCTCCTGATTCACCATCAGTGTGCCGCTGGTATCCCATAAAGACCTGTATAAAACTGTATAAATATACAGGGCTTTCCATTTGATTTTTTTGAGCAAAAAGTATATCTTGCGTTTATATACCATTTTGATGAAAATTTGATAATCTATCTGCAAAAACTGTTTAGTTTTTTGGACAAAATATTACGTAGCGCTAAAAGTAGTCAAACAGGTCCATACAATTAGTCCATAGAATTTTTTTTCAGCCCAACCGGTAAACCATTTGTCCCAGAGGATAGGACACACTATGCTATGACAGTAATACTTACCAGGACCGGCCCGCTGCCAGGAACAGATGCAGACGCGGCAGAGTGGACGCGATCCGCTTGCTCAGAATATTTATAAGTGTTAAAGTACGGGGATATCTATGATCTATGTGATATCTCTAATAGGTTGCATAGAATTACCAAGGTTGGGAGCCTATAAACATACTAACATCAAAAATTTGAGATATACCACTCTCGACATCCCTCTACAACTCCCACCGCCTATTTTTTTTCTTCAAAATTTTTTTCCTAAATCCTCTAAAAACGTCAAAAAACGGAGTTGCCTTTTTCTCCACCGCCACTGGACCGACTTTCAAAAACTAAAAAGTCTGTTCTCTACTAAAGTGATTCAATCCTCGTTCGCATGAGAGAGAGAACCCTTTAAATATTTAGCTACCTTGAAACGTCGCGTCGTTCGTATAGATAATATTAAATTGGAATTATAAGCACAACACCACGATTGCAAAATAGTCTTTTTGCTAAATGTTGGATATAAACACTTTATTGTCTGGCAGTCTCGATTCTTCAAAACTGATTATATATATATATATATATATATACAGGGTGACTTCGAAGTTGAGCCATTTATTTTAACAGTGAGTAGATCTGATCAAAAGAAATGTTTTTTTCCTTTACCATTTTTCTGGTAAAATTAAAGTAACAAAGTTATAGCCCTTTGGAAGTTTGAGTACCGCCCTGTCTCAATAATAATATCATGTACTCGTGTTTGGCAACAACGGATATAATCCGCCTTACCGGTTCATCGCATCGGAAACAAAAAAGCGAAAGAATTTGGAACGACGTTTTTGCAATTAAGTATTTTATTCAGTTCAGTTATACATACAGTCGGTTAGCGTGTGAATAGTGTCTGTTGCGTGGCTCAAACGAAATAAAAATGGCACATGTTTATGCGGATCGGTTTCCCAATCGAGTGCAACCAACCCCTCGTGCCTTTGTTAATGTAGTACAACGGGCTCGTGAATCAGGTGACTCACAGGGGACCTCACGATCAAATACAGGTCCGCACTGAAATACTTGTCGGGAGGATACTTTATAAAACAAGGTAAAAATTTTTTTTAATTTTTTTTATTTTTACACACATATTCTGGTTTATCTTCCTTCTACAATCATTATCTGAAAATTAATGACTCAACTTCAAAGTCACCCTGTATATATATATATATATATATATATATATATATAAACAAAGTTACATGGATAAGTTTATGTATTTTTTGTGATGACTGCTTCTGGGGTGTTCGCTTTGTCCCTATGTTCAGATCAAGCTTTAATAACACTCGCATATAGAGTCACGAACTTCATACGTTTATACATATAGCCATTTTGTTTCATTCTTTAATAATCCGTTCAGTGCGATGGACAAACCGATTATAATTATTGAAGGACAATCAAGACAATGAAGCTAAACTACATTTAATGAGAGAAAGATATTGGTATGTCTGCCGAAGTACTTAAATTCCATGTTTGTGAAATCGCCTCAGTAGACAATAATAGACTCGTAATGGTCTTCTTGTAAATTAGTACTTACTATGTACTTATTTATTTATTGCACTTAGCAACTCTCTCCATTTTGTCTCCATATTTAAATACTAATTATTCAGTGGGAATTAATGTAATTAGATCATCCTGCCTGATCTCTGTCATTCGTTTTTCAGTGAAAGGAAATCTATTTATACATGATAATATACGAGGGCGTTTCAATAGTTGTTGTTAATGCGAGGAAATCTTGGAAAGTAAACGGTTTCCCAACGTTGAAATGGAATTAAACAAGCTGTCTGTGTAGGATCCTTGAATGTTGAATGTGTCATTTTTTCCAACCCTAACCTGGGGAATCACCATTATATACCTTATTCCTATGATATTATTTCCTCTTATTAGTGTTTCTCCTGATCCTATCAACTTGAAAAATATTTCAAAATAATAGTGGATAGTAGCCTATTGAAGGACCTTTGCGCGACTAAAAGAAAAAAGTATCTATTAAAATTTCAATGGAACCTCCAAATCACCAATATAAAGTCTTGCTTATAAATATTGAGGAATAATAATGAAAATGCAACACTACGCAAAAACTTCTATTATCAAAACATATAATGTTGGACGAACAAGCTATGTGACGCATGTTGCGCTTGCTTCCTGACTGTGGCTACTATTTACACTTGTCAATAATGGAATAACAGAAAATGTAGAACCAGCAGGATATTCTGCGTAAACCCATTCAATGTAGGGATACCTCTCGACATACATAAATTGTCCATCATGATTTTTTCTCTTGAAGGAATTTCTGGAGCTGTAGTCCACCGAATGCCTTTAACATCCATGTCACTGCGCAACCGCGGTGGATACTTGACCGATATCATATTTCAAATAACATGGGCCTGTCAAAATGAAAAGAATTTTTTTAATACTGGTTGTTTTATTACAGTCCCATATTGTCCTGTCTTTATTGGAAAACAGATAATCTGAAACTGTATCCAAATTATACGCCACCTAGCCCACGAAAATGAAAACCACCATGATGTTCACAGTTAGTTGAATCTGTTTTTAGCTACTAATTAAGAGTAGAACACTGTATTTGAATAGCATAGTGAACAATTTATGGATGACAATTTGAATGTAATCAAAACCATTTTCGAGGGAGCGGTGACCCAAATGTTAGTACGGAACAGGAATGGTAACCAGCTGGTGCTCATGAAATATCTGCGTTCCACAGTTGGTCGTACAAACTAGAAATACCTCTGTGGGAAAATTACAACAAATTAGAGTAGTATAGTTCGGTTACATTAGATTTCAATTGTGTTTCACGATTCTTAATTATGTCGAAAGACCAATGCCCATTTTAGTGTCATCATGTGCGTCACCAGTCTTTTCCGGGTACTTCAAGAATAAATAAAATAATATATTTGTAATAACAAGCTCTTATTTACCGGTTCATAAAAATTTGTTTCCGATCGGAAATATTCAAACGATAAGGAAGCTCTTTCATCTGAAGTTTTCAAATAGAAGCGTCTTACACCGTTTTCGATTCTGCTGTCAAAACGGTTACGAAAATTTGTAATCGGAATATTATAATTGGGGAACTACTTCAGTGGATTTTATTCTGAACTTGGATAATATTGATATGGGTGATTAAAAAAGAATGAGAACGGTCGAACTACTGACGATAACGCGTTGTCTCTGCGTCATGACCAAATGAGATTACCTTATGGTAAAAGCCGTATGAAGCATTCCAGCAAGAGAAAAATCAATATTTCTATGTATCTTGGAAACTAATAACTTGCGAGACTTATACAAAATTGTATTTACTTTCCCTGCTCAAAACGATGAATTTATAAAAAAGGTGAATCATATGAAAAAGCTGACTTAGATTTTTCGGAATCCAACCTTTATTCTCTTTTTTGACCATCGTGTTCTATTTGTTTTCCAAATCAGGAACAAAACTTGCTAAAGCAGGTCCCCTACCATAAGAAACCAGCTACAAATTGTATTCCAAAGACAAGAACAGGAGAAAAAATATACTTGATTGACCTGCTTTTGTCATTTTTTACGCAAAATTTGAGACATTTCAAAAATGGTCAGACGTTTATGAAATATTCAGAATCTCGCATTCTTCAAATAAAATTCTGGTGAAAACACATTACTCTCTTAAATTTTTAATGCAATTTCGGTAACTTCAGCTAATTTTCGAAGTAGAACAGATATGTGTTCATACAGGTTGTACCTCAAATATTCGAACCAATTTCTCTTCAAAAGCAGCGGTCTCACGAAATTCCTCATGAAAGACATTTCATGTACACTTGAATACCTTGTTCAGAAAAGCATTTTAAGAAAGTATTTGCTTGTTCTTCTGTAAAGATACAAACATCTAGTTTTTCGCTCTTGAAATAGTTCGATTTGAGAAAAATTGCAATTATTACGCTTAAAAATTTCAGGTCAGTACCTTCATACGCTCCGAAGATATAATTTTTTCACGATTTTCAAATTGCAACTCCAATACCGTTGCACCACAATAAGGGGAGCATTATACCACTTAGCTATTATTTTTGAGATACTATTACGTTTCTTATCATCCTGTAGTTAGCTTTTGCAGGAAACAGCTAGTCTGATTATTGACCAAGGTGCATCCATCTGCTGACTTTGTGGCTGAAATAGTATATTTTATTAGTGTGATATTTGTTTTCAGAAAAAATTAATATCGTGTATATTTACGACGTAGTCTAGCCGCATGGCTCAATTCAAACAGATTATCAACAAATAACATAAAAACTAATCCTAAGCCTATTTATAATATGTCTATAATACAGTTCATGTAGGGACTGCAATCCCGCAAATGGGATCACGCATTCCCGCGGGATCCCGCTGCTTTTATTAAACTGCTGGATTCCGCACTTCCTAAGCGCGGATCCTGTCAGTTGGTCTTAAATGGCCCTGCGCTGCCCACTTCTTTCCGTAGGTGACGAGTGTTTTCGTATCCACCGTCCGGCGTTTAACGTAAGTACCTGAATTTTAATGTTTTGATTCGGAGATTATACAATAAATGCCATTTGCTTCTTGAGACCGTATTTTCAAAAGTTATCACCATATTTTGATATCATAGTAATAGCATGTAAGAGAAAGTTGTGGTTTGATTATTAGTCATTATATGAATAAGACTGAATTAAAAATATAAATCTGTTGTTAGGAGTAAGGTAAAATTAAACAAAACTATTACTACTATGCCAAGCATTTAAAGATGAATCTAAGAAAACATATTACTAATTACTCATACTTAATTAATGGAAAACAAATAATTTCTGTTGCTTAATGTAAGAAATGTTTAATAAAAGTTGATTTTCACATCAAAATATGTAGTTTCAATTAGATTTTATAACATAATTTCAATAATGCGAGATCCAACGGTATCCCGCGTGGGATTGAGTAATCCCGCATATCAATCCCAGGAGATTGAATGTGCTGCCGGATTGTAATCACTAAGTACATGTATATACTGTAGTTCGTAGCATGATGTGTATATGTATATATCGTAAAAATGTAAGTAATTTTTCATATGCTTTTAGAATTTATTTTCTGGTAGTGAGGTCAATCAAATTATGGCCTTATACCGAGTCATTCTCCAAGGTGGCTCATCCCTAGAACTTTTTTATTATTGAAGATAGAAAAACTAAATTTAAGGATTGCTTATTATAGATGAATTTACATTTTTTGACATATTCACTTGGTTTGACGTACTTCCGGTTTCACCGGAAACGACTCCAGCTTTCGATGTTTAAATGGAACACTATGTTCTTTTACTGATTTCGATCGAGAATCACATTTTGAACTCAACAACACTTCACTTGTCAATATTTGACAAATAAAGTCCAGCCCAAAGCTGATGAAAAAAAAACAAAATAGCGAATTCTGGAGATTTTGTGATACAGAATTTTTTCACGGGTGCCCACGAAGAGGGAATGGCCGACTGTTTCTGCTGGGGTGAAAATATTTTCCCTTTACAGGGTATTTTAAATTCGACCCTCACCATTGGGATCTTGGAAACTTTAAGGACATGAAGTCGCTTAAATAGGAGCAAAGTTGCGTATTGAGATAATCAGCAAAATGTCGCTTAGAAAGTTTTGAAATTAAAAGTACTTCCAGAAGGAAACGTAAAAAACGAAATTTCCCAAAAGGTTTTAATTTTCTCCTGACATTGTTTATGGTGGGATTTCAAAATAAATTGCACATGAACTCTGTCACATTTTCTCCTCTATAAGACGGCCCAATTAGAATTTCAATATGACGTTTCGTCTCTTGTCCTCCAGCACCAATTGAATTTTTTCTTATAGACGCCATATTGGATTCTTACACACATGAATAGAATGTTTATTCTGATTTCAAAAATGTATACATTGACCTTAGTTATTCCAGAAGTTCCTAGGTAGGCCTTGAAATTATCAGATTTCATTTGTTTGCATAGCAACAGAGTTTGGAAGACTGCGAAGACCTCTGCTTATTTATGGTTATTACTGGCATTACCATCAATAAAATTTTCACTTCGTATTCAGGTTTCACCATCCCTTTATATTTCCTAATAATTTTCATCTAACAACAAATTTATGGTCAACTAACGAAGTACATCACTGAATTTAGGGCTGAAATGTCCATTTAAATGTACAAAATTCCAATATAGTGTTCGTATGAAAAAAAATGGATGATGTCTAAAGAGGAAATGTCGAATCGAGAATTTGACTACGCCATCTTGTAGACGAGAATAAGTAACAATGAAAATATGCAATTTATTTCAAAATCCCATGTCAAATAAAGTCAGGAAAAAATAGAGCGATTTTGGGATAAATTTGGTGATCGAAACATCTGATAATTTCAAGGCCTACCTACTTTTTTTTGAAGCAACTAAAGTTTGGCAACGTCAATGAATTTTTTGAATCAAAATTAAAAACTTTATTCATTTGTGCAAAAATGCAATATAGCGTCCTTAAGAAGTAATAAAGTTGATGCTAAGGACAAGAGGCGAACCGTCATATAGAAATTCTGATTATGCCTTCCTGTAGAGAAGAAAACGTGGCACTGTTAATGTGCAATTTATTTTAAAACATCAATATAAATAAAGTCAAGAAAAAATCAAAACGATTTTGGAAAAATACAGTTTTTCCCTCACTCTCCGGAAGTATGTATGTACACTGAATTTCGAAACTTTCTATGTGTCATTTTGTTAACTACCCTATTTAAGAGACTTCGTATCCCTTACAGTTTCAAGATCTCAATGGTTAGTGTCAAATTAGAAACACCCTGTATATGCAGACTCTCACTAGAAGAAAGGAGTAAAAATAATACAAGGATTTAATAACGTCTTTGAATAATAAAGGGTGTTATACACTAAAAAGCTAAAACAACTGAACATGACTACAATTACAAAGATCTGCTTACTTAGCTATAAGTTTCACAGAGTTCCCAACATGGACAAAAAGAACTAAGATTACGAAAATACATAGAAGTAAGACTTAAGTCGAGTAATTTCGCATTATGCAATTGTAACAAAAATTTACAAAAGATTAGTGATCATTAGTATTAATTATGGTTCTTGAAAGTTATGTCCTCTATTGTTCGGATTTTTCATACTCTATTCATAATCTTCATTTTGCCATTACCGCGTCAATAAACAAAATATCGAGCACAAAGCACTTTTGCGCTGGGTGATATTTAAAATGGAATTTCATTAAAATTTCTTCTGCCACTTGCTCATCCGAAAATGTTATAAAAACTTGTTTCTGTTGAATTGTGGCACAGTTTTCTCTACAAAATTCAGGTTTTTGGGTTTCATTCTGTCCTCAGTAGATCTTCAAAGTCTTCATCTTTTTGGTATATTGCTCAGTTTTTTTTTTACACCGAAGCAGCCGCGCAGGTGAACGCTACATGCCAGGGCACCGCGTCTGCTCTGAGGAGCTTAAAGAAACTTTGTTATTCCTATTTTCGAACTGCCCAAAGTTATTAGAACTGGGAAAAGCTCCTCATGTAGATTGTTACACGATCTCCAAAACCTCGGGACAACGGAGCGGTCTTATCGGCCAGTTCTAGATGTACGAAGTTCGACACCGTCGAAGTCAGGCAGGCACATCGCGCGGCGACACCATGGAAGAGAGGTCTGAGAAGCAAAGCCCGTCGGTGTCCCCAGACCGTCCATTGGAGAAGAGTAATCGATCAGTAATTGCCTCTTGCGAAGCAATTTTAGTCCTAAAGATAGTTTCGACACACTTTGATACCTGTCACTGCCACTGATTGACTGGTGTCCTCTGATCTGTCAGAAGGTTCTGTACCAACAGCGGATTAGCTGTCGGCAAACAGCCAGAAACTGTACGAACAGGTAACATCTCTCTGATTCTGATTTTGACAGTCACCGACAAGTTACCGACTACTGTACGAACAAACCAATCGACGTTGCGAATGGCATTTCTAGTTATTGGTCTAGGCAGTGAGTATCTTGGGCAATTAGTTCTTAACATTTTTTGAAGCAAACATTAACAGGTAAAATATAAAAATGTTTTTAAATTTAAATTATTGCAATAAATTGTAGCACAGTGTAACGTGGTGATATTTTTTCCATTTTGCTATCGAATAACAATCACAGGTGATGTCGCTAAAATATTTAAGACACGAAGGCTACGGAACACTAACAACATCAAAGTGAACCGCGAACACATACAATATGCGTGTATTCATATAAACATATAAACAATTGGCGTAACCTGTCAGCTCCCAATTTTTTATTTTGAAATATACGCATTTAATTTCAAAAGCGATTTACAGCGACGAAAAGTCCTTAGGTCAACGAACTGCTTTCCGAGTTTATTGTCAACACATGTCAGGCCGTCTAGGAATGTAATTTTATTAATTAAAACTAGGAACTTAGTCATTCATGCAGGAATTAACTCTGACCAGCATCTCGTTTATTTTAGGTGGTAACGATGATAGTAATCTAGCCTAGAGTTTTAAGTGACGAGGGGGAAGTTTTGATTCTTCTCCATGACTGGCATACTGATCATTAGAGTTGACCATGTGAAAATTTAAACCTATTTATACCAAAACTCAGTTTTTGATTGACACATAAATATAGTATGCACAATGTATGTATGTATTTTGAGGCTTTAAAATATTTTTTCATTACTAACCTAAGCAATCACGATTAATGACCGTATTTCTGGTGAGATGTAGGTGTTTTTGCCTGAGAAAATAGCAAGTAAAAGTGGTTGAAAGTAAATTCTGCTATTTTCGTATCGTAGTTTGATAATTATACATCATATAAGTATTTGAACTCGCAGGAAATAAAATAAGGTGTTGTTGGTTATGCAGCGATACTTCTTGAATAATCAGAATAATATTGCTAGTAGAAGAAAAACACAACCAACCAGTCAAGGGCGTATTCAGGACTGCTTTGGCTTTTTCTTATATGATGATACTATACCTTTTGTAAAATATCAAATGCCTAGCAATTATTTCTCAACTCTATATTGAATACAAGATATTTTGATTCTCTATTTTGTTTCAGATAATTTCATAAACATGATTTGTGTACTTGACTTAGAAATACAATATACGTGACTGCATTTAATTAATTGAGAATAATCGAATTACTTGTTTACCTGTTTTTTGTATTGAGATTTCATCCTAAATCATAGTTTTTTAGTCTGTATAATTATATCAGATATGTGTGAAGTGTGAGCAAAGTAATACAATGCCGATTCCGGCTTATTGAGGATGAAAAAATTGCGTCAAGTAGGATGATTCTGCACCTCCCACGCAAAGCCATTATCAGTTTATAAATGACTATGTTCAACACAAACTAGACCCTCTGAGGAAAAAGTCAATCAAAAAGGTATATACAATTAGTCTATGACATTCTTTCCCTGCCCAACCGGTAGTTCATCTGGCAACGTCGTCTCTCCCTAATACCTAACCCGGACAGACGTGGCACCGGGGCCACAGCATAGGGAACACTATGCTGTGGCGTGGCAGTAATACCACACTTAGCAAGGTCGGCCTCATGTCGCCGGGAGCAGAAGCATACGTGGCTGGTAAATTCACGATCCGTCTGCTGAGAATGTTTCAAGGTCTAGAGTACCGAGAAATCTATGACGCGTGAAATATGTCTAATAGGTGCATAGAATCACCAAGGTTGGGGGCGTATAAATATACTAAAAATTGATATAAACCCTTCCCACCCCCGACTATCCACACCCCCAAGTTTTTTTACCTCTAACAATCGTCAAATAACGAAGTTTGAACAATTTTCATATTTTTTGCTTTCATCAATTTCCTAGTGGTGCTTCTCAAGTTATAGGCAGTTGTAGGATTAGCTGAAAGATAGACTGACAGGCAGATAGACGGAAATGATTGAACTGGTTTTTCGTCATGTGCGGGGTGGCCAACTAGGAATGCCAGGTACTTCTGGGACCTATCCATCGTAAAGGCTTGCGGCAAAAACAGTTATTACTAAAACGACCAAGAAAAAATCTGGAAAATATACTCTGTGACATTAGAAGTGTTACACTCAGAAAAAATAATTTTTTCAATTTGATTTTTTTCCCATCAGTTGTAACGCTTCCTTTCCACAAAAAGTCCAGAAAAGATGGAATGCAATGAAGATTCCAACTTTTCTGCACAATCACAGAAAGGGGGTTACCATTAGCTTCCGGTAGCTCAGTCTGTGGCATGAAGACATCTACAGGCGTGTAGCTGTGTGTCGACCATGGCATGGCTAGAGGATAGAAGAACAAACAGAACACAAAAATTTAACAGATTTTATTTAACAAGAAAAAACATTTCCATTACATTGCAATTTTACAGTTTTAAAGAACAAAATAAGTTTTACATCTTTGGCGCTGCTATAAAACTATCAACTTATCTTTCGCTGGTCCATTTTGACTCGACTGAAGCGAGGATGGCCAGGTGCTTGAAGTGGAGGTCCCAGTTATGAGGGGTGACCTCACATATAGTGGCTTCATAACCAGTTGTAGGCGAAGTTGAACTTAAAGGCGATGGCGCTGCCAAGGCACATGCATGGGTGAAGTGATAGGCCAAGCAATGCAAAGTCAAAGACAAAGGCAAAAGCAAAGGGAAAGAGAAAGAGAAAGGGGGTGGCCCCAATCTGAAAAAGAACCGTGTGCATTAGCAACGTGCCCTAATGACCAAGGCATTTCCAATCTCAGTCTGCCTCAAAAGAGAACCAACGATTTTCTAGGTTAGAATTACATTACATAGTTTGATAAAATCAAACCGAAAATTGGAAATGCCTTTCATAAAATAAAATCATGAAATAGCAAAAAAAAAGCGTAAAACAAGATGGTGGTCATCAAAAATTTCTCCACATGCTTCTGATATAAAAACACATATCGAATATTCATAATCAACGTACTTATAATTTCACTGAACTATGAATATATATACGCACACAGAGGTAAAATCGATGTGGATCAATTTCTACCTCGATTTGATTAAAGTTATGGTGAATGATGAAGTAGTCGAAAATGACGTTCGATTAATATTTTAAAATCGTACAAGAAATAAACCACTTACATATCGATTATCTATAAACTACAGGCAGATCCAGCAATAAAACTGTATAGTATTATAAAACTCACCATTTTGTCCTATACGGACACACATTCTACAAAATTCTAGCACATGGTGCTATATGACCTTGTGCTACAGAGAAGAAAATTGTTAGCTCTTGTTCGATCGGCGGCTCAAGTGAAAAGGAAGCGCGAGGAAGATCGCAGATCAGGAACTCCGCATCAAGCGCTCCAAGCGGAAAATTTTCCAAGTAAAAAAGCTAGAGATGGGATTAATGAAATGATAATCGGGAAGTGATTTAATAAATACGATCGGACGGTGAAACCGTTACACAGTCTTACATCAAGAATTAAACGATAACTTTCACACGAAATTTTATTGAAAAGCAATAAAAAATAATAATGTGTTGGGCTACCCCGCAGCTGAATACACTCCTGTATACGTCTAGGCATCGACAAAATGACACGATCGATGTATGGTTGTGGCACCTCATTCCAAGCAACTCGATCTTCGTGGATTAGCAGTGGCAGAGTCTGCGGCTGATTGTGCAAAGTGGATAGTCTCCTCCTGCACAGTCGTGTTAGATGGGATTTAAATTCGGTGAACGGGGTGGCCACGGCAAAACATTAACGCTTGCTTCTTGAAAAAAGTCCGTAGTACGTCGAGCAATATGGGGACGTGCGTTGTCTTGCTGAAAAAGGACGTGTGGATGGCCTCCTAGATACGGCAGTAAAGTGGTTTGTAGATCATCAACATAACGCGCAGTCTTGAACAAAGAAAAGGGTTGATCGGCTACCATATGTAAAGCCTTACTCCAACAGTCCTGTGTACATGCTTGTCCACAACCATCCACGACCATCGTGCGTGACTAGAGAGAATCGCGATTCGTCGCTGAAGATGACATTATGCCATTCGGCCTCCCAATGTTACCGTTCTCTGCTCCAGTTCAAACGTTGGCGACAGTGGTCCGCAGTCGAAGGAAGCACTAACTGTGGACGGTTTTAACGCGGCGTTAGAGTGTACTCATAGTCACAGGTCTGCCTTCTTCTCCAAACCATCAGTCAACGATCTGACGCGTAGTAGCAAAATCGTCTCGTAGGGCTAGTTGTCTGAAGCGTCTATCTTGACGCTTTGTGTTACGCCTCGGTGGACCAGTTGGCCTTCTTCGTGTTCCACTACCTTTTTTCCACTCGTAATACACACGCATTGCCCTCATTGCAGTACAATTAACATGGAGGCCAATTTCGCGATAGGACAAAGCAATATCTCGACAGGCAATAATGCTACCGCTGTCAAAGTCGAGAACATGGTGATAATTAGGACGTCTTCGAACTCCAGACATTTTGTTATACTTAACACTAATAAATGAAAGGGCAATAACTAAAAAAGCTCTCAGAAACTGCTTTCTTTACAAAAACTAAGAGATAACAAAAGTAAACAAAAACAAAGATAAAACGTTGGCATCGTGACAGATGTGTGAACTTAGACTAATTCGGTCTTATTTTTATACGATCAAATTAAATAAATGTGATTTAGACTGGCTTTTATATCCTTGATCCATAGTTGTATCGTTAATGTTGCACTATATTTTCTAAAACTAGGCCAGACACAACAAATCAGCATATGCAGAGAGAAACAAAATCTCCGTTTTGCTTCAAAGGAGCACTTACAGGCACTCGAGCAAGGTGGTGGAATTTCTGCTACACTCTGTGGATGCTCCGGCTATTTATAGGGCATCTTTGCAACAGTTTTAATTGCAACTCACCTTGCTAACTACACATAAAAGTTACTCCTTAGAGGGTATTGCCGAGAGTACGTTAGACTCGGCTTGCCTAATTACTCCCTAGGGACGTAATGGGTGCTGAGGAAAGAGCATGTTTCTGTGCTAAATGGGCATATAAATAGCTTACCCCAGTTATTTGCGGACCTAAGAAAACTTTCAAAGTAACACAATTTGTTCTTGAATTGCGGTTGCCCTCGCTTCAGTAAGACTCTTCCATCAAGTTGGTCTTGTATGTATAATCTGCATAAAGCCTTGCTAAATAAATACGTTGGTCTCTAAACCTTCTGAAAACATTATAACAAAAAATGTCGCACATAATGGATTATCGGTTTGATTAACCGAAATGGGAATATTTTGTGTTGTAGTTGACAACGTGTAATACTGAATAATGTATTTTACTCATCACCATTGGCAGCGTTGCTTTGCTAGGAAGAAAGAAGGAAAATATGCTAGTAAGTGAATATGATCTATTTGCTTTTCGCCTCCGTGACTATAAACAACAGTATACGATGTTGTTTCATGCTTTTTAGCAGTCATCAGTACGGTATATGTGTAGGCATTGGACACAATCAGTGCAAGTAGTGTATTGTCATGTCCATTACTGCTTTGCACTCTGAAAAATAGCCTCCCGTCTGTTCCAAGGATTTCCGGATTACAGAACAGTGACCACGTTCAGCCAACCTAAAGCGTCAGGCGTTTATGCTGAGTAGGAATAGCCATGGGATAGCTTTGACAGTTTAATAGCAGTTTTCACTTGGCTGCCAGATTGGACAGTTTGTGGATTAAAAGTTGCAAAATGGGTGGAAGTGCTTGCTAAGATCTTTGCTGCCACACCATGGACCTGAGTGCCGTTGAATCTAAGGCTTCCCTACAGAATAGTGATGCGGTAAGTAACATCTATGCATACTACCCTAAGATAGGTGCTCTTGTCTCTCGACATCAACAAATCTTCAGGTCCGGACTTGGTTCCTGCTGTTGTGCTGAACAGATGTGCATCGGAGCTTGCTCCAGTTCTTCCGCGTCTCTTCCAGATATCTTATTCATCCGGTACCTTCATAGAAGACTAGACATTTGTTCATGTTCAGCCCATCCCAAAAATGATCTAAGACCGACCCTTACGACTACAGATCTATAGATCTGCTTTCTGCTATAAGTAAGGCGATGAAGAGGTGCAGACCCTCTGCAGTATCTTGAACAACATGGCTTGACTAGTGATTGGCATTCTGGTTTACGGCACCAGCGATCCACCAGGTTACGTCACGCCACAGTGGAGTAAACTCATACAGTCATATTGCGAGGCTGATGTCGTTGCTCTTGATATCACGAAAGCTGTCGTGGCATGCTGCCCTCTCATCCAAACTTCCTTCCTATGGCCTACCAGAGTAGCTTTATAGATTTGTGGCTGACATATATGCATCGTTATTGACGGTGTGATCGAACTTGCCTCCGACATTTTTTATCTTACATATCAACGATCTCCTTTCGTGTACGGTCTAGAATTACTTTTCTCCAAATAAGTTCCTCACTTTGTAAAAGGTCCAGATATGACCTTTCCTCGAGTATTTCTCACATGTGGAGGGTTGTCCGACTGATCGATGACCCCTCTCCATCGATCAGTCTGAGGATCTATTTGCACCGACGGAGTACTGGCTCTCGTTCACCGCCTTGCCTACCACAGAGACCCGTCCGACCTCGTCCTTTCCATCCTAACAGGTACGACCGCTGCTTTGGCCCTGGAGTTTCGAGATAGTGAAACAGTCTATCTGAGGACGCTTTTCTCGGTTATACTAGCCTTAGGCAAGTCATATGTCGGATTAACAAACTGCTTTTTAGCACATTATAGCAGCCGAGGTGTGCCGGTATTTAGGCTTCTGCCTGCGAGGTTTCTTCGGTATAAAAATATGAACTGTCAATGCTATTCATCATAAAAGCACTGCACCGCTGGACAGCGCTACGTTAGCTTAAAGTGGTCATTGCTCAAAAGACGTTTTACTCAGTTATATGTTCGACTTATTTGCACTCTTAACAGCTGGCGTCTATAGCTGCTTTAGAATAGTAACTAGTTAAGACCGTTGAAACAGTAAACATGTACACACAAGAGTATTAAGACATCTGAAATATATTTCCGTGTTGCATATCTGCTTGCGCGTACCAGAAGTACACTGCCAATAATAATCCGATTTCAAGTTCGCGTACTCCATCCAAACTAATGAAGCTCAGTCGCTGCAGTCTGCAATCCGAGTCGGGTGGCTTTGACATGGAAATCAACGTAAGTTATAATTAACAGTCGGTTCACCTAATTACTGATGCTCGCTGCTGTAATTATTATAATCTTCATATTTCAAAGTTTATTTGAAAGGGTTATATTTGGACATGAACAGTATTCAAGAAGAGATTGAAAAGACATTCGACTTTACTGTGAAATTAGTAGTTGTCAAGAATAGACCAAGAAATAGAGAGATTTTGTAGGAAATCCTACCATTCGGGTGACAGTAATTCTTTTTTAAACATCGTTAAATTCTTACTCCTTAATGATAAGTTCAAATTGAGATCATGATAGGGCTGGAGCATTTGCCGAGATTCTGAATAGCTCGTTTGATCGACCATTTTAAAACAATCCATTCTATATAAAAAAAGTTATAGGAAATGTAGGGATTCAAATTCATCATTTTGCTTCTCTAAAAATTTCTCGGTGTATGGTCGATTTCGAGAAATTATAACTACATATAATGATATTTCTGCTTATAATGGCTAAACTACGAATTTAAGAGTATAAAGTACTACTACTTTTTGTAGAGAATAACTTGCTGCAACAATGGTCATTCACGTTTTGTTTTTGACACTTTGATGGTTCTGGAAGTATAAGGAGAGAAAGTTGAAAATTCGTATCAAAATCGCCAACAGTGGAAGTGAATGACTTGCATTTCATAAAGTATCCGAAAATATAAGATTTTCCAAACTCAACGCGTCGCAGTAAAAAAATAGATTCACTTTAAATTGTGTTTTGATGTTGAATGGTCGGTGATTGAAAATAGTTTTTGGATATTGAAACTATGTGTTCTGCAGGGTAAAAAACAAAAGCCAAAATTATAGCTTAGGAATGTGACGTCATTCGTTCAGGTTGGACAACGTTGCTCATATGAATCGTGGTAAGAGGGCCGTCTTGCATCTGCAAGCGATTGGGTGCAATGATCTTGTGGGATGGAAAACGGTTTTTACTTCCTACTCATATTGGCGAGGAAGTATGTTTTTTATGTTATAACCATGTCACTCATTTCCGTCGGTATGTATGTCTGTCCGCTAATCCTTGGCGCATCTGTAACTTGGAAAATACTGTTCAGATTTTGGATGAAATTTTTACACAATGTTACCACTATACAAAGTCGAAAAAGCTTCATAGGTTTCGAAAATCGGTCTAGTGGCGGCGGAGAAAAAGACCAAAAACAAAAAAACGAAAGTCGCTCAAAATTCGTTTGTCGACGTTTCAGAGGAAGGGAAATTTTTAGAAAAATTTTTGGGGTAAAAAATTAGGTAGAAGGTATATCTCGATTTTTGGGTTTTAGTATATTTATAAGTATACTCTCAGCCTCGGTAATTCTATGCACACATTACAGATTTCCCCGTACATTTGTCCTTAAAACTTAACAGAGAAATGTTTTCGATACAAATCTGCTTCTCTTCCCCGTGGCCAGCGTGCCGGTCTTGTTAAGTATTCTGGTGTTACTGCCACGCTGTTGTGCCTGACAGGGTTAGGTATTGAGAAGGAGCGACTTTTCCTTTTCCGGTAGGACAGGAAATGACTGTCTATGGATTAATTGTATGGACCTGTTTGTCTGACTTGATCCGTTAAATTTCTCTGTTATACATTTTCGTTACTAACTTTTTTCTCAGAGGGTCTTAGGTGTGCCGAACATAATCCTTTATGAACTTAAGACGGAGCGGCGTTCCGTGGAAAGTGCAGAGTCAACCTACTTGACGCCATTTTTTAAGATGGCGCTGCCACTACAGATGGTTCTAGAAAGTATTCAAGAGAGTATTACCTGTAGTGTACTAATAATCTGTGATGACAATCAATGCCAAAAGGAATAAGGGATTGTGACATCGGGCTCCTTAGAGCCAAACAAGGAATGCATTTGTATCAGTTCTTGTCAATATCGTTGACATGTATTGGCAGTTTCATATTATCTTTTAAATATGTTCGAGTAGTTGCCTCCTAAGGTCAATTACTGTCTGTTGGTCCTGAGCTTATTGTGCACTTATCTTGGATGAAAGAAAGGTCCGTTAATACTACGTTTTTGTTGTCGAATCTATTATAGTCTCATACTATGTTTGCAAGCTTAATTTCACCATTCCTGTACTTGACTGGCGCAAATACCTTTGCTGTAAAAGCACTTTGTGGTCTCCGAAAATGGTGATTTTCCATTTTCTACTACACCTCGATGGCGATGTATAAAAAGAGAAAATCCCATCTATACACCTCGCAATGATCAGATTTATTTTTAAGTGATCCAATCTGATAACTGGGTCGGAAGAATAGTCTGGTGACCATAGCTGTAGATATCGACAATTCCAGTTTAAAATTGGCTGCTCTCCACATGGTGATTTTTAAATGCGTGGCAACATGCATTTTTTTAATTGTGTTCCATGTATAATATTAGTATATTCTCTTCACCGGGAGAAGTTTGATATATCATACTATAGAGTTCGGATCACCACTTTTTGAGCTGCGGGATATTTTGTCCGAAAATACACTCAAATTTAATAGATTGGAAGATTTTGCAGGCATATGAAACATTATATAGGACCATATTTCTACCTTATTTCTGATTCTATATATCGTTTCAGAAAATATAGAATATATCCCTGCTATAGTGCTGAACGTTGTGCAGTAAGTTAATTTTTTAATATAATAATTTTATAATATAATGAAACGCTTCCTGGAACTAGTTCGTGAACGAACTATTTTACCCAACAATACCTCATAACTCGCCGGAGCTAAGTAGGGGTTGGTATTTTAATGGATAACCACTTCGGAACACCTCGTATTGTTAATTTTTTAGTTTTTCATTCTTTTTTGTTTGTTAAGACGGATGTTTCAAATTTAAATACTCCACATAAACTGTCTCTCATATATAGTAGATGTAGATATAAGGTGTATACGTTTCCTAACAATCTCAAATAATGTGGGATACAGTTTTGTTTTTGTTTTTATTAGTTCAGAAGGTTTTTATACATAGGACATTTCTTTGATGTCCTCTGTTCGGGAGAACGGGGCTGTTTTTTATTTAGTGTTGCAGACAAAATCCAAGCGGAAAATGATCCGAAAAGACCAAAACACATACCTTAGGGACCTTGAGGTAAAACATCTCTCCAGAATTCATACTCCAGTCGCAGCAGGGATATCTGGATAAATATTTTAATGTACCGCTTTTACCGAGAATTTGAAAGTATTTGAAATGGTTAAAAAACGTTTGTGTCTTATCGACATCTGCCGTGAGAACGGCTTTTTTTCGGAGAATGGTCTTGTCCGAATGAATAAAGGCCGATGAAGTTAAAAAAATAATGTTTTTGATTGGAAATGTAGTTATCTCACGTTTTCATTTTGGTACTGTTTTAATTTCTTCATTAGCCTCAGTGAGTCAGATGTTTTATAAAAGTTAGCTAATTTTCATTTCATTCAGCCTTCGTAACTAACATCATTTGTTATTATATTTCTTAATAACTGCATTTTGTCCTGCTCAATACCCTTGTCGTAAACCACGATCGTACCCAGGCAACCACTTATACAACCTTCTGCTTACTGGTTGCCTACGGCGATGCTATTCTCGTTCTCGTTCGTTCACCCATAATTAGTTCGCTTGGGTAGTCGGGGTCCTGTAATACCAGTCGTACTTGGCGAATGAGTGAAGTGAACTAATTTCTCAAGGAATGATGAACTAGTTCACGTAGTTGAGTCATAAAAATCTATCGTTTCTTTGGCTACTACATCACTTTTTTTATACTTTAACTACCACGGAAGGTCTAGCGCCTAAACACCCAAGGGGTATCGTGGGGCTATACAGGGGAAACGGGGAACGCCACACGGACTCTGGCGAGGGAACACGTGTGCATGCAATATGCACACAATCTGGCCTCGCCTACGAGATCCGCCGGGTGGTACCTCTGCGATCGACAGTCAGAGACCGTCTACCACCTACGGACAATCACAACATCCATAGCCAAGAGAAAAACGGGATTCGAACCCGCACAGCGCACGGCGACTGATCAGGAGACCGAAGAGTCTACTACTGCGGCCACCGCGGCTGCCTAGTACTAGACTATTGTCAATGTCAAAGATTCCATGAGGATCTACAGGCTTCTTATTCATTTTTTCCACAGATCCACTTTTAAGAACTTTAAACGCCTGACTACCTTCCAGCACATCTTCTGTTGAACAGCTAACGTAATATTGCAGATAAATCTAATTTTGCTGTACTAATTGCGATTTTGTCCTTCCTCGGATCTCAATTTTTCGCATCGGCGATAAAACTCGGGACAAAAATAGCCACTCCAGGTACGGCAACTGTCACAAATACCGAACTGCGTCGTATCTTACGTCAGATACAGATACAGCACGCCTTTGATGAGAAAAAAACGTTGAAATGTCTGATCGTAGATGACTTTCAACAACAAACGGGGTTAGTTATGTGGTATTGCTATTTTTAGTATCCAGTTTCAACACAAGAACTAATAAATGCCATTGGGATGTATTAGAAATGTTTCTTAGCTTGGCAGCAACGTACGTTGAATGACATTAAAATGTTTTGTTCATTAAAACCATCTGTATTCACAGATTTCTTCAGCAGTGTTGTGTGCTGAATACCCAAGTTGAGTTTTACACCAATTTATACGAGTGTATCGCTCTTATCATCGTTAATCCTAATGTTTCATCAGTTTGGTATTTAATTTGGTATCCAGTCAAGATCGCAGCACATACCCTCATACTGGGCTCCCTCTTTCTCAGGAACATGTCAGGATTATATTATAGAATAATATGTATTGAGCAAATATTATGTATTAAGAACTACACAGCTCAGCGATGACAATGCTGCTCTTCTCGCCGTTTTGTATAGTATGTATTCCCCATTCATAGATCTATGTCCGCTTTTCAGCGGGGTTTCTTGCCAGGAGATCAACAGCAACTAATTTATCAATATTTGGTCACTTCGCTCTTGAATATGTTGATCGATGTGGATACAGATTTCGCTAAAGCATTCATGGCAATGTTTTTTTATACTGAAGCAAACCCGCAGGTAGAAGCCTGAATCCCAGTGTACCGCGTCGGCTAACTGGAGCTGAAAAAAGCGGAAAAGATGTAACTGAGATACCATGGGAAAAAAGCTAGTTTTCTATTGAAATCTATTTCGCTGTTTTTAAACTGTACATATTTGCAATCAATTTCATTGTTATGTTTGCACGAATTTATAATTCTTCAGTGTGTATCACTTAAACATTGCCATTTGAACGATGGACATCCAACTCTGTCTTCCAGGATTAAACTTTCGCTTCCAATCGTTGGCCCCGTCTGATGCCTCTTTTGCTGTTCGCTGTTAAATTAAAATACTCTTCACTTCCCAATATACAGGGTGTAAACGTTATGGTAGTCATTATTGAAATGGGTAATAGGGGGTCAAAACAAGTCAAAAAGTTCATATGGCACATGGTCCAAAAGTCATAGATTTATGTCTAAATGGCTTTATAGTTTACAACTTTAAGGGCCAATTTCATCAACACCAGTCCGTTATTCTCCACCTATAGGGTAACAGACCGTCAAATACAACGAATGAGCTTCAAGTTCCAATCAACAAATTTTAGCAACCAATAGCTATGAAATGTTGAAAACAAAATACTGTCAAAGTATGAGATGACAGCTTGTCATTGAAACATCACCAGCTTATTGAATATTAAGAAATTACATTCATTCATTCATTTAGTTGCCGTTCATCAGAACCATTATGGCACCTTAGATTGATATTCCCACAAAACCATTCGGGTTTTTTGATATTCATACATCCATAAAGTTGAATATTTTTCGTTGTTCAGGAACTGAACAAACATCTACACTATATTCACAGCGATTAAGAAATTCCCAAATATATGCCTTAAAGCTACCAGCAAACCTAAAACCTGCAAAAAACTACAAATTTGCCATATTTTTCTTTTTTCACGAGTACACATTCTAGGTTATATTTATATTAGACATTATTTGAATACAGCTGATTATTGCATTTCAAGGAGTGACACATGTGTGGGATGTGTCAACTCTTGGTATCAGTCACAAAACATATACTCTGAAGCTTTAATTCCATGCTATTCAATGACAACACGGTGACTTGTGTGGTTGTCAGCGGCCATTTTGAGAGGGTTGCCAGATTGTGCATTAATATCCCGTTTCACCCTCCTGGTTCCAGTGAAGTAAGTTCCGCCAACTGTTGAAATATACTCTACTATGCTTTATAAGACTATTCGTGACATTTTTCCCAAAATTATTGTACAACACATGAAAAAATGCAAATGAAAATTATTTCCATGACGCAGCAAAATAGCTCCGTCGGTACCTTGGGGTATACATCTTGACAGTATGGATGTTCGATACGATCCTATATTTAGAAGTATCAATACATTTCACGAGTATCGTCATCTTTCGATCCGGACTGTGTCAGAAAGAGTGACTGCCATTTGGCTGCGACATTACCCTGCCAAATCACACATATCTTTCATCATTTTCAAAGAAATTGTACAAAATCCTCAAATTTGTGAAGTTAGCGAGTTTCACTTCATACGTTGTTACCAGACATGCCCAAATCGTCAGTTGCTGCCGTTGATAGGGCAGCGGGTTATGCTATAAATCATATGTCACAGTGGTTGTACACTGATTGCAACGGTTAGATGATACCAAAAATATTTTCATAAATAGGAGATCTTTCCCATTCCGGATCGAACAATCTACCAAAGATGCTTATAATCATGATACCTAGTAAATTTTCACGAGAAAAATTCAAAACCAGCAAAAGTAAAAGATTCATTTCGCACCCTCCACCATGGGACGTGATCGTCGCTAGACTTGGCAACCCTGCGAGTGACAGATAGATATCCCCGCCAGTCAAAAAGACAAACATTACTAGTTTTTATGATTTTTGGACTTAAAAGACATTATTTGTGAAAAATTTTTCATAATTTTTTGTCTATGTCCATAGTAATTGCATTATGCATCAGGGAGATGTAGGGATTGACACGTCTTACACATATTATCTGTGTTTTAGGATGGAGAGGACATAATGTTTTTATTGCTTTGAAGAAATTCCTTAACCCATAAATTAATAAATGATTACTATTATGACGTAAAGGAAGATGAGGAATTGGATGGAACGTATTTTATATTCTATTTTCTTGCAAAATATAGACAAATCCACACTATTCAACAGGTATGTAATGATAACTTTCGGTATATTGCAGTTGGTAAATTCGAGAGTGCAATGCACTAACAAATGTCGAAATCTGCTGCCAAATTTAACAGCTAGAAAATCGACCTATTATTTGCCGCATTTCCATTCGCTGAGGGGGATAACGGATTGTTAAATGTAAACCTATAACATATATCAAAATACATGAAAGTTGTCCTGTTTTTTCTGTACAAAAGCATCATGTTGGAATCAAAAAGTGGTCTTGTTTATAATACAGTCGAGTTTTCACGATTTTATTCAATATTTCAATAGAAATCACTAATATTCAGAGACCTTTGACAGCTTCTGTCAAATTGCATTTCGATAAGGAATTTTCCCATTGGTCCATAATATTAATGTTGGTGAAATCGGCCCTAAGTGTTTCATATCGACCACAATCACCACAATCTTACTAATTTTTATATTCTAATCTAAAACGTTTTTTAAATTGGGTAATTAACAAATAAATGGCATTAAGTTTTTCTAAGTTCCAAAATTTGTAGTCAGTAGGAAAGTAAGTTTCATTAAATTGAATATTTAAAACACACTTGACAACAGCGCGTCGCTCATCATCACTCTTATTAAACTGGCAATCGACCGCAAACGGTAACAGTGGTGAGTTATCCTTTTGGATAGTTTTGCGGCGTTGTCAGATTTATTTTACTTTAAAGTCGCATTTCTCTAAAAAATACCGTTTTGACCCCCATGTTATATGAAACTTTTTGCTTCTTTTAACCCCCCTATCACCCATTTAAATAATGACTATCATAACGTTTACATGTGTATGTACAAAATATCTTAATGTTGAGTAACTATGATATCTCACTGACTGCACACAATATAAAAGCACATGTGTTTGCCAATCATGAATGAATCTTAAAATTAGAGGCATCCCGGCCACCATAAGGAGCCAGTGCATAGGCCGCTTAAGCGGGCCCTTATGCACCTCTAGCTCCTTGACGTCCTGAGGGTCCAAAGTAATGGACCCCAGTATAGTCTGCCTATAGTAGCTCAGAGCTTCACAGCGACACAAAACGTGCGCCAAGGTCTCTTCCTCTACTCCGCAGCGTTCGCACAAGGGATCCTCAGCATCACGTGCAGGTGACGCCTTAACGTGTTATGGCCAGACAACAGTCCCACCAGCAACCGTAGGTTGGCTCTATCCAGAGATAGACAGAAGCGTCCATCCTTAGCACTGGGCCCTTCAATGAGCTCTCGTGCCTGGCGGAGATGTCTAGAGATACTTCTCCATTTCTGAGAGTGTTGTCTTGCAACCCACGTCTCCATTTTCCTCCTAGCTTTATGCGCGGTCACACCTAGAGCTGGCTCAGGACCAGCGAGCTTGCTGGCTGATCCTGTTTTCGCCAGAGTGTCCGCCGTCTCATTGCCCCTTATCCCAGCGTACCCCGGTACCCATATTAACGATACCGGATGCCTTGCTGCGAGGCAATCCAGAACCTCCCTGCATTGCAATACAAGACTCGAAGTAATCTTACAGGCACTTAGTGCTTTCATTGCAGCCTGGCTGTCGGATAAGATTGTTATTCTTCTCATAGTCCCACCCTCCTCCAGAATGTGAGATACACAAGCCAGAATCGCAAAGATTTTCGCCTGGAAAATGGTGGTGTATCCACCGAGAGGCAGAGATAGCCTAGTTCTAGGCCCAGAGACCCCAGCACCTGAGCCCTCTTCGGTGACCGAGCCGTCCGTGTCCACATCGAATTGCGGGCCTTGCTAACCTTGTATTCCACATGCTCTCTCCAGTTCAGTTTGCAATCCAGGATAATACCCAGATATTTCACTGACTGGGACAAAACTAATCTAGTCTCAAAGAAGGTCGGCATGACCAGCCCGTCAATCCTTCTTCTCCTAGTGAATAGGATCAGCTCGGTCTTTTCAGCATTAACAGAAAGATCGACTTCCCTACACCACGATCCCACGGAGCGAAGAACGCCCTGCATAATTTCCGAGACTGTTCTACAAAAACGCCCCCTAACTACTATGCTTACGTCATCAGCATAGGCTTGCGCGTAGACACCAATCATAGTTTGGTCTTATTTCTTGTGGCTGGCGCCTTACATTGTACATATTCTGTCGTTTCTACATTCAGACCTGGATAATTTTCCAAGCAGGCCGGATAGTGCCCATACGTATCCCTGCATCCTGCATAGAGTATATGGTGGCGTTTTATGCCCACATGCCTAGTACGGCATTTAATTATGGAGGGACATGTCGCAAAAACTGCACTCGTTCCGGTGCAGCGGCGGGCCTCCAGAACCGACAGATTGGTGTACCGCCAGTAAAAAATATGCTAGGTTGGATTGAACAATAAAAATCTAGTGTTGTATGAGGCAGGATAGACAGAATCTAGGCGCTGTATGGGTAAATATACGGTATTCAGGATTTCACTATTTCGCCAAAAATTTGAGTTAGTCTTGGTTTTACTTGATAATTTTTGTAATATAAATTCGAGTAGAGTACAAATACACAACAGAAAGACTTTGTGACAAGTTACATAGAAAACATTACATATTGAACAAAAATATTTTGTTCATCGCATAAAAATTAATAGAACGATAAAACTGTAAACTTAAATAGAAAAAAATCTTTATCAGCATATATAAAAAAATTCTTAATTAGATTTTCAATTTTTAACTACGAGTTAAGACACATGACTGTCTTATTTATCGCTTTATATCTTGTAGGGTTCTATAATAGTCAGTGCATTCCTCGAAAATTCCCTTTCAATGGATGTTGCAGGTGTCGATAAAAAAACTTTTGCCATTAAAATACATTATATACATTTTCATCAGTTTTCCACCACTCGTGATTGTTTGCATTAAAATTCAACTATCACAGGTCTTTAGTAAAACAAAAATATAACTTGCCATCAAGTATCAAGTAGTTTGAAAACAATAAAAAAATCAAGTCATGTTAAATATTAACGTTCCAAGCAACTTTATTTTGTCACGTCGTTGTTTCTAAAAATATCAAGCTGCCTGACTCGATTAATCCCTATGTAAAATAACGTGCTTTATTTGTGGCATATGCTGAAATTAAGATAACCATTAAGATTTAGGCACAATATGACTGAAAATAAACAAAATGGCATGATCCAATCCCGACAAATTGCTGTATATATGATGTAACTAGTGAAACAATATCCGAATACTTTTTGTATTACTAAATACGCATTATATACCTATTTTGCCGAAAAAAGACATTTGCATAAACGAGTTGAAAACAAGTTTTTAGTGGTGTCTGAAAACTAAGTTAAATCAAGAGATGATAGTTTGAATCTAGCGCGATTTCACCACGGCATTGAAGAGTGCGCCAAAGGGCGGTGGAACCTTTTCAGAATTCCTGAATATGATGGAAAATGCTTTTTAGTATAGAATCATGTCCCTGTGCCGCGCTGATGATTGTCAATGAGCATGAAACTGCGATATACACGGCTAGTAGGACGGACGAAAGCCGTATTTATTAATTACGTTTTACTATGACTGGCTATAGAAATCTTACCGCAGGAACATTCAGCAATTCAAAATTCTTTATCGTGGTTGTCAACTGAATGTTTTCAGCTGACTCTAGCACATCTTAGAGAGTACATGTTAATCAACGATTCTACTCAACTAGAATGAGTAGCAGGGTTGAGAGAGCGCATAAATTATGTTTTAGATTACAGATTCCGAAAGAAAGAGGGAGGGGATTACCAGACCTCTACAGCCTGCTATAAACGTTTTTTCTAATGAAATACTACCCCTGACATACATAGCGCCTTTTATCCTATACATACACATGTAGGAAAATCATTTATTGGTCGGAAATTCATTGAGATTTCTGTTAGTATACCCTCTTGATTCCGACGATAGCATTCAAGAGATATGAAAAGAAAGTGGCCATATAAAATGTCTACGGCACGGACGCCAGCAGGAAATTCATTGCTTCCGAACCGACAGAGGCATTCATACACCCCCTAGCTCCTCATTTCGAAAGCGCTTCTCGCAAATATCACCCTTAAAATGCTGAAAATCGTAATTCAACCTGAATTTCTCCCTAACAAGCGCTACCGACACAATTTAAATATGGAATAAAATTTTGCATTCGAGCAAGAAGTATTATAGGCGTAGGTACGGAGTACGTTTTATGTTCATGGAAGAATGTCATTGGAAGAAAGGGGAATTATTACAGGGGGAAACAAGCAACAAATCTATTGAGAGGGCTATTTTGTTTATTTTCGGTGGAGGAAATTGAGTCGTTAAAAGTTATTAGTTCGGATAATTTATATTTTCTATTATCAACTCTTTAAGATGTTTTGTATTTGAATTTAATAATGCCTTAAACACTAGGTTTTAGTGCGTTAAATTATACAGCCGTATCATTTATTTCTAGACGAAAATGTTTGATAACGTTTTTATTTTTCTTGTTACGGTCCTGTAAGTTCTCTCTAGGATATTTTTATTTTTCATATCAATATTCATTCAAGAGGTTATGCCACTTCCCTTAACGGGGCTCCTACAATCATGAGCACCATCTGCTGAGGTAACGGGGGTGTGGTTGAAACGGAAACGACGGTGGGCTGCCGCTATACGGTTGTGGGCGCTACTTTAAAAGAGGACAGGATGACTGCGGGTGCATACCAAGGTAAATTGTTTCCTATTTTGGAACTCAGCAAGTGATCATTTTAGTATTTTTTCCCCTTGTTACTGTTTGTCGATATTGTGTTGTTGAATTGTTGTACTGTACTCTTGTTGGTGTGATTGTTCTTGAGTGCCTTTTTTTATCAAGGTTGATAATGGACAATAAAAGGTCATATGCGACCATTTTAATTACGCATGCAGTGAGTTTAAAGAAAATGAATAGTTTTATGGCGAATTCTGTCAAAAATCTGACATGAACGACATTGATTTGGAGGTTGCTAAGCAAGAATTGTTAGGGAAACTTGACGAGATTATGCAGATCGAACAAGTCACCAAATCACAGGACTGTACCTTGTGGCGCCTTCATCGGAGGATAAGGTTGACAGCGTCTCGATTTGGTGAAGATTGTAGACGAAAGCAGACAACAAGCTGTATAGTTCTAGAAAACTCCATCATATACCCAACAGAGTTTTCTAGTAAGGCAATAAAAAAGGCAATACAAAAATCATTGGACACGGCAGTTCAATCTTGTGGTTTGTTCATTGATCGCACAAATCCATTTCTGGCAGCATCGCATCCATCTACCTATTACAGTAGACAAGAAATGTACTTAATCTAAAACTACCAAACTGTTTCCTCTTATTTTGACGGCATAAGATATTTTTATGACCCTCGTGCAATTGTTACCATGTACCACATGACCCATGTAAACATAATTATGTTTCTTGACATGAATAAATGATTTTGAATTTATTTTACTAAAGATATCAAATTATGTGAATACATTTTTTCTTAGTTGGAACGCACCGTTGCGTCGGTTGGACTGGCGGGACGAAACAGTAGACGAATTTCGCCCAAAAACAGATTTGTACTTCACAGCTTACGTTTCATTTTTTATTATTTCCAAATTAAACTCTTGCAGCGTGCTAAAAACAAAGTCCACAGGGTGCTAACGATCCACTTTTTCGATTTTATTTATTAGGATCTTTTTAAAATATCAAGAAGTTGAGCACAAATTTCAACCCACCATAATTCTTGCACAAACTAAAAATTTTGTAAAAGCTCTGATAGCACCTTAGGCAATTATGTCCTGCTTATTTCCAGAAAAACATCACAAACTGCAGAACACAAATTGAAGGTGACGGCGAAATGGGTACATTTCACGGGTCATGAAATTCAAATGAAAATGCAGGTATAAAATCTACCAAATTATCGTTCTCAAAAACATATTTCCTTGACATATCGATAATTTTAAAGTTCCACGCTAAATTCCCCTATACTTGACTGGAGTGATATCCGAATTCATTCTTCCCTGCTGTCGTCGGATTTTCGTTACTTGAATTTCCTGCAATCACTGGGACCAGAAGCTTCTTAATAATAGAACGTGTTTCACTGATATAAATAACCCCTGTAACGTCAAAAACGGAGTTTCAGCAATTGTTACTTTTTCTTTTTTGCCTATAGCACCCTTGCCATTGGAAAAACTACAAAGCTTTGGCATACTAGTAACCCCGTGTGGAGAGTTCATAAAAATCCGAGTGGTAATTTTCAAGCTGATGATGAGTGATGCAGTTTTTCGTGATGTACATGTCATATGACTTACAAAAACATAGCATCTCATTTTAAAATTTAACGCAGCGTAAATAACACTTAGTTAGGCTTTAACGAAGCCAAATTGCCCTGAAACGAGATTTTACTGGAAACATTATTTCCAGCCCAACACCCCCTAACCCTGAAGAGCGGAATCTTTAAGCTCTTGACAAAACTATCCGAATACTTGTGCATACCAAATGGCCAACTTTCCGTAACAAGGACAACGCTTTTTTGTACTCGGCTAAGCGTATTAAATATTGTAAAAACAGCTGTTTCACCTTACACCTACGGGTATATAAGGTTTTAGATAATATATATATATATATATATATATACAGGGTGACTTTGAAGTTGAGTCATTAATTTTCAGATAATGATTGTAGAAGGAAGATAAACCAAAATATGTGTGTAAAAATAAAAAAAAAATGTTACCTTGTTTTATAAAGTATCCTCCCGACAAGTATTTCAGTGCGGACCTGTATTTTATCGCGAGGCCTTGGAGCAGCGGCATGCCGTCCATATGTGAGGTCTTAAGTCAAATGATTCACGAACCCGTTGTACTACATTAACAAAGGCACGAGGGGTTGGTTGCACCCGATTGGGAAACCGATCCGCATAAACATGTGCCATTTTTTATTTCGTTTGAGCCACACAACAGACACCACTAGCCACTACCGACTGACACTGACTGTATACAACTGAATGAAATAATTGTAAAAACATCGTTCCAAATTCTTTCGCTTTTTTGTTTCCGATGCGATGAACCGATAAGGCGAATTATACCCGTTGTCGCCAAACACGAGCACATAATATTATTATTGAGACAGAGCGGTACTCAAACTTCCAAAGGGCTATAACTTTGTTACTTTAATTTTACCAGAAAAATGGTAAAGGAAAAAAACATTTCTTTTGATCAGACTCAACTTCGAAGTCATATATATATATATATATATAGGTGAAAACAACAAAAGGCGGAAGCTTTAATTTTTCACCTAACTGGTCTAGACGACAATGACCACGTCTCAAAAAAAAATATATATATATACAGGTATATATATATAAACAGCTGTTATAGCTTATTCATCAAGCTACAAAATTATCTTAACATTCTTCTATATACGATTATAATATTTACAGGACCGTAACAAAAAAATCTAAAAGTTTTAAAATTTTTCTTGCAGTACCTGCCTACGACCGGATTCGGAACCTTTCGTTATGCTAAGGAATACTATTTCAGTTACCCATATTTTTGTACATTATAGTATTTTTGCAAGATTTTGAGAAAATTTTTTGTTCCTTTACCATGCTACTATCCACTTTTATCGGCTCCATAGAACGCCGGACTCCCACTCACCTCTCGTTGGATTTTCCACAGAAAACGGTAAATGAAAATATAATAGCAATGGGAATCTTAGGTGTTCAAATACCTCCAGGTATCCCATTGGAATTCCTGGAGATTTTCTGAAATATACCGCTGCTCTGCCGCAGTATAGAATCACGATTTAATTATCGACACCTGCCTACCCAGTTATTTCGGCATGCGGATGGACGCCAGGCACGCCAAAATTGTGAACAATGCGATGGCCAGTTGGTGGTGAAGAGCGCGGTGCGGCAAGCGCAAAGCGAACATTGCTGCGTTCCATGCACTCCCTTGCAGCTGAAATGATGTGCAATGTGCTGTTGCTCGCGATAGCTATTGTTCAAGTTGCAAATTATGATCGAATGTTAGAATTACTGTAACTGCAAGTAATTTAAGGCTTTTATTCAACTATTCAGTAAGTACATTCTACGTTGTAAAGCCGACGTTTGAGGCCTGCGACGTGAAATTAGAGCCGCGGGCTCTAAAGTAAATTGACATGGTAGTTATTTAATTTAAAAATTAACACGTCAAGTGTCATAAACGCTTATTAGGCCCGAAATACGTACATCTTGCTAATGATGAGCTAAAATAAAATATAGGATAGCCTTAAGTGAAATCAGGAATAAATGATTTGACTGTACTGCTCACCGAAAAGTGGCGTCGCAGAATAACCACGAATGCATAAGGACAAATCTCATTGCCTCTTCAAATTGTATTTCAGATAGGTTAACTTAAACTTAGCTGGACCTAGAGCTACTTTTCCGCTAGAGCATATGATGGCTGAAAAGCAACAGGGGTATTGCTTAAAAAATCGATAAAATGTCATTAAAAATCGGTATAAAGTCAACATGTGTACCCTACACGTATGGATAAATGGATCAACGAGCTTTAGTGTGGAATTTACAGATTAAGCCATAGAAGCTATAAATTGACTCCGCTAGTGCCATATCTCAAACAGATATGGCATACGACCGTAAGACGAGTGCTCTTGTCGCTCGACATCAACAAAGCTTCTGGTCCGGACTTGATTTCTGCCATTGTACTGAAGAGGTGTGCACCGGAGCTTGCTCCAGTTCGCTTCCAGATATCTTATGAATCCGGCACCTTCCCAGAAAACTGGAAATTTTCTATGTCCAACCCATCCTAAAAAAAGGATAATAATAATATTAATAATAATAATAATAATTTATTAGTCCTGTATGATCACAGAGCATTACAAAAGCTAATAACAAATCATGTTAGTGTGGACGCACACATATTCGTAGAACATATGGCATATTCCAAATATGGATACAGATAAATCAAATTAGCGTATTGATAAAATTTATAAGTATAAAGCATATATGTATATATAAAAAAGCGAAATAAAGGACAAACCATTAAGTGACATTCAAACAAAAATCATCAAAATCATACAGCTTTCTCCAGTAAAAACTGTTTGACTGTTCTTTTAAAAGTGTTCAGTGGTTGTGATTTCAAATTATTGGGGAGTGAAAAACTTAATAGCCATGTATGTAGGGCTCTCTCCGTTCTCGCCAATCTATGCGACGGCACCTCCAATGCTTGAATGTTCCTTGTAAAGTAAGTAAGTAACTTGCTCAATTGTGTTTTAGCAAGGATAAGTATATTGAGTATATATACAGATGGTAAGGCTAAATTCTTTAATGTTCTAAATCAGGGCTGTCCAACATACGACCCGCGGGCCGCATGCGGAACTCCTTTCTTGCGGCCCGCTTCACGGGTCATGTATACATCACATGTATAAATTACTCTCAAATACCGAATATGCACAATTCTTACATTAACTCTGTAATAATGTGGTATAGAAAGATTTTATAATGCGGCGCTCCAAACTGCATTTTTTTGAAGTGGCCCTTGGGCCACATTAAGTTGGACAGCCCTGTTCTAAATGAATCCTTGCTGCTAGTGAGCCTTCCAATTTTAGCTATTACTCGAACAGCCTTTTTTTGCAACACAAAAAGTCTTTGCAGCTGGGATGATGCTCCCCATGCTTCTATTCCATAAATTAGGGCTGAATGGATATGTGCATGGTAAAATATCAGTAATATCCACTTCTCCACAACAAAACTTAACTGGTACAGACAGTAACAGAGTGGGGCGATCTTTTGAGATATATATATATATATATATATATATATCCCTAAAAATTTAGTCGCATCCACTTGTTTTATTGATTTGCCAAACGATTTTATTAATAAAGTGTGATCCATCGGTGAGGTGGAAAGGTTAAATCTAAGGAAAACAGATTTCTGATTACTTAAGACGAGCCCATTATTGCTGAACCACTTACCTGCACCAGTCAAGCTTGAATTGGCAAGTCCTACAACAGATTCTAGGTTTTTACCATTAACAAGTAAAGAAGTGTCATCAGCATACATTACCGAGCAATCGGAGAGGAAGTCATTGACGTACATTATGTATAAGAGAGGACTAAGTATGGAACCCTGTGGCACACCAGTATGGTTAGAAATGTTGGCTGGACTGTGCATTTTGTACCTCGACATGATGCTTTCTATCGGACAGATAGCTATGGAACCAGTCAAATGGCTTCCCTCTGATTCCATATCTATCCATTTTATCTAGCATAATAGCATGGTCAACCAAGTCAAAAGCTTTGCTTAAATCAAGAAATATACCTATGCATTTTTCTCGTTTATCCATCTTGAGATATAAATCATCTAGGAAACGAAGTTCGGCATTTTTGGTTGACATGCCTTTTCTAAATCCAAACTGATTACTATTAAATAATTTGAATCTGTCAAAGAAATTGATGAGTTGCAGAGAGACATATTTCTCAAACACCTTCGAGAAGGGACTAAGAAGTGAGATAGGTCTGAAGTTACACATACCAAACGTATCTCCAGACTTAAACAGCGGCCTAATTTTTGCAATCTTAAGTTTGTCGGGAAAAATTCCTTCTTCGATGGAGCAGTTAGTTAAACAAGCAAGAGGATGGCAAACGATGTCAGATGAAAATTTTAACATGTTAGTGCTAATTCTGTCTGCGCCAAAAGAATTAGAACCTTTAAGATTTTTTATAATAGCTGATATGTCATTTGCTACAGCAGGTCTGAGATAAAATGAATGAATGTTCCTATCTATATTAATACTACTATTTCCCACTTTGTTATCTACGTATAGGTCTGTAATACTATTAAAATGTTGCATAAATTTATCGGCCACCTCTTTTGGTTCTGCTATTAATTCATCTTTCAGTTTTAATTTAATTACTTCATGTCTAGATGCATTTTTATTCTGTTTTTTTACATTCCAAGCGGTCCTCGTTTGATTATTAGAATTTAATATCAATGCGTTATAGTGTAAACGTTTTGCTGCTCTTAAAACTCTAGAATATACTTTTTTATATTTCATATAATGGTCCTCCAGACCTAGACAGATCATACAGGTAGTGCAGCTTATCTCTTGATATCAATATACCTTCAGTTACCCATGGTTTTCTGGCTTTACATGTTTTAATAGTTTTTTGTATTACTGGAAATGCAATATCAATATAATACTGATATGTTTGTAAGAAAGCATCAAATTTCTCATTTATATTTCCAGTCGAATGGTAAATATGATCCCATGTCTCTTGACTTAGAAGAGCTAGAAAGACGTCGATGTTAGCTTTATTGTGTTTGTCTCGGTATTGGTAGGATATTTTCGGTGGTTGCTCTTCTTTTTAGCAGTTCAATGATAATAATTGAGCAAAGTGATCACTAATATTTCATTTCACACTCTACATCCACTCTAAGACCCTTACAACTACAGGCCTATAGCTCTGCTTTCTGTAATGGGTAAGATGATGGAGAGGTGCATAAATCGCGTACTTCTGGACTATGTACCTCGATCGTCACAGCTTGATTAGCGACAGGCAGTATGGTTTCCGGCACCAGCGATCCACAGCGGACTTCCTAGCTTTTGTCATGCAATTGTGGAGTAAACTAATTCAGTCTTATGGTGAGGCTCATATCTTTGCTCTTAAGATCACGAAAGCGTTCGATCAGCTGTGGCACACGCTGCCCTCTTAAGCAAACGTCCATCCTATGGCCTCCTAGAAAAGCTTTGCAAAGGGGTGGCTGACTTTATCTCTCGTTGCAAGGTATCCGTCGTAATTGACGGGTTCTCCTGGTCATCCCACAACGTCAACGCGGGTGTCCCCATGAATCGGTCTTGGCTCCGACACTGTTCCTCTTACATATCAACGACCTCAATTCCTGCACGATCAACCCAATCCACAGCTTTGCTGATGCCAGCCCTCTACATGCAGGAATTCAGAGTGACAAGCCGATCTCTGCCGCTAAGCTGAAAAAAGACGACTAGCGACGACTTCCTCTCTGACGAGAGACCTGGAGGTTATCACTGCTTGGAGACGCAACAATGTTTTACAGTTCAATGCTTCGAAAACACAGTACTGTACAAAGAGCCATGCCTTTCGGCTGGTCGGAGTCCAGATCACCGAGGACCTGATCTGGCACGAACACATGGCGGCAGCTGCTGGGAAAAGAATTTGCTTAGGGCTAAGAAGTACTTTTCTCCGCATGGCCTTCTCACTCTATACAAGGCCCAAATAAGGCCTAGCCTCGAGTATTGGTCACATGTTTGGGGTGCTGCCGCCCCGACTACATTACTTATGTTCGATGCTGTCCAGAGGAGGGCTCTCCGTCTGATGATATATGATTCTTCTTTAACAGACTGCGTACACCCAGAGCTGGCCGATACGACGACTCGTTCGTTCGGAGTTTGTCGAGATTATGGAACAATCTACAAGAGGAAGCTTTTCCCAGTTCTACTAACCTTAGCCAGTTCAAAAATCGGATTAACAAAATTTCTTTGGGATCATCATAGCAGCCGCGGTGTCCAGGCATTTACGTTTTTGCCTGCGCGGCTACTTCGATACAAAGACAAAAAAGATGTAACATCACATCAGAGCCAAACCATGTAGCTCAAGTGTCATGATGTTTAGGCAACACGCACAACTAGTACAAGTGAACATAAGTGGACAGCTAGTTCCAAGGTGACATTTTTCGAAAAAACCTACATAATATCATTTAAAACCATAACTAGTCACTTTTTAAGTAACGTAATACAGGTGATCAATGCTCCGTGAACAATTTCATGAAGTACGCTTTACCGGTCCATAGATAAATGTGATTATGGGTTGCTTTCAATTTTAAAGGATTATTGTCGTAAAATAGGTGTGTCTCTCTCAGAGAGAACATAATAATTATTACACTCTATAACCTCTATGAGAATGTATATTGATATTTTTCTCAAAACACAGGCACGGGCAAAATCACTTACATATTCATCTTGTTCCAGGTATGTTTTCGACTACATCATCCCATTTTTGTACTCAATATCCATGGTAAGTTATTAAAATTTTCTCATAAAGGTTTCCTGTGTAACCCTGTAGGTAGACCTGAAGGCAGCTCAGAATTTTACGTCTCATGCATGTGGAAATAAAGTGCAGGCAAAATTTCCCTTTGTCTCTCACACATACACACACATAGCACTTTGAGAGAAAAAACGGCTTCCGTGGCTTTAAACTTCACATGGACTGCCTGAGAGCTATTCTATCCATTGTCTTGAAGCCTTCGGAAAGTTACCGGTGATTTGATTCGTTCCTTTTTCCGGCTTCCTCGACTTTGTGACATATATTTTTTGCTTTGAACACAATAAATACTCAAGCCGTGTTTGATCCTTCAACAGAAAATTTTGTGAGAGGCAAGTATTGTTGTTGAAAAATAAACCCAATTGGAGTTATGTTTCCTTGATATTCATGCCTCATCTGTCAGGAAGTATAAATGGAAATACTGACTAGGTAATGACCAACTAACGGCAAGACTGATGTATAGAGGATAGACACTGTTGTTCATTCATGATTAGGTATACCTGTACATTTTTTTATTTTTGCATACTGACTTACTACATAGTCTTAGGGCATCATTCGTTTCGACGTATCAGGGGATTATTCGAGAGGAGCGTGGAATCTAATATCTCGGTTATGTTGAATCTACCGTATATAATTTTATGTAATCATGGCCAATCTTTGATAATCCGATAGCTATTTGAATTTTAGAAATAGGTCCCTTTTATGTAACCTAAAAAAAACCGACGCCAATGGTATGTAGATGGCTTCTACTTGAAACTTTCGGCTAGATCGGAGTATAAGAAAACACAAGCTGGGTGTGAAGAAACAGTTAATTGGGATTAAAGTTTTAGGGAGATTCTAAAATAAGCTTTTTAACGTTTTGAGCGACCTTTACAGGGTGTTCCGATAAAAATTGTACTTTTGGACCTCCCCTAAGGGCTATTACTTGAATAAATTTGAACGATACTATAATTAATTCGAATTTTGATAGTATAGCAACCAATTGGGGCATCACATGGGCACTTAAATAGCCAGAGGCGGACTAGTTCTAAAGCAATATTTCTGAATTTTTAGCACCCTTTAAGTATGGCACAAACATATTTTTGAAGAATAATAATATTTATTCATCAAAAGACAATTTTGTTACAAATCTTATTGGGATGGTCAAGGATGGAAAATCGGAAGGTAAAAATGGGATATACACATTAAAATCAAATATAATCCTTTAGATGAGAAAAATGAGAAAAAGAGAAGTTTTTTAAAAAAGTTGTTTCAATATAGTTTTTTTTATAAAATGCGACCTTTACACGGTGTACTTGTAGAAGATGATAATTTATCGGTTGTATATAGAACGTACAAAATAATGCCACAAGTGCCAGGAGCGGACTAGACCTAAAGCAAGATTGTTAAAACATCCTTTATAATAACAGCTCAATCATATTTTTGGGGAATCAATTCCTTTAGCTGAGACAAATTAGAAAATGAACAGTTTTGGGAAGAATCAGTTTTATTTCAATATCTGTTATACGTATTACTTCTGAAGTTTTAAACATTCAGTAATTCTGATAATTATTGAGCTGGAAAGCTGCTCAATCAAGTTTTATATTTTTGGGAATACATAACATACAAGACTGTTTTTATTGAAACACGTCTCAGTTTCGATAATCAAATAAGAGTAATTTCTTTACTAGAAGATTACGCCTTCCGAAAATATTTTGAGCCATGATCAAATAAAAATCCAGCCTGCTAGTCCATTCCTTGCTCTAAATGAGCTAGTTGCTTTTCACGAAAATCATAATGCGAGCTAACTGGTTGCTCTACTCTTTCATCAAATTATACAGTTCAAAAGCTAATTAGAAAAAACAACTGTCAGCAGGAGAACCCTGTGCATAGTATTTTTATAGGAACTTTTAGCTTTATTTTATTATAGGTATCCGAGTGACTACCATCTCAGTATGGGGCATCCTGTATAATAATTCCTATCCAAATTTCTTTAAACAATTTGACGCGACCAGAATAAAGAACTTTGAAACTACTAAAATAAATACTTGGTTCTGCAGTTAACTTGGTAAAAGCTTAAAGGACGCGCTGAACTACTGAATAAGACTCTTTTTCCATAGAACCTTGTTCATCTCAGAAGCCGTGTTAGGAGTTCTTAGAGGTACAAAGCAGCGTAAGCTGAAGTACGATCGAACTTTCGTACAAACTTTGTTGACGATATACAATGCTGCTCTCAAACAACCGCCATTCAAATAAAACCTGAAGTTTATATGGATCTTCTCTATAACGAAGTTTGCTCTCTTAGATAGAAGTTCTGTTAGCATAATTCACTTGACAATCCAGAATACGTTCGCTATGTCAGGTCGACTGATTTTTGGAAGTGCTGCTCAAAGGAATGCAATTATATTTGTTTACTCAAGTATTCGATCCGTTTTCCATTAACAAGATAATTGTAAGTATAAGTTGATGTACTTAATTTCTGGATTGCGCAGTTTTGTGGCATAGAGGCTTGCCTATTTCTAATTAAGTTCTTATGGAATAAACTGTATACGCGTGTTTCAGTTTATTGTTGCATAACTTTACGATTCGATAGAACTTTTAAAATTAATGTATAAAGTCTATATAAACATGGATCGAAAAATGCGTGGCTTCCGAAATACATGGTGTTTAAATTTACTTTCTAAAATAGTTTTTTTTAAATATTTCGAACAATATTTGATGCATAACAGTGAAAATTGGTATACAAGGGTTTTTTGGTACGACAAAACGATCCATGGGCATAGTTTTACTGTAGCCGCTAGAGGGCGCTCTCTACTGTACCTGTAGTGTATTAAAATGACCGAAAACTTAGTGCAATTTTTTGCTTTTTGAATAAAAAAAATTATTCTTCGCACTTTTCAACATAAAAAAGCTCTCTTGTGAATTTTCGTTATAGTTAGCCGTTTTTGAGTTATTTCGATTTTTAAGGTTCGATGAATTTTTAAATATATAAAATATTGTTGAAATTGAAAGCAGGATAAGGTTAAACGTCAATTGGTTGACAGTTAGTTTTGTTGTCTGTTGAAACCTGAAACGTTTTTTGCAATTGTGAATGCACAAAATTTAGTTTCTTTTACCTGTTTTTTTTTTGTAAGTTTTATAAAAATGCCATTTTTATTCTCCAATCAAGAGTTAGCGGATATTCATTTTGTGCATGGCTTTGTAAATGGAAACGCAGCAGAAGCAGCCAGAGAGTACGCACGAAGATTTCCAAACAGACGACATCCAACTCGCTCAGTATTTGTAATAGTGCATCGCCAAATAATTGAAAATGGTTTTGGAAATCTCCAAAGGGATCAAAACATAAATGTTCGTCAGCGCAGATTTACCCGTATGATTCTGCATGAGTTTGATAGAGATCCGATCACAAGTGTTAGGAGAGTTTCTGGTGCCTTGGGAATTTCAGCAAGCCATGTTCACCGTGTTCTTAGAAATGACCGTAGACGTCCTTACCATTTGCAACCTGTGCAAGGACTACAGCCAGGGGACGGAGAACGAAGAATCACATTTTGTCAGTGGATTCTTGATAGAACTGATAATAATAGGGAGTTTTTAAGTAACGTTTTATAGACCGATGAGTCATGCTTCACTAGATGTGGAGTGGTAAATTTTCATAATCAATATATTTGGTCGCATGAAAATCCGCATGTAGTTCGGGAAAGAAATTTTCAGCATGAATTTAGTGTGAACGTGTGGATTGGTATCTACCGTAATCGACTATTTGGACCCTACCTTTTGCCTGCAAGGTTAAATGCTGCGACCTTCTTGGAATGTTTAAAGGCTGAACATGCAAATATGTGGGATGATGTTATGTTAGATTTAAGAAGATTGGCCTGGTTCCAGCTTGATGGTTGTCCAGCTCATTATTCGAGAATAGTTAGAAACTGGCTGGACGAAAATTATCCAGAAAGATGGATCGGCCGTGGAAGACCAGTCGCCTGGCCTCCACGATCCCCTGACCTAAATCCATTAGATTTCTTTGTGTGGGGATTTCTAAAAGAAAAAGTGTACCAGACTCCCGTAACCACAAGAGATATGCTAATAGACAGAATCAGGAATGCATGTGATGAAATAAGGCCTTATTTGAATAATGCTATACCACGTTCGATCATTCGTAGATGTGAATTGTATATTGAACAATTGGGTTTACGTTTCGAGCAACTACTTTAGATTTTGTATGTTTGTCCTAACTGTCCAATAGCATTTTAGTTGTAAATAATTAATTTAATTTGTTGAAAATAATACTGGAAAATTAAACAAATTAATATTCTGTTTTTTTGTGTTTATTTGGAGTTAGGAATTATTGCTGCGTATAAAAACACAATCTAAACGATCATCTTAATTACTTGTAATGCCCAAATCGAAAATGTAAAAAAAAATATTTTTTTCCTATAAATAATTAAAAATGCATCGAACCTTAAAAATCGAAATATCCACAAACGGCTAACTATAACGAAAACTCACAAGAGAGCTTTTTTATGCAGAAAAGTGCGAAGAATCAGTTTTTTTGTTCAAAAAGCAAAAAATTGCACTAAGAAAAAATGTTCGGTCATTTTAAAACACTACAGGTACAGTACAGAGCGCCCTACAGTAAAACTATGACCATGGTTCGTTTTGTCGTACCAAAAAACCCTTGTATACCAATTTTTACTGTTATACATCAAATATTGTTCGAAATATTTAAAAAAAACTATTTTAAAAAGTAAATTTAAACACTCTGTATTTCGGAAGCCACGCATTTTTCGACCCATGTTTATATAGACATTATGCATTAATTTTAAAAGTTATATCGAATCTTAAAGTTATGCAACAATAAACTGAAACACCCTGTATACCTAGTAAGTCATTTCATTCGTTCCCCGTCGTCAAATATCACGTTATACACATTCAGTGCAAAAACAAGTAAGTCGAGGATTTACGAGGTCTTTGCATGTACTACTTCAACGAGTCACTTCAAAAACACTACCAGCATCTCTGTAATGTTTTATTTTCATATTTGTGCGCTATATGCACAAAATATCAATCTCAAATTTACTAACTACGAAAATAAGATTACAAGCCTTATTCGCTTTGCCAGAAATCACTTATTATGAGGTTCTTTTGTTTTCTACCAGAACCATTGATTTAATCCTCCTCATTTGTATGACTGAGAAGGTCCCTAACATACGCTAAAAAAAGTTGAATCGATTATTTTCTAATGCCCCCCCGAAATGATTCAAGGTGTCTGTCTCGGGGAATCTGCCATTAAAACAAACTTGCGGCGTCTGCATCAGTGCGTCTGAGAGCCTATGTCCTTATGACAACTGAACAGCAGGGGACGCATATTATCCATTGCGATCACACTTTCGAGTATAAACAAATTTTCTCAAAATCGTTTTTGTTTTAATTTTATTTAATTAACAAGTACCTCTCAAGGGATTTTTTAACTAACTCACTCGCGTTATATGCTTTAACATACCAAATTTGATATAAAATACTTTTCTTCCATTAAACAGATGGGTGAAGATCGTTGCTAATTCGGACATTTATGTCGATAAACTATGCTGCATTCTTACTATCCTGTATAATGAAGTGCCACATTACAGAAAGTCACTGAGTTAGTTACCTTACAACTTGACGTACTTCGAGAAAATCTCGTCATTTACAGCAACCGTTTAGCTCGAGAGCCGAAGCAAACTGAAAGAAAATCGAATTGCCGTCGAAACTTACTCGAATCTCGACAATGCGGCCCTTTCAAAGTAGGCGATGCATTCTAATAAAATTCCAAGTTTATACGGTTTTGAGAAAGGCTCCCTCACGTCGTCTAACTAAGCAGAGTTTCTTACCTACACGCTCTTTCGTGGTAATCAAAGTATACGGAATGCTAATAGTAAGGTCACTCAGAGATATATATTTTTCCCCGCGAGGCTGCTAAGCGTGTAGTTATTGTACTCCAGGGTTTGTCGTACTTAGTGAAGGCCGGCGTGAGAAGATATCACTTCTCACGCTAATTGGCCCGTCGATCCCTCTTTCTATCTATCTTCGCCGGTCTATAATTCTAACAGCGTTGCCCGGATTTTATTGGTATTCTGACATAAAGTTACCATTATGCCAAGGTCGAAGAGTTATGAAAATCGATCCAGTGGCAGCAGAGCTACTGTCAAAAACAAAAAATTTAAAAGTTAAATTTTTTTGAGGTATTGCAGAATCCTGCTCATTTTCACAGATTTTTTTGGAGGGCTCGATTATTGTGGTTCATAGAGGGTGGAGGGATCAGTGAATGTTCTATGTTTAATAGGTTACGGGTTTGGGTTTACGGTATTCACCCCCTGGAATGATAACGCGCAACGCTCAATCAGTTCGGAGAAAAAGACTTTTAAATTCAATTTCAAATTCCGCTTATATGTATGCTTAAGAGTTGTCGAGTGTCAGCGGCGAAATAGACTAGTTGGTAACAGGGTTTGATGAAATTTTCACACAAGATTATTACTGTCCCAATGACGAAAAAGCCCTGTACTTTCTGAAAATTCACCCAGTGGCGACGGAAATGGAGATAAAAAACCAAATAAAGAAATATCATACATACTTAGTTTTTAGATATTTCAGAGGTTTCAGATCATTTTCAATTTTTTTTGTTGGAATTGAAAAATGAGGCTTGTAAAAGTATATTTGGTATCAGTGAGACTTAAGTGGTGATTCCAATAGTATTACCCACCTGTTACACACAAGATATTTCGTATAATATTTAGGTCTGTGATTCCAGTAGTGACTCATAAGTCAAATTGCTTGATATTTTCACTATAATCATAACTACTTGACCTAACTTGAAAATAAAATTACTTGAAATGTTCATGCTTGACTTGACTTAATTTTTTAGTGTTCTGCTTGACTTGAGGTCATTTATTTTCTAACCAGATCAGTGTTGCCTACTCCGCTTACGTCCAATCGGTTGAGGATGCCATTGTCAATGATACTAGCAAATTCTGGTCATTTGCCCAGATCAAAAAACAGCAATCTAGAATCCCCTCAAGGATGACGCTTAACGGCAATGTCTGCGATACGCCTCAGGATATAGTGGACAGTGCTACCTTCTTTTCAACAGTTTTTATCCCGTTTGGTCTACTAGGGTCATCTCCTCCAAAAAATAATTCTACCGATATCCTTTCTTTAAAAAATATAAGTGAAGAAAACGTAATTAGGGCTTCGAAAAGATTGAAGAACAAAATGACGTCTGGATGTGATGGTATTCCAAGTTTCCATATTTAACCTAATTCTAAAATCAGAGACATATCCAAATATCTGGAAGACCTCTAAAATATGTCCTATTCACAAAAGTGGAGATATCTCTGATATTTCCAACTATCGCCAAATAGCAATCCTGTGCAATTTCAGCAAGTTGTTTGAGATCATCGCTTATGAAACGGTTTACTGCTCGGTCGGGGGTGCAGTCTCTGTTAATCAGCATGGGTTTATGAGAGGCAGATCTACGGTCACCAACTTGGCTCTAATTACTCAGTACATTTCTGAAGTACTGGACGGTCAGGGACAAGTTGATGTCATCTACACAGATATTCAGAAGGCGTTTGATCAAGCTGATCATTATGCACTTCTGGATAAGCTTAAAACAGTGGGTATGTCTGATGCAATGCTGTCGCTCATGAATTCATATTTGAGGGATAGAAGGTTATTTGTCGAATATGGTGGTCATAGGTCGAGTTACTATCGGGCCACGTCCGGGGTACCTCAAGGGTCAAATGTAGGTCCATTATTGTTTTTGATATTTATTAATGACTTGTCTTTTGAACTGAAGTGTTTCCATTTGTTTTTCGCTGATGACCTTAAAATCTGCACGTCAGTCAAGACAGTCGAGGATTGCGTCATGTTGCAAGATGACTTAGCTCTAATTTCGTCATGGTGTTCACGAAAATGTCTCAGTCTGAATGTTTCGAAATGTAAAGTTATGACTTATACAAGAAAGGTTAACTATTTAATTTATGATAATTATAACATCAATGGTCAGGTTATAGACAGATGCACCTGTTGTAGAGACCTTGGAGTCATTTTTGATACCAAGCTAACGTTTACTCACCATATACTCAATATCTCGTCGGCTGCCACTCGACTACTTGGTTTCTGTATCAGAAACTGGAAGGGTTTCTCCAATGTTGATACATTAATGACTTTATTTTTTACTTTTGTCAGGAGCAAGTTGGAGTATGCGACTCTGATCTGGTCTCCTATACCAAAATTCTGTCGTGATCCTTGAGCCCATTCAACGTACAGCTTTAAAGTATTTTCACCTTAAATGCACAGGTTCTTATCCAGAAAGAGGTTGTGACCATAGTGCCCTATTAGAGTTTTTCAATTTGGATTCACTGTCAACAAGACGAAACATATTTGCTTTGTCGTTTTTGTATGGCCTCATTCAAAATAAAATTGACTCAAAATTTACTTGAAAAAATATGTTTCCGCGTTCCAAGGCAAGGGAGTCGACAACAAACGGCATTCTATTGTCAAGCTGGCCGTACAAATGTTATGACAAAATCGCCAATTAATCGCATGTGCTGCGTCATGAACAGTGTTACTGAATCGTGTGATATTTACAGTGACAGTTGTGCATCGATTATTAACTGCTATAGATCATCCAATCTTATTTAGAATGTGTGATACTATAGATTTAAGTCCAAGAACCATGTCTTAATTGTTATTGTTTTCAGCATTTCCTGTAATTGGGTTTCACCTGTTGGAAATAAATAAATAAATAAATATAATAAAATAACTACGTAATACTTGATGGCAAATTATATTTTTTTTTCTACTAAATACCTTCAGTGATATTTATTACTCCAACCGATGGGCCATATTTTGTATTTTACTGCAAATACGAGTAATAACCTAGAAAATCGAAAACTATCTCGAGACGCCCGTACACACTGCCATCCCAAATGATGCATGCAAACAGCGTTGCCATACCAAAACACACGAAATCGGTAGATGTTTTCGTGGAAATTTGGTAGACAAAATAAAACAAAATCGGCAGGAAGAAAAAATCTGGACTGGCGTAAGATCAAGGGCTTTTGGGCCACGCAGCTTCATCTATGAAAAGTATATATAGCGCGGGCACATAATACATACACAAGTTTTCTATAAATATAAAAACAAATTGAAATCAAATTTCGTCAAAAAATAAAAAAAAAACAATTCAAAAACTAATTGCACATGACTTTTTATATGTCTAAACATATTTAGCTATTATACAAGTTTTATAACAGACACAGCTTAAAAATAATTATTATAATGTATGAGTTTGGATCAAAATCCAGTCACCATTATAAATCCATTAGGACCCTCATGTGTCTTAACTCGTGATTAGCGAATGAAAAGCAAATTTAGAATTTGTCAGTTTTTGTATCAGCTGATGAAGACATTTTTTTTCTACTTGAGCTTACAGTTTTATCTTTCTATTATTTGTTATACGATAAACGAATTATCTTGTTCAATATGTATTATTTTTTCTGAAACTTGTGACAAATAAAGTCTTTGGTTGTGCATTTGTAATATACTCATATTTATATCACAAATTCAATATCAAAACTACTTGAATTTTCACAGACAGACGTAAAAAGTACTTGACTTGATATCAGTTTGCAAATATCTAATACTTGACTTAAGTTTGTCTTGATTTCAAATCATGTTGAGGCAAGTAGCTCGAACACCAATTTCAGTAGTGAATCCCTAGATTCCAGCAACGCCAACTATCCAGGAACACGCGATATCCCTTACCCGCGGAGGGTCCCGTCCCGATTCGGTAACGCGCGATGGTGTAATGATACCAGAGCCTACGAAAGCTATCCAAATATATTATGCACCATGTATAGCTAGATTATTTAAAAAATACTTTCAATCAACAATTCGATCACATTCATTCTATGATATTACTAGCTGTAACGTTTCGATGGCCGGCGAGTAGTAAACATATCAGAGCGTACAAAAGTTGACTCACATGCTTTACATGTTGCATATTCAGTCCATAGTATCATTTTTCCTGAAATTAACACTATTTCAACTGATACTCATTATACCTACGGTATTATGTCAAGGTACAAGGACTTTCATGGTTGTCGAATAATAAACATACCAGAGTGTTCAAAAGTTGACTTAGTAAATTTGTCCAGAATTGTGTGGGAAGTACAGAGTCAATCTACTTGATAGCTTTTTTGATTACAGCATATTAACCGTCTAACGTTCCATACTATAACCTCCAAGCTGCAATACTGATCACAGTGTATATATAAAATTGTTATTGCAGTACAAAGAGCTGCACTTTCAAATTTCAGAATCCCTGAAGATCCCGAGACTTCTTTAAACAGCTAGGCAGTGGCTTGTGAGAAAAACTACTTCACCGTTTCTAAATGAAATTTAAAGTTTCAGCGTAGTTCCTTCTTTAGTATCTCACTGTAAAATGCATCCTAAAATAAAACGTAATTTGTATGCAGCCTGTGTTCTGCATATTTTTTCCATGCGAAAAAATACGTGAACTTTTTAGGATATATTCCCGGGCATACAGACATAGCGGTCCGGGTGCCGAGATACAAATGTGATGACAAAAAAATTGGAAATAGAATAGAACAGTGATACGTATGTTCGCTACGCGTTTGTGCAATTTTTCTTTGAATAGTTTGTTAACAAGTCATGCGTCAGTTAGAATACTCAATCAACGAAGCCATATGAATGTGTTCATTTACGACTTTTGTACTTATACGTATTGTTTCCTATAATAATTTTTGAGATGTATGGGTCTGCTAGCTTGTAAGCCACAAGTGTGTGGAGTATGTCCATTCAAAATTAAAAGAAGTCCATGTTATTGGTCTTGCAAACCGTTTAATTATATATTAGTCATGTTCTCTTTGTGGTAATTTTTTCAGTCCAAAAACCTCACACGCTTTGAGATTTTCAGACACTAAATACTGTGCAATTCACAAACAAATGCTTTTTTGTACCTAAGTATTTGAGTTTTACAAGATTTAAATGCCGAATAATCTTCTCAGTTCATTAATAAATATACTGTGTTAATAAATAATAATATAATGAAAAAACTATTCTTGGCTTATGTTGTTTCAGCCACAAACCGAGAGGTACATAACTTAAGCAAAATAACCGTATTCATATTTTTTATTGCTTATTATTGAAAGTTACCCTTGATTATTATTTTATGAACATGCCATATGTTTTAATTTTGTACTTAGACGTTCAACCTTCTTCAATAATAATCGCCAATTGGTAGTAAAAGAACTGCTTATTTGGATATCAGGAAACAATTTATTTTTCAACTAAAAAAAAAATATTTTGCGTGATAGGTGTTGTGGGTGTAATTTCATGTCCTGCTATCTGTACGAACTGCTTTTGAAAATATCTAACGCATACAATTGAGGAAACAAGACAACTCTTAAATAAGTGATTTATTTCTATTTGAGCGAATGACTCAAAATGGATCTGATATTCGTCCACAACCTCATTTTTGTATATAATTTATATTTTGATGCATATGGTACATACGTATGAAAATAAAATAAATCAAGGATTTTGGTTGGAAATGACCCACTCAAGTGTACATGTACATATCTTGAAGATAAGAAATAACCCGACTGCAGTAACTGAAAAGAATGAAAATTGAAACGTGATATCAAAAGAAATCTACAGGCACCTGATATTTCAAAATCCTTCTAGCAGTTTAAGGTGTAGCCTGTAAAATAGGAATGTTAATCTTTTATTAAAATCCGTCATTATGTTTTTATACAGTTTTAAAAGAGCCAGTGTTCCTCGCTTTGCTAAAACTCATAAATTTATTAATCCATCTGGCATGCAGTTTGTGAAATAGAATTTTTTGGATACATACAGGCATACATACCTACGCGTGAAAAACATATCCCTCCTCTTGAGGCAGACAAATGCAAACAAAGTAAGTCTCTTGACCTATGAAGATTGTGTCTGACAATCTTTGTCGCTCTATAAAGTTTGCATCCAATTCGAATTCTTTTTCAAGATTCTTAACGTTTATGGCTGACGGTTTATTAACTCTTCAAGACCTGGAGTTGTATGTATAACATTCAGAATTTGCAACCGTGATCTTATCATCCTGCCATACAGTTTCTTGAGAGACCTGCTTGTCATTCCAGCTCAGATCTGTGAACCATTACCGCAACTTTTTATATGTGATGTTGCAGAGTTATCAAAAACTCACGAAAGTTTAAACCATATCGTTTCACAGCACGTTTAGATGATACGATATCAAGTAAATTCGTCGAAATGACAAAAATAATAATAATAATATAATAAGCCTTTATTTTCACCTGGCGGACAATCAGCAAATGCTGTTCTTCCATGCCAACCAGAGCTCCATGATTAAAAAAGTACATACGAGTATTTAGTTACAGCATTACCAAAAAAAAAGAACAGAAACAGTACGTAGCATGAGGCAAAACCAGATGGGGTGAAATTGATTTAAGCATAGCGAAAAAATGGTTATTACAGACATAGACAAAATATAAAAATTACAAACAAATAAATTTAAAATCAAACAAAATCAGGGCTAGTATCAAATCATTGATTCCAGATTTGAATGCTCTGAGAGACTTGATTTTATGGGTAGGAGGAACCCTGTTGTATAAATTAGATGCTAGATATGAAAAGGCATTTTTAAAAGCTGTTGTTTTGTGTTTGGGAACATCTAAAGTATGACCCACAAATCTCAAATTAATATCGTGGATGTCAGTTCTCAAAGATAGCTTTACAAGTAAAGTGGTTGTTTCCTTAGTAACACCGAATGAACCAAGCAGATGGGGTGATAAGTCCATCTTTGTCTCATTGTAAGCTAACGAATACTTTTAATATAAGAAGATGTTCTTTCAAATCTACTAAGCCCGTGCATAAATCTAATGCAACAGTTTTCCACCTTTTCTATCCGTTGGGATCCCGTTTGAGTCAAACAAGGACCATACACAGACACATCATATTCGACCTTGCTGAGTATAAGGGAGTTAGTTTAATCTTGGTAACCTTTGACAACACGTTTCTAAAATTAAAAAAAGTAAAAGTAGTGTTGAATGTGCTGGATTCAAATATATCCTATCTTTTTATGAAAGTAAATTTATTCAGGCGAGGATCACATCCGAATAACTCTTAATGAGAAAAAGGAAAATGTAGAGCTATGCTGAAGTTGCAGTTTGCAATACGGTCTGTGATTCCGGAGTTTGCGAGAAATATTGAAATAATTTTATCGTATCGGTATATCACAATTTTCATTATAACTCTTGGAATTAATGCTACTAGAAGTGTAATATATACCATAGGAACTTTTATGTACCCTTTTCGGAGAATATAACGTAATCAGTTGCTCGAAATTTCTATTCCTATTCGATCGGAATGTCAGTCATAGAAGGCCTCTCTCTCCCAGAACCAACAAATTCAGACTATGAGAAGGAGCCAATCATATATTTGTCTCCTAATTCTCATAGCAGCTAAATATATATACATCGGGTAATGTCATGATCTTAAGTTTGATAAACTCAGCACGTCAGGGATCTCTATATTTTAGATTTTTTATATATCGGATACATCTTCTCTGTACTCTGTCTGTACTTGTGGGGAGTGACCCCTTGCCGGGAAGGCGTATGTTATATTGCTATGGAAGTACGCATGGTAACTGATCAACAGGACGTTTAGTGTTTAAGACGGATAAGACAAAATGGATACTGTATTCGTACATAACTTTATTTTTTATTTAATTGGTATTTTGGTGCATAAAGCATATAAATATGCAAAGAAAACTAATCAAGGATCCTGATACTGTTTTTGAAATGACCCATGATGTTGTTGTAATTTTATTTTATTTTTATTTTGCGGTCAGTACACTGCTCGAACAGATGATTCGATTTAACGAACAGGAAATATACATAATACAAAAAAAAAGAAAAAAAAATCAATAAACAACGTATCAAGTACATTACACACATTACATCTAAATAAGTTCTTAACCTACAGTCAAAAACGACCTTTTTAAAAGTGATATAGTGCAATGAAAAATGTCTACTAAATTCTTTACTTTTTCATAGTTGTTACACATTACATATAATGGCGAAAAAAGTAACACACTGGTACGAGGCACAGGTAAATAGAAATTGGTATTGTTAAACCTTATGTTTCGGTACGGTACGTGTAATGACAGCTTTTCTAAAAGAAACTGGCAATCAACTGTGCTGTTCAAAATTTTATATAAGAAAACCACAGCGCAGTAATTTCTGCGCTTAGATAAATTTACCATATTAAATCTACTGAGCAATAAGTCATTGCGAAATCCAGCCGCAGGATAAATCCCATCTTCCTTGAACCATAAATATTTAGCAAAACGTCGCTGGATCTTTTCAATGCTGTCCAAATGTACATCATATGCAGGGTACCAAATTATACTACAGTATTCGAGCTTACATCTAACAAACGCATTGAATAACAATAAAAGAGTTTTAGCATTATTGAAGCTCTTGCCACACCTAAGTATGAAACCCATCGTCTTGTGCGCACCGGTTACAATTTCAGTAATGTGTTGTACAAAAGTTAACTGTGGGTCGAAAGAAACACCTAGATCCCTCACAATGGAACAACCATCCAAGACTTGACCATTTATGTGATAAGCATAACCAATTATATTCTGCTTACGTGTGAAAGACATAGTTTGGCATGTTGTAATATTCAGATACAGCTGATTCAGGCAACACTACTCATACAGACGTACTAGTTCATCCTGAAGCTTCACACAATCGACACTTGTGTCAATTCTAGAAAATAATTTCAAGTCGTCTGCGTACAATAAGTTGCAACAATTTAGTTGGCCACTGAGATCATTCACAAATATAGCGAATAATAGCGGACCCAGGACGGAGCCCTGGGGCACCCCAGATGTCGCAGAAACACTGACAGACCTAAAACCACGGTACTCAAGGGAAAGTATTCTGTCCAACAGATAAGATCTGAGGAAATTTGCGAATCCAAGTGATATACCACATCTTAAAAGCTTCTGTATTAGTACTCCATGGTCAAGTCTGTCAAATGCTTTTGAGAAATCCGTATAGATAACGTCAATCTGTCCGCAAGTATCTAAAATTTCAGCAGCATGCTGTTTGAAACATGCAAGATTAGATGTATAGTCAACGCCAAACAAAGTGGTGTGCACGTTATCACGATAAAAATTCCCCGACCTAATGCCTAGGTTTCTATCACAAACAATTGCTCTATTGCAGTTTCATATTAATGTGATATATAAATTGTAAAATGGTCATTACTCTCTTATTATGGTTAATAGTCATATAAACATTGTTATTAAAATATCAAATAAGTTGCTTTCTGATAAATTTAGACGCATTATGCGAAATAAAATGTTTTGCAAACGCTCCAATCACTTATCGACATGTAAACGCACTAAACCGATTTCGCAGCGTTGACACATTGTCACCTTGAAACTTATTTAAACTGGGAACTGACATTTGTATTAATTTTGACACTGAATCAATTTGTGGCATTTCAAATCTTTATAAATCCTTTGGCCCCGCATACTGTAAATCAACAACTGTTTGTTTCAAAACAAAATTACTCATTTTACGAGTAGATAAAGGCAATTTTGGTATATAAAGATGCCCAAACAGTTAAATAGTCGGTGTAAGGAACTCGTGGCCTCGTTAATGCACTACTTTGAGCAAGAAAGGGACAACAACGGGCCTTTGTTGCCTTTAAATGCTGTTCAAGAGGTAGGTTACTAATAATTATATGTAATGTATATTAATAATAGTGAAATTTTATTTCATTTTTTGTAGCGTGTTGCTGCTGCTTTAAAAATTAGTTTAAGGACAGTTAGTCGTATTTCCGAGGGTGTGAAAAGTGATGCAAATTTAGAATCGCCCAAGAAAAAGCGGAGTTATATTAAACGTGTAACCAACACAGCGACATTGGATACAAGTGCCATTCGAGAAGTGATCTATAATATGTATCACAAAAGTAAGATCTTATTATAATAACTTATCAGAAATTTGCATTAATTTGTTAACTAAATTATAATGTCATATTACACATGGTTTCAGAAGAACAAGTTACGATACAAACTTTATGGTCTCGATTAAGAGATAGGGCATTATTTGATGGTAGTGCCACGTCTTTAAGGCGGTTGCTTAGAGATCTTGGATTTAAGTGGCTTAAGGACAATCCGCGACGAGGGCTCATGGAACTACCAAGTATAGCTTTGAAAAGGGTGGAATTTCTAAGGCAATACAATCAAGCCAAGGTTGAGGCCTTATACCAGTTTGTCTTCCTCGATGAAACTTGGATATTTCAAAATGGGACCATAGGTCGCTCTTGGCAAAATGGAAACCAAAAAAGCGTGAAAGCTATTAAAACAGATGGTAAAAGGTATGTACTTTTACACAATTTGCACTATAAAATTTAAAACTAATATATTTTAGATACATTAATTACATGCTGGAAATGAAAATGGGTTTATTGAGGGTAGTGAAGCGATATTTTCTTCGAAAACAAAATTGAGCGATTACCATGGAGAGATGAACCAGGACAATTTTTTGAAATGGTTTCAACATCAGTTATTAGAAAAATTGGAGAGTCCATCTATGATTACACTGGATAACGCCCCTTATCACAGCATGATATTGAACAAAGTGCCCAACAATGCATGGACAAAAAAAAATATCCAAGACTGGTTGACAAATCAAAACATACCATTTTTAAACACAATGTTTAAAACAGAGCTATTGAGTATTGTTGCTCGGTACATAATGCTTCTTAATTATATATATTTTGGTCGACAGTTTATATTTCTTTTGTTTATTCCTATTCTTAAAATAACTGCTTTTTTAGAAACAAACCACCTAAAATATACGTGATTGATGAATTGGCGGAACAACATGGGCACAAAGTTCTTCGTCTGCCTCCTTACCATTGTATATTTAACCCTATTGAGTTAATTTGGGGCATAGCAAAAGGTTACTATAACAGACATATTGGTAGAGATGGTAACAGTGAAAAAGACTGTTTGGATATGTGGAACGAGGCTCTACAAACGGTTACCCCAGACATGTGGAAAAATAGTGTTCGACATACTGAGCAAGAAATTTTTAAATGGTATGAAAGAGAACGAATTTTTGATCGACCAGACATCGAACCTTTAATAATCAACTTTGAGAATGATGAAGATTCAGATTCAGACAGCGCTGAAGAAAGAAACTCCGACTAACTTTATTGTACAGAAAAAGCTTACACCAGTAGCTTACCTAATTTTAGAATGCATTTTTCTGTATGAATTCTGTAAAATAAATACCATGCATAAAATTTGGAGGACCCCATTTGGATTTTTATTCAGTACCTTTAAGCTATCAATTAAATATGGTAGTTTCATCTGATCAATAATTGTCATACTTAATGATTATGCAAGTACAGATCTATAATTTTATTATACTATTATTTTTGTTCTCATTTGAGGTTAATATTGCTTATAAACCTAGATATGTAAATAATAAATTTTATTATTTTACAAAAGTTTGGCAACAATGTAAATTTTTCAACACACCCACCTTGATGACGTGCACGCCACTTTGTTTGGCGTTGACTATATATAAATACGTCAACGCTGCTGGATTCATTTCGGGCCTGATGAAGCCAACCAGCAGAAATACGTATCGCTCGGGTTACCTATCCTATTTTCTGCTCGAATCTACTTTTTGCGGATTTTACCCACTATTTTCCTATTTTTGGTATATACCTTTTTCCGCATGATAATATATATATATATATATATATATATAATATTCGTGCTCGCAGCTGTGGCAGACTAGCAATGAGTCTGGCACAACGTAAAAGCTATTAAGACTGTCTGGCTTGATAGTCCCCCAAGTAACACCTATAAATTTCAGGTTTTATACTATAACGAAAGTTTAACTCTAATTTATTAAAGTTCGAGGGTATCTGGCAGGGGGTTGAAACTGTACTGGCTGGCAATGGATGACGTCATTTCTAATATAATTCTAACGGAAATATCAAAAACTATTTTACACTATCCACATTTCATTGTCGCTGATCGTTCCTACCTATGTTGGGACATGCACAGAGAAACTTTCAGGTTATGTAATGTAACATAGTCGTAGTTCTGGCCGTCGCGGGCTATTACTCTATGATGGCCGTTGTGATTTGATAGTAGAAAATATTTTCAGTGAAACATATAAAAACTTCTAGTCACTTAAATAAGCACGGGATAAGTTTCAGAAGTTAAATTATTTCCTTCTTTGGCTACAAAAAGAAACTTCCAGTACGCTTTCAGGTGAAAAAGGTGGTAAAACGGTTCTCGGTCTCGTTTTTCACCGCAAAATCCCCGCAGAGACCGTAAAAATGAATTCAATTAAAATGAATTATAGTTAATTTTGCGTGAAGTGAATTAGGGTTCGCGTTCGAAGAGTGAGGACTCCATAACGCATTCTCGCATTCTCAGAATTTATGGAATTCCGGACGAGAAGAGAACAAACGGTAACGAAGGAAGGGGGAAGATGTTTTCTATGGCGGGTAAATGGGGGAAGACTTTAAGTCAGGAGCGTACTTAGCAGACGTATATACCAGATGCATTCAACGTTTTTCTTCGCTATTTAAACATCGTTCATATACAGAGTAGTTTTTTAGTATGGTAAGTACCCTTTTATTGTAACTCCAATAATTCATCACAATCTTTCTTGGAAATAGTATAGACATTTAGTGATATACGAGTATATGACGTAAAACGGAATGGAAGCAATGTACCCAATAATATCGAAATAAGACACCGCGAAGCGCCATCTACCTCTAGAATTGGCTCCTGCGAACAACGAATAGTAGCTACCTTTTGGGACTGTAAAGATCGCAGTCGGCATTGAAAGCCCAGTCACCACATGATCGCTAGATGACGACGATTCTAGCTGTGTAGTACCCTGCATAGCATGTTTATTCTGGTACCACATCCAGTACTTGCCATTGCCCTGCAGAGCATGTTTAGCTGCCATTGAAGATAATAAACATGCCCAGTAGGGTAGTGGCAAGAGGACCACTTCTACTAGACAGCTAGAATCGTCTAGCGGTCACATGGTGACTGGGCCTCTAATTCTCAACCAGTGGGCTGCGATTCACTGTTTCGCAGTGGTCGAGTCTAGTGGTAGATGGCGATTCCCGCTGTCTTATTTTCGCAGATCTCACACTTTTGACGGTGCATTGTTGCTATGGTTCCGTTCGTTGTCTGTGGTCTATTATGATATTTTAATCCAAAGCTACATCGTCTCATACAGAGGGACCATTAAAAGACTAGCTCTCAATCCAACGAGAGTAAGTTTATGGAACTTCGTCAATTAACTTCAAAGTCTCGTAATCTTCCAGTCTCTCTATACAGTGCAACTGCTGCAGTTTGGCATGCAGCAATTCACACAACAATTAACAGATACCACTGTAGATGTCATTTAATTTTTGTAGCTGAACCATGTCAAAAGCTGGCGATTTGATTTGTTTCTTTTTCTCTTCTCTTCAGAAGACGTTGTGACAATTTTTTGGATTTGAACGTATTAAATACTCAGGAGGCCGTGTTTGATCCTTCAATAGACATTTTTGCCATGTTGTGAGGCACGGAAAGTATTGTTTTTGCAAAAGAAATGCAATTCGAGATTTGTTTCTTTAAACAAACTAACAATATAGCTTTCGTTCGTCCGACCACAGACGGCGAACCATGGACAGCTGTTTCTTGTTTTTTGACAACTCATCAGCATGGTCTAGGCTTGGTCGCTCATCTCTGGAGCAACGAACCAAAGCTTAGCAACTATATACTATTAAAAGCGAAGCTCCATCTACCACTAGAATCGACCACTGCGAACAGTTTGTCCAATAATGTGTCCCTACAGGAGTGAAATATATAATAGAGAAACACGTTTGTTAGAGCGAGAGCGCGAATAAAGCGGCTAGACACATTGCCCTTGGTATCGAGCACGCTTCACTCCCGCTCTTGCTCTAACATGCGTATTTCTCTCTCTCCCTCTCTCTCGATCTCTCTGATACACATTAAAGACTTGACACCCATGATTCACCGCCGGTCCTGTATAGCCTTAACGGTAGATAGTGTCTTATATCAAGCATTTTGGTAACAAATTCATAGTTTGTTCACTTAGCTGCATATGCCTTGTACAATCTTCCTCCTCTTATTGTTCTTCGTTGGTTCATTTGATAGGTTGCAAAAAAGATTGAGTGAGTGATATTTGTTGCAACATATCCGAATTGTGTCTTTCTGTAACATATCATGATGTACCGGTGAAATCTTTGGAGGATCGCCAAGGTAACCATGCGTCCATGCAGGTTTGATGAGTGATAATTGACAGTGAATTTACTTCCATTATGTGGGGTTGTCGTCTTTTATACTAATATCTCATAGTCACATAAATCATATATATTTTCATGTATAAAAAGTAAATCAGAATTTTTGAACAATATTGATCGGTATTACCATCAAATTCTACCCCTCAATTCATTCTCAATCGCAAAGAATTTAAATGATATTTGGGAAAAGTAATTTGTAAAAAAAATCGCAGTGCTAGCATTTTAATTTGTCATCTCCGATAAGTGTCCCTTGTGGGTTTAAAGTTCTATGGGTTCATCGTCAGACTCCTCGACCTATTGAATAGTTGAACTCATCAATCCCAGATCTCATGCTTATCTTATTAATAAGTTCAACAGCTCAACAGAAAATAGATTAAAGAATAAAATGTACCAAATACATTTCAGTTCAAATGTAAGACCACAGATATTCCTCTATAGAGTCAAGTCACTGGTGGCGAGCAACAATAAATTTTACCTTCTTTTACAAAGTCTTTTTTGATCGCCTAAATTTGGAGGTTGAAGAAAAAATTCCGGAAACTAAGAAAGCTTAAATCTACATACATAATCAAAAGCTACTTTTATTCTCTGAGTATTTAAAGGAATACATCCTGTCCTTAAACTTCTGTTTCTTCAAGTTATCGTTTCAGGAATTATATGATCGAAATATTGAATAATGGCCTATCTTGTGGATATGTCTTAGTAATAGGTGTTTTCATTCGAACAAATATAGGGAAATGTCACACGATCAGTATTTACACTCAAGGAATGTGATATTTTTTGACCGAGACAGGATTTCAGCAATATTGTTGATATACAGGGTGTGTCCGGAAAGTAATAGGACTGAGTCGATTTAAAGAAATTTATTGAGCCAATCGTTACAATTCTTTAAAAACTTTCAAAATAGGCTCCTTCTGCGTCGATGCAGCGCTGCCAGCGCGATTTCCAAGCATTGAATGCGTCACGGAAGGCATTCTCCGGAATAGCCTTGAGAGCCGCGGTGCATGCTGCTTGGATCCCCTCTGTCGTCTCAAAATGCTTGCCTTTCATCGGCCTTTTCAGGCGAGGAAAAAAAAGTGCGGGGGGGCCACATCTGGTCTGTAGGGCGGCTGCGGAAGCGTTGGGATGCTGACCTTGGTCAGGTAGCTGTTCACCAGAAAGGCGGTGTGAGCCGGGGCGTTGTCGTGGTGCAACTTCCAGTCGGCTGCGATGTCTTGTCGGACCCGACTGACCCTTCGTTTGAGTCTCCTGAGCACTTCCGCGTTGACGGTTTGTCCAGGAGGAAAAAATTCATGGTGGACGATGCCTTTTATGTCAAAAAAGGCAATGAGCATCGTTTTCACTTTGGATTTGCTCATTCTTCCCTTTTTTGGGCGAGGAGACGCCGTCGTGTGCCACTCGGCAGATTGCCTCTTTGTCTCGGGATCATACTCACTTTCACACATGTTCAAATCTTCTTGGCACAGTTCCACTCGCCGCAATTTCTGGTCGTCAGTGAGCACTTTTGGGACCATCTTCGCGCACACCTTGCGCATGTTCAAATTCTGTGTCACAATGTCATGAACCACAGATTTTGGTAAATTTAACATCTGGACAATTAAACGAATACTTAGTCGACGGTCTTAGTTCAAAACTTTGCGCGGACGAGTCACATTAACGGTGTTTGTCGAAGTCGAAGGTCTTCCAGCACGGTCTTCATCAGCGACCTCTTCCCGGCCCTCCAAAAAGGCCTGGTGCCACCGAAACACACCACTTCTTGCTAAAGCACCACCTGGGTAAGCCTGCTTGATCATATCAAACGTCTCTGTCGCAGATTTACCGAGTTTAACACAGAATTTAATCGCGAACCTCTGCTCTAACGCTCATTCGTTAGCTAGGAACGCCCTCTACTGAATCCAGTCGGTGCGCGTATGCTCCGAAGTACAGTCATGGCGGAAGAAAATGAGTCCTATTACTTTCCGGACAAACCCTGTATAAGGCAACGCAGAAATACACTGACACCAACGGAATGTTCAGTAAATGCTGCTGGTACGGACCACACTATAATACTGATCGTGTAACATTCCCCATACTGTGATAGTACATAAGACGATCGAACACATCCTATTGTGAACACTTTTCCCGATATATATTTTTGGTCTTGTAAGATTTTCCGGACCCTCCCTTTCTTGGACGTTTATGGTCCACATCACCGGAGGGGTCGAAAACCCCCATAGAGCGAAAACTGCGAATTCGACGAAAACAAAGTTCCAGCCGGCAGATTATTATAGGCTGTGTGTGCGGGAATTACCGCCGTCTTGTTTATTTATCTTGGGGTCTTACGCCAATTTGTATTGATTTGTGCGTGATCAGAGGGCGCGCTCATCTGGACCCCTGTGACTTTGTAAGTAGTGATTTTTTGTATGAGCCGATATTATCATGCATATTTTTCCACCTGTTTACTGGTATTTAAACCGGTTCTGATCACCGAATAGATTATCTCGACCGACCACTAAAGCAGGATTCTGCTTAGAGATTGGAAACACATTCGCCATCCACCTTGCGCTCATTCTGTATAAGACCTAGATACGTGGAGCATGACTTGACTTTTCTCGTATAAAAAAACTATGTTTTGTTTTTCAGAATAATTTTCATCATACTTGACACTTCACCATATGCAAGAACCACTCATCAAACAAGCGCCTTCCATTGCTTCTTCTTCACAGAATCATACTCGTACTCCAGCACTTGGATTCCATCGAAATAAGACAGCGCAAGGCGCCATCTATCATCAGAATCGACCACTGCGAAGAACGCATAGCTGCTATTATTTGGAACAGTTAAAGATCTCAGCTCACGTCGATTCGGTGATACATGGCGCTTTTCGCTGACTTATTTCCATATACCGTACCTCCTGGACAGAGGATAGTTGCGATGATTCTTAAAAATATTGATGATGTTGTCGAAGTGCAGTGGCGATTCAGGTGTTCCATCTTTTTAGTTCTGCAAATAGTTGTGGTAAGGTACGATTAATCTGTGACTGATAATAATCGAAAAAACTCCGACAGTGGTTTAACTGTTATCTACAAAGGTTCAAGTCGATCATCCTTTTTAGATAAAAAGATCGTATTACTTATTGATGCTTCACTTTTTTAACTATGTTTCATCTATTTCTTCTGAGATTACATCAGTCTTCAACCTCATCACTTATATTCATTATAAGTATAAGAAATATCTGTTCATTTCAGTTGTTTTTCTAAGACTACCGCAGTAAAAAATATTAAATGTACCCCAGGACAATTCACTCACTCAGTTGGAAAGTGAGAAAATAAAGTAATCCTATGAAAAAGGGGAATATAGTTACCCTGATAATAATCGGGATTCATTTTTCCTTGTCCAGTTTTGATCCCTCTTACGAGCTTTACCCCATGATAAATAAACCCACATGAGAGGTTAGAGAATGCGAATCCAGTATGATCTGTGATATATGAGCACCTTTAAACCTCGTAGCCTGAAAGCTGAACTTGCTGCTTCCTTAACAATTTTGAAAGTGGTACAATTCTAGTATGCTAAAACAAAAAGATTGTTGACGTCTAAATTTTATATTGAGCAAAAACATGGCGCCAAGTAGGTTAGTCTGCACGTCATACCAACGCTGTGATCAGATCATAAAGGATTATTATTATTATAAGAAAAAGTTAACTACGATCTTGTATAATACAAAGTAAAAGGATTAAATGGATCAAGTGAATCAAACAAGCCCATGCCGTCAGTCCATAGTCCCACCCATTTGATAACGCTGCGATCTAGGAACTTTTTCCTTGCCCTTACTGAAAGTATCGACCATATGACAACGTGGCGGTGAGAGATTAGGAGGAAGTGCAGACGTGATTTTGTGGACACCCGTGTAGGTTCGTAGCGTACGGAAAGTGAGACATAGACGCCACACGTCCGTTTACGAGGGATGTCTTTTAAGTTTTGCATATAGAAACATAGTAGGCCGCGCGGATCGAACGTCAGTACTGAATCTTAACCTCACTCTTTAGTAAACTTAAATTCAAAGTTTCACAACAATACGTGCAGTGTTCTCACTACAGTGAATTTTTAAGTGTCACCAAGTCATTAGAAAAATGGAACTCAACCGAGAACATTTTTACGCCATAATTTATTACAACTTTCAGAGACAATTATCGCAACAAGAATGCCTTGCTGAGTTACTGTCTGTTTTCGGCATCGAAGCGCCACATCAGTCGACAATTTCCCGTTGGGGTATGGAGAATTCAAATGTGGACGGGTGAGTCTTAGCGAAGATCCCAGGGTGGGTGCACCAAAAACGGCAGTCACCCAGGAAAACGTCGATGCTGTGCACAAACTCATAATTGAAGATAGACATGTGACATGTCGCGAGATTGAGGTGTCCTTGAAGATCTCAAAGACCTCAATTCAAAAAATTTTACATGAAGAATTAGGAGTGAGAAAATTAGTTTCTCGTTGGATACCCCACCTGTTGACTGAAGATCAGAAAGCAGCCAGGGTTAATTGGTGTCAAAAAACGCTTGACCGTTTCAATTCCGGAAACTCAAAAAATATGTACAGCATTGTTAGTGGTGATCAATCGTGGATTTACTGTTATAAACCAGAAAATAAACGACAGTCGGCTGTTTGGGTGTTCCAAGGTGAAGAAAAGCCAACAAAAGTCATCCGTTCTCGAAGTGTTTCGAAAAAGATGGTCGCGCCATTTGTGTCAAAAGCGGGCCATATTGCAACAATTCCTCTTAATGAGCAAAGAACTGTTACTGCGGATTGGTATACCATCATTTGTTTGCCAAAAGTCATCACCGAACTTCGAAAAATCAACCCCGAAAGAAGAATCATCCTCCTCCAAAACAGACTGCGTGGTCAAAGGTTCCAGTCACCAGAAGAAGCAGTTGACGCATTCAAAAATGCCGTTTTGTATCTGCCAGCAAACGAGTGGAATAAGTCATTTAAAACTACCTACCGTGTTGGTTTATTTCCATATGAAAAACTTAAAAGACATCCCTCGTAGTATTTCACCGTTTCAAGAGCAAATGTATGGGTAAATCTACGATCTACTAGTAATAAATGATCAGGAGCCTCTCAAGCGTTAAAAACGAAGTTAGCGGCTTCTTAGCTTTTTTGTCTTTTGGACGGATTTTCAAAATCAACAGAGCGTTTTCGACCTTAGTCTAGTTTTATCAAAGTCTTACTGAATCTGCTCGATTACTATTTATAATAACGATAACAGAATAATATACCTACTTATTGAAACATTATTTTCATATTGAATGGAAAACTTCAAGAGGCATACTTACTTAATAGAACCGATCAGGGTTTAAGATACTCTTTTCCACTGGTGAAGTGCGTCAAAAGACTTTTTTCAAATAGAATCAAACAGGCTCTAAGATACTGATTCTATTTTTTTTTTCTAAAATCAGATGTAAGTACCTCAGAAACATTTTACAGATGTTGATGTGACATTTGATAATACATAATGTATTTACCAATTCAACACCCCAGGCCTCCTATATAGTCTAATCATATTAGACGAAAATACCCCTGCTTTGCGAAATAATTGCAAAGTCTGGTTTTATTGCTGCAAGTTGCTCAAACTGTTCATATACGATTTTTAGGTATTTATGAGGCCTACAAAATGGGGCCACAAGTAAAAAGATCCGACTAATAGCAAAAAAGTTATGGCCGAAAACCGAGGCAAACTGCAGGTTTTTGCATTTGGTAATGCGACGATTGTTTCTCGCAGATGTTTGAAATTCTTCAAATTCTTAGAATTCGTACTTCTAAGTTACCACCATAAAAGTGGAGTAGATAGAGTAGATTAGTCAAGTAGTTTTTGAGAATTTCTAATTGTTTATCCCAAAACAGCTGTTTTCCGGCCATCACTTCTACTTTATTGAGCAATATACAGGGTTAGTTCAAAGGACATTTCATAACAAAATAATGTATATTTCGTAAACACGTGTATTTTGCTTTTAAATGCTCTTTGAGCGAATCGGGTATATTGCTCAGTAAACTAGTAGTGATGGCAGGAAAACAGGGGTTTTGGGATAATCAATTAGGAATTCTTAAAAAACTACTTAACCTATATAATCCAATTTTGTTGTTATTTAGAAGTATGAATCCTACGAATCTGAAGAATTTCCAGTAGTTGCCTGAAATTATCGTCGCATTACCAACAAGTGTCATAACCCGCGTTTTGACTCGTTTTTCGGCCATAACATTTTTGTTATTAGTCGCATCTTTTTATGTGTGATCTCATTTTGTAGGTCTCTTTATTACCTAAAAATCTTATATGAAAAGTTTTTTCGTTCCTGTCAACACTTTCGATTGAATCCCAAAAAACACGTTTTCTCATTCTTTTTTGTCAAAAAAAGTATTCCCACAAAAATTGGTGTACCCAATGTATGGGTCAATGTTTTAAATACCCTCTTGAACAACTTGCACGAATAAAACCAGACTTTACAATTATTTCGAGGAAATTTGCTAATATGATTAGACTATTCGTATACAGGGTGTTCCTTAATGATATGCGAATATGTAAGCGTGTGAATCTACATGAAAAATTAATTTTAGTTTGCTTTATAAACTATGGTCCAAAAATGTTTCCTTACAAAAACTCTGGGTGTTGAAGTTTTAGGAAAAAAATGGAAACTAATTAATATTTTCAGAAACGCTTCAGATATTTCACTGATTTGTAGTACGTAGTGAAAGTTAATAAAGTTGCATATTTTTCAGTGCAAAAATAATTTTTAGCTTCAACAGAGGCGTGCGTACGGGTATTGATTGCGATATTTTTTAAGAAAAAATGGTACGCCAATGCTTTTTTGTCAAATAGAAATTATTTTTGAATTCCCCATTCAATTTGAAACAAATGCGCCATTTTTGAGTAAAAAAATAAAAATCGTTCTATTGTCTAACTTGCAAAATTATTATTAATTTAATTGGAAAAATTAAACACATTGGCGGTAATGAACAACAACAACTGACAACATAAACATAACATTAAAACCAACGAAATGATTACAAAAATTGTTGAAGATGACCCCCTTCACTTAGCATTCATACTTCCGCCCTCCTCATGGAATTGCGCACTCGTTGAAATATCCCTGGAGTGTTTTGTATTCTATCAAAAGCTGCAACTACTCTTTCTCTTAATTCCTCTACAGTATTAATGGGACTTGTGTACAGTAGTGTCTCAAGATAGCCCCACAAAAAAATCTAAACTGTTGAGGTCGAGGGACCTTGGTGGCCATTCTTCGGGCCCACCGCGGCCAATCCAACGATTTGGATAAACAGTATGTAAATAATTACGAACCGCTACACTGAAATGCGCTGGTGCACCATCATGCATGTACCACATATTGTCTCTTATTACTAACGGAACATCATCAAGCAGCAAAGGCAACTGTTGTTGAATAAAATTAAGGTAAGCCAATAAAGTGGTTGCCAATAATTCCTGTCCATACTTCAACCGAAAATTGGTGTTAGAAATGGGTTTCGGTTATGGATTTTCTTCTGCCTACAATGATCATTGTGGAAATTTTGAATGGCATTTCGAGAAAAATTAGCATCGTCCGTGAACAGAATCATTGAATCAAATTGCAGATTTTGTGTAATTTTTTGAAGATACCATTGACAAATCTGTACTCTTAAAATATGGTAAGGATCTAACAAAAAATCCACTAAAATTATCCAATCAATTTGATGGCAAATATTTAAGTGTCTAGCGATCTTCGTCGTACTCGTTTCAGGATGTTCTTCGACTTCGTGCAGCACTGCTTCCTCAATTTCAGGTGTTCTCACACTTTGAGGTCTACCTTCAGATGTTCCTTCCCCGGACAGAACCGGTTTCAACAAGACGACGATGAATATTAGAAAAGGTTCGACTATGTGGCAAAGCACGATCGGGATATCTCTGGTGATAAATCCGTCTGGCTTGCTCACCATTACCGTCGGCAAGGCCATATACGTAATGCATTTCCGTTATTTCTGCATTTGAATAATTCACCATTATTAACAAGATTGTAAAAACTAAATCATGAAAAAGATGTCACAGCGAACAGAGCAACTATATATTTATTGCTAAATTGCATTCTTCAATTATTACATTAATTTTCTCGGACAATAGAACGGTTTTTATTTTTTTAACTCAAACATGGCGCATCAAAGGAAAACAATTCAAGAGAGATCATTTGTTTTAAATTGAACGTGGAATTCAAAAATAATTTTTATTTGGCAAAAAACCATTGGCGTACCATTTTTTCTTGAAAAATATCGAAGTCAATACCCGTCCGCACTCCACTGTTAAAGCTAAAAATGATTTTTGCATTGAAAAATATGCAGCTTTATTAACTTGCACTACTTACTAAATATCAGTGAAATATCTGAAGAGGTTTTGAAAATATTAATTAATTACCATTTTTTCCTAAAACTTTAACACCTCGAGTTTTTGTAAGGAAACGTTTTTGGAACATAGTTTATAAAGCAAACTAACTTTAATTCTGGATGTAGATTCACATCCCTAATACTCGCATATCACTAAGGAACACCCTGTATAATAAACTATCAAAGACGGAAAAGTTTAAACACTGCTGTCGCAGTCTCTTATTATTTTGTATTTAATTTGTAAGCGTGGGTAGAACATAACATGCAGAATAAATTTCTGTGTCAATCGCCATGTTTGCATATTTTGAGTTCATTGGGACGGTAGTTTTGATGTAATGATAGTTATTGTATACGGTACAACAAATAATACATAAATGGAGGTAACAACAGAGACTCCTGCGATATCAAATAAGGGAGCACAAAATGTAAGGTAAATTAATTACACAGTAGATTATAGCCAAATTAGTTCAGTTCACAACACATGAACAGTTGTTTCAAAGCACCTCGCTTATACCACGTTCTGTTAATTCTAAATTTATTATTAGTCCGAGATACCATGCATCACAAATGTTAATAGAATGCATAGGGTTTATGAAAAAATTGGCAGTTACACATTTGTGAGTGTACAGGATTGGACTCAACTCGCGACTTTCGCACAGGAAATTGTTGACTTGTCGTAGATGTTACACGGAAGAAGGACTCTCCACCAAACCTTTATTTGGATGTTATGTATCTATACCTGTCAAGTTTTTTATATTACATTAGAAATGCCGAGATTCAAGGCACAAATGCGATTAAATATCTAAGAGTGTGGCTCGTTAAAGTCAAAATGACTGAGCACATAAGGCACACCAGTGATACGGTGAATAATGACATTGCATCTCTGATTCGGCTAATGCCATCTACGGGAGGTCCCAGTAGTGAAAAACGAAAGATCTTGATCAGATACATTGCTGGTGGAGTGCGCACTGGACTACACGACAGTTCTGATTCCTGATATTAAAACCTGAATTGACTAGAGAGTGGTGCGAATAGATATATACTACACAGTTTCTCACAGGACGTGGTTATTTAGACAGCTACCTAAAGAGGGTGTAGGATAGAGAGAGTCATGAATTGTGTATATTTCAAGGAAGCGGAGGGTACTCCTCATCAACACAAGTGTAGTAGATGGGTTGACTGCCAGAAACAACTAGAATTGAAGCTCGGCGAGAGGCTCACTGCTTACAACTGCCAGGCAAGCAGACCAAGCAATCAGTAATCGGTTACTGCTTGCTGGCTTATACTCGTACATGGCCAGTATAACTTCATACATCCCCTTATCTTAGAAACCACCACCACCTCGTATACGGAAAAATGTTACAAACAAAAGTTTCTTGGTTTGAATATTTTTTTTTACTGGTGTCCAGTTTTTCCAGAGAGCATCAAGTTTATTTTTTTTAAATCGCAACCTCTATGTTTTATTACTTTTTCTGGTACCACACTTGATTTGGAATATTTTTTATCATTAGATGTATAAATGAATTCTTCTCCGTTCCTGAGTTTTGATATTGAGTTTTGTTAGTTTTTGGACAAATTTGGTTACCCTCAAAACGACACATTCTAAGTGAGGAAACATTTATAGCAACAAATGATGGTTTAGTGAGCTCAACGTGCCTCAGCTTACTGTTTTTTTTTTCAATTTTGATTTGATCGAATATATAGGTGTTTACTAAGCACATCCAAACTTTGACAAATTAAATTTGAAAAAACTCACTTATTTTAAATTGAACACCCTAAATATTTTGTAATTTTCCATAGATTTAAATTCACTTCAATTTGACATATATAACTTGTATACGCAGATTTCAAAACTACAGTAGGTTGAAAAATAATTTGTGTATTTTCCATAAGTTATTGGCCTGTTCCGATATTTGTTGTTACATGCGTAACGTTCATTTCTTTTCCAAATGTACTTCGTAAACCCCTGGTTATTCTATGAGTCGAAAAAATACAGTAATATGGGAACGTTAAGCTAACTAGACCATTATTTGTTGATATAAATGTTTTCTTTCATACCAATATGCTATTTTTAGGATAACTGAATTTGGCCAAAGCCGGAGCAGAATATGTTTCATTTGAAAAAATAAAGTTGATGCTCACTGTGACAAAACTGGACAGCATGTATACACGAAAATGGAACTTGGATCTAAACCAAGAAATTTTCTGAGATAAGGGGATCTATGAAGTTATTTCTGTTGGCCACCTTGTACATATAAGTATATGTACGAATATATATGTACGATTATGAAAAAAACATTTAACGCAGCGCTTCCCGCCATGATGAAATACTACATTACTATTGCGGGATATTTAGCGAACGATTGAGAGATTTTCGATAGCATGTCACATTCTGGATAATCTCACACTCTGAGCAGAAAAGGCCTACAGGACAGTGCTTCGGTGTGTCGAGCTTTTCAGCCTGAGAGTGGCTATAAAAGCTTTCCCCTGTCCAAAAAAAATGTACATTTTTCTAGTGCATAAGATCCCGGACTGTAAGTATAGTACTTGCGTCAGCATACAACGCTTTTGTCAAACACTGTTAATTCTAAATCTATTATGCCAATAATCCTTCCTGTAGAAGTTTTTGAGGTCACATATTGTGATGATGGACCTGCAAAATTAACCACGTAATCAAGCATAGGGCAACCCGACATGGCGTATACAGAGATATAAATTAACCAAGTCACTTATGACCATCCATTCTGTACTGATAACGGATTAATTTATTGATGATGCATGGCATATGCTAGTTTACCTCATTGCAGGCTGTTTAGGATAGGCCAAAAAGCAGAGCTGACAGGTAGTTTGAATTTGATCATGCCTACAAGGAAGTTTGTGCTTGATTTCGTGTATTGTTTTACCAGTATCTAACTTGTTTTTCTGTAACGTAGGCAAGGATTTTCTAAAGTAATATGAATGAGCTACGTTGATTTGATAGGTCTTGGGTAAAAGTTGTATTTCGCATTGTAATGTCAAAAATAATTTTTTGAAAATAGAAGACTAGGTAACTTGTAGATGCTTTCAAGTAAATGGTCCTTTACTGTTTTCATATTTGTATCTTATCAGTTACTATATCGTTTATAAAAGATCATCTGAATGTTTTTTTTTTGCTGAAGCTCCTTAGGTGGCCATAAAATGATCTTCAAATAGATCCCCGATTTTGACTCAACGACTCCAAGAACCCTAGAGACACGTGAGTAGACTAGAATGCAAGACTTATTTTGGATTTGTCCTTCAAGCGAGCTTGAAATTACGTTCAAATGCGCTCATAGTAACTTATTAACTTAAGATTCAGTCTCAGCGACCAGAAAAACCTGAGTCACATCTGGTTGGGCTCACGTGCTCGGCGTATTTTGAAAGTGTCCTCCATATGACCCTCAAGTGACCTTCATCTGTCATCATAAAGACAAACACCACATTGTAAATCAGAGACCCAAAAATTGTTGTACCGCATATAATACAAGGTGGTCCCCGGGAGCGGGAAGTTTTGATAATGTTGTTATTCCGTAACCATGCACAGTTGGAGCAGTGGTCTGGTGAGCAACGTGCATTTGTGATTAAGTCGTACTATAAAAACAATAACTTTGTGGTTGCCGCTCAGCGACAGTTCCGACTTTATTTCCAAATTGATCGACATGGCACAGTTCATTCGGCTTCATGGTATAAAAGAATGGGTTCGTAAATTTGGACAAACAGGTTCAGCTGACAATGTCAAACATAAAGGACCAAAGAACAGTGTACGAACGCCTGAAAATATCGATCGTGTAAGAATATCTGTGGAATACAGTCCAAAATGTTCAAACCGAAAACGAGCTCAAGCGTTAAGAATTTGTAAGACATCTTTACTTCGAATTTTGCATAAAGATCTCAATCTTCATCCATACAAAATTCAAATTGCCCAAGCACTGATATGCACAATTTGTGGATGTCTGACGAGGCGCACTTCCATTCATCCGACTATACCAACAAACAAAATTGTCGTTATTGGAGTTCAGAAAATCCTCAGGAGCTCCACGAACAACCATTACATCGCCCAACAGTGAGGGTATGGTGTGCGATGTCTTCAGTGGGAATCATAGAGCCCTACTTTTTTAAAGATGGGAATGCTGTTTCCATTAACTCTGCGCGTTATACCGATATGATACACCAGTTTTTGACTCACCGCTTGATCAGATTTCCACATATTAATCGAACATGGTTCCAGCAGGATGGTGCTACTTGGCACACCGCGAGAGAGTCATTAAGTTCCTTGCAATGATTGTTTCCGCAACATGTTATTTCCAGACGAGGAGACATTGACTGGCCGCCAAGGTCGCCAGACCTAACGGCTTGCGATTACTTCTTGTGGGGCTACCTAAAGCAAAAGGTGTTCATTAATAAACCAAGAATCATTCAGGAGGTTAAAAGAAACACACACAACTTTTGTCAGAGATCGGTCAATGCCTGGAATGCCATGTGCGACTTCGTGGGCTTCGTATACATCTCTTATTGTAGACAAAGCGGGTGTTCCATAAACTTTCTAATTAAACTCCCAGTAGGAAAAAATGAAAATGTTTTCACGAAGTTTGCGAATTCGCTTTATCACTTGCTCACCAGAACCGCTTGAGGATTCAAAATAAAATATATAATTCTCAATAACAGAAGCTTCACGTTTACGTCATTCTGATTGAAATTGGCAGAAGTTTTTTTTATAACTGCTGCAGCTATTTTTTCCATGATTTTATCTTACAACACTATTTATGCTGAACTAAAATTAATGGCAATTTACTGATAGCACTTTTTGTTTCAGGTATTTATCCGATGGCTGTACTTAGACGTAATCGTAAGTTACAGTTATAAAAGAATATCCCACTATATGATTATGTCTTGAAGATAGCATCAAAATTAATTCACTTATTCCAAAGCAGCTAAGCAGTAATTTGTCTAATCGGAACTTGCGGTCTCAGTTGATTGCTTTGATCAAATTCTTCACCTGCTGATCTAGTTTTTTAATTACTACCTATAAAATCTACTGTAATATCAAATTGATATATTAATAGTCACCAGATCCCATATATCATGAAGTGACCATCATATATGTGGTATAGGGTATCTATTAAATACCTGAACACTCCGAATATTCGGCAATAATGCATTTTTTTAGAAAAAGGTTTTAACAAAAGTTTTAGTGTATCAAAAGAGCATTTTGACAAATACCTCAATTATGACCTAAATAATGACCAGATTTGTAAATTTACGTGGCAACCGCCATTTTTAACGCGCTTTTATTAGCTTAACCTGTATGATGTAAATTTGAAGAAGTCTGAATCACTTGCAAATTTGCACAGGGGTCAAGGGACAATAATCTTAGAAAAAATTCGAATTTGAAAATTTGTAAAAAATTAATTTAGTTATTTGGAAAAAATGATTTGAAAATTTGCAAAATAATTGGAAAATATGGAAAATTTGGAAGTAATTTGAAGATTTGGGGATTCTGAAAAAATTCGCAAATTTGAAAAAAATAATATTTTGAAATTTGTAAAGACATTTGGATTTAAAAATCGGGAAAAACATCTGGGAAATGATGACGCGTCATATAAAAAAGAAAAGTTCGTAAACAGAAAAACAGGAAGCTTTTTTTGTCGTTTTGAGACTAAAAATTCAGAAAATAATTTGTAGTTTAAAAATCAAAAAAATTGCTTTAATAGAAAATCGAAAAAGTAGTAAATAATGTTCAAGTACATGAGAGTTTCTGTTACTGTGCAATAGAAAGTCCAACAATCAAGTATGACTAATTGACTTGAAATAAGATCAATATAAAAACTAATATATTAACAAAAAATTCAATCAAAGTAAAAAAGCGTGAGGTGCTTGATATCAAATGTCAGCATTGTTTTTTTAGTTGGTGTTCACAAAACTGAAGTTATTATGACCTACTGTAACATCTGGAAAGTACATGAGCACCCCGAAATCTTGCATTATTCTGAAAAAAATTCCTAACAAAAGTTACAAAATGATAGACAGTGACCTCAGATGTCATTTGGGGATCAACTTGATAAATCCAAATAGTAACCATTATTTTTGCCAACAGATTCATGTTGACCTCGAAAATCTACTTCATTTGAAAACTTCCCACCACGGATTAATCGAAAACAACTGATTGAAAGAAAAAACGCCCACACACGTCAAAAGATTTGCCAAGGGGGACAACTTTTTAACCGAAACTACTTCACCCCATTCCACATTCGGCCCCCCAGGGTCATTCCCTTCAAAATTTTAAATGACAAGGGGTATCGAGTAATAGGTTGTTTGAAAGGTTTTTTGAAGTCCTTTATTTTGGCATTTGACTTTATAAAATCAGTCGATTCGTTTTTGACAAAATTGGAAAAATCTCTATCTGAATTTGTTCAGATAAAAAACAAAAAAAAAAAACACGAAAATATCACTTTTTATTTCAATAAGTGTTCAAAATGTTTCCCGTTAGGGTTTGCCAAATCTACAATTATTCGTTTATAATTTAAAACGGAAACTACCAACATAAACAGCAATTCGGAAGATTAATCGTGGCAACCCCCAAATAACAACCTGAATTATACCGTATTCTTTTCATCAACACAGATATCCTAGGCGAACCGTATTTATTGTTATACCTGTTCAGTTCTTTGTTGCTAAGCGAAAGAAATAATTTAATTTGCTGTCAGTTACCTTTGTGGCAATCTTGGGATTGTGAAAATTAATGTATTGATTCAGATTTTACTTCCAAAATGCTTTACGTACTAGCCGAAATAGTGGAAATGGTTCTAATTTATGGTGCCCAAAATCAATGTGCTCGGCAAACTGCCGTCACGTTTAACGCCAGACATCCGGGAAAGATGAGTTCGCATAGTTATGTTTTGGACCTTGTCACTAAATTTACTCAAACTGGATCTGTTGCAAATAATAACGTGATCATCGGAGAGTTTTGGATGATTCCGTCAAGTTAAAGTTTTGGGTCATTTTGGAATAAATCCTGATACTTCATTCCCCAAAATTGTTGCTGCAACTGGTATTTCATTAGGTAGGCTCTGAACACGCAGTTACTAACCTCCATAAATTTGATCCATTCAAAATGAAAATATTGCAGTAGTTAACCAAAGATGATTTCGATAGACGAGTTGAGTTTAGTGAACAAATGACGATTAATGATAATACCATTCATGTAAAGAATACCTGCTTCAGTGATGAGTGCACATTTTATCTAAATGGATTTGTTAATAAGCATAACTGCAGATATTGGAGCAATGAAAATCCTTATGCTTTTGTAGAAGGGCATACACAGTTCCTTCAAAAAATTAATGTATGAGCAGGCGATTTAGGAAACAAAGTGATTGGGCCGTTGTTTATTAATGGAAGTTTGAATGGAGAGATTTATTTGGATATGTAGGAACATCGCTTCCATCCGCTTATCACTGAAACTATCGAAAACCTGATCGAAGAGAATTGAAACCCTTTACTTGATGAGGCTGCAATATATTTTCTGTTGGCGCTCCTCCTCACTATGTTCTTCCGGTTCGGCAATGGCTAGACGACGAGTTTCCAGATAAATGGATATGGCGAAAAGGGCGTATAGAATGGCCTGCTAGATCTCATTATTTGACTCCACTAGACTTTTTTCTATGGAGCCATTTGAAACCTATTGTGTTTACTCCCCAACCTGAAAATTTGCATCTTCGAAAGCTGCCATGATATCCCACAACACGTTTTTGGAAATGTCGGTCAGGAATTTGAATATCGCCTACATCATTGTTTGGCTGGATTTAAAAAAAATAAAGGACGTTGAATGACCTTTTAAACAAGCTATTACTCGATACACCTTGTCATTTAAGAGGATGACCCTGGGGCGCAGTGGTTGACGTGTCTCCGCGTTTTTTCTTTTAATCAGTCGTTTTCGATAAATCCGTGGGAGGAAGTTTTCAAATGGAGTACACATGACTTCTGAGGTCTTTATGTAGGTCATATTTGAGGTTGAAGATAAGTTTCGGTATCTTCCTGTACGTTTCAGAAGTTACAGTAGGTCATACCGAGTGGACCACTTATGACCAATTGGCGAACTCCTATTTTTTTTTCACGTCAACGTAGACTCCCGTTGACTCTCCCATGGACTACTTTGGGAATCACTGGTCCAGATGATACATGCGCAATTTATATCCGAAAGTACCTATTTGTGTCACCCTTTACACCCACGTAAAATCATAACTCGATGGAAGCAAAATCACAGTTCCGTAGCTTTGTACTTGAAGCTTCGCGTGATACAGTTACCTCAGTATCGTTCAGCTTTTGACATAGCATCGTTAACATGATGCGGCAGCCACAAACATCAAATGACATCCACAGTGGCATCTGTTAATTGTTGCGTGAATTGCTGCACTAAAGTACACACCAAACTGCAGCGGTTGTACTGTTAGCGGGACTGGAACATTATGAGACTTTGGAGTTAATTGACGAAGTTGCACGAACTTACTCTCGCTGAAATGACAGAGTTAGTCTTTTAATGGTCTCTCTGTATGAGATGATGTAGCTTTGGATTTGAATATCATAATACACATGCTCCGCTTTCGTTCGTCCGACCATATTTGTATGGCATTCTAAAAAAAGTTATACATATACAAAAGTTATTAAGATATTAAGGTCCGAAAAACTCTGAATAAGACATTTAGACCCTGTTTCCCTCTCATCCTACGTGAAAGGGTATGATGTTTTGTGGTAGTATGACTATGTGAGTTACTATCAAAATCAGGTACCGCGTGGTTTGTAGATTAACCGTATTTATAAACAAACCGCATTTGCAAACAGAAATCGGCACTCTTCTACAGCAATAACGTAGTTATCGATTTGATGTTAGTTTACTGTGACCGCCTTTAAGATCGTATTGATACTCCGCGAGTGTATTTGATGATTCAGAACGATATTTATATCAGAGCTGCGCAGGTTTGTTGATGTCGTGAAAAGCAGTTCTCGGTGGACACAGTAGGAGACCTAGACAGCCCCAAGTGTTGCAAATGTGGGAATATGTTAATAAACTTGTGTTTATGAATCGATAGTGACAACTTCAAGCGATAATTACAAACAAAACATGTAATAGGGCAGTACTTGAATTGCCGTACCAAATAAATATTGAACATTTTTCTTCAGTTTATTTTTCTAGAGGGCATTGCCTCATTATTATTATTATTATAACACAAAAAGAATATTATTTTGTGTGATAGAAATAGGGAGATTTTATATATTTGCTAAAACCTACGGTATTTTTTTATAGTATCTCTATATTAAAAAAAACATTACTATTTTTTGTTGAGAATAAAATTTGCTGCAAAAAAGTCTTACGTTTTTTCGACACCTTGGAGTATAAGGGGGGAATGTTGAAAATTCTTCTCAAAACAGTCGCGCGACGCACCGTATACGTAGTGATAACATCATAATCATTACCTATGATCAAGAATGCCATTTTAAAGTGAATCCTTTTTTTACTGGCTCGTGGAAATTTGGAAAATGTAATATTTTTTGATAATTTTGCTGTTTTCATCTGTTGGCGATTTTGTCACTAAGTAATTTCATCAATCGTTGCAGCGATTTTGATGGAAAAGGAAAAGGCGTAGATAATTACGGTTTATGGCAAACTCCCTTTCCATCAAAGTCGTTGTGACAGTTTGCTGAGGCTACGCAAAGACAAAATGACCGATCAATAGACTGATGGAAGTTAGTGCCTTGCATTTTCATGATGAAGGCATAAGTCATCCGAAAATATTACATTTTCCATAATTTTTGACCATAGATAGTGACTGATGGAGCCATCCCCACGTGAAATATGTATTTGATACGTGGACAACGTACGTAGAGAGTACGCCGCGCGACTTTTTTCTTATACTTGAAGAACCATCAAGGTGTCATAAAAATGTAATAAATCTTTTCTGTAGAAAATTTTATTCTCTACAAAAAAGGATGTATTTATATGATTAAGATATTAGCTCAGCTATTATAATTGAAAATATCATTACATGTAGCTTTATCCTCAAATTTCTCGTAACCTGTAGAGTATATGACAAAATTTTGTGGATGCAAAATGATTCAGAATTTAATTCCACATAAAATTGTTGTCATTTCTTTTTACATAGAATAGGTGGCTTCCGAGATGTTCGATCAAACACTTTTACCAAAATGTCAGCAAATGCTCCAGGCCAGTCATGACGCCAATTTGAAGATTATTAGGAAGTAATAATCTAACGGAACCATCAAAAAAATTTTCTGTCGCCAAAATTGTGAGAAAAAATTATTTATTTCCTGGTCTATGATCTTAGTATAATTCTGAACAATAGTCAGAAACCTTAATAGAACCGTGTAGTGCCGTACAGTATGATGGGCGAAAACCTCATTCCGTTAGCGAATTTTGCTGTACTACATTTCAAAACAAAGGAACTGGAGAGATGGTTCCACAAGTTCCAGCAAGTTGATTTAATTCATAAAGTATGATTATAAAAAACCATTTTCAGCTGAAGTTAATTTAAAATGCTGAAGTTATTTTGAAGTTGATTATGATAATGGACCTAAGACAAGCAGCAAAACATAGAACCGCTCATCAAGAACTTTAATTTCCATTACCAGAAGAGGGCGCATGGATTTTTAAAACCTTGATTAGTGCGTAATGGAAAAAAACCTGGGAAAATAGAATATTAGATATCTAGGCTGAAAAGTGATACAAGGTGATTCAAAAAGAAATATTCCTAGGACATTACCAAAATACAGAATGTTGTAAATTTCTACGCCAATGATGATGCTGATTACTACATACAATTTTTGTAACACTTTACTAAAGTATCCCAGTTTTCAAGCTATCAGTGTATTCTATATCGTGAAAATATTTTTGTATGTATCATCTATGCTGTTATTACTATGTTTATAAAATTTTGAGTCAATACTTTTATTCACCCCGGAGATATAATTTTAGGAAATGTCACTGGTTTTGCACCATGTATATCTCCATATTCGATTTAGTACGATAAATTTTGTACAGGGTTAAAATAATGTCAGAACTACCAGACAGCATTTAATATATAATTTTGCAAGAACAAATTGACTGCAAAATTTCTTAGAACTTGTTGTTTTATAGTTGCGGGTTTACTAATGTTTTTAGGTTGCGAATAAACCTAACCTCACTTATGCTTTCATACATTCTACATTATATACATTGTGTACGCATTGTTTACATCGAAATACGGTGAATAATGGTGATTTCTCGGATTGATAGTAAGAAAACCTTAACTCTTATAAAACAGGACCATGCTTCAGATCTTATATAATATAATTCATTCCATCTAGAATCCAGAGTGAATTTTCTGATACAGCCTTCAGCAATCCTCACTCCCCGAGCGTTATAGGGATTTGATAGGTCGTAGCACGCTAGACCATTAGTGTGGCTGACATTTTTCCAAGGCGCTGCCCTATGCAGTAACCTTTGCATCTGGCAATTCCTCCGCAATTTATTTGACGAGGGACCTTATCGATTTTATTCACGCAAAGCCGAAAAGGGAATAACAAGCGAAATGGGCTACTCAACAAGTTGAGAATATCATTGTGTTTTATTTACGAAGCAAGAATTTGCTAAGAAAAGTTTTATGAAATTATACTCTGACTACTTTCGAAACGGAACAATGTTAATACTCGTAGGAAATCAACTGAAGTTATTCGAAAACTTGAAAAAAGTTTCAACGTCGTCTTTTTACGTGTTCCAAACAATACGTTGGCGATGTTTAGCTGAATGCTACCAGGGACCTCTCAGTTTTTATAATTTTCTGCCGGTATTTTATTTCGAATTTTGATTTGTTGTAAATCACAACATGTAAAACTAAAATGCCAATGTATCTGTTATCGACACCTGCGATTATGGTGAGATACATATTAACTTTAATGATCTATTCAGAGTACAATGCGTAAGCGATTTGCCTTGTTTATGTTTTGTCAAGACAAGAGCCCGAGGTACAAGCCCTGTCAAACGGATGCGACACATTTGATACTACAGTAAAACGCATAAGTCGTATAAGCTCCCGTCTATTCATTATTTATTGATATCTCCACTATCTGGACTTATTCCATCTACGATTATTTCGAATTCGCATGATTTTTATATCCAATTGGATACTTCAATGGTTTATTTCGTTTCTTAAAGCTTCATTATTATTAAAAAACCACTACCTGGTATTCAGAATAAATAATAAATGAACATACAAACATATATACGAGGGACGGCTTTTAAGTTTTGCATATAGAAACATAGTAGGCCGCGCGGATCGAACGTCAGTACTGAATCTTAACATCACTCTTTAGTAAACTTAAATTCAAAGTTTCACAACAATATGTTCTCACTACAGTGAATTTTTAAGTGTCACCAAGTCATTAGAAAAATGGAACTCAACCGAGAACATTTTCGCGCCATAATTTATTACAACTTTCAGAGACAATTATCGCAACAAGAATGCCTTGCTGAGTTACTGTCTGTTTTCGGCAACGAATCACCACATCAGTCGACAATTTTCCGTTGGTATGGAGAATTCAAACGTGGGCGGGTGAGTCTTAGCGACGATCCCAGGGTGGGTGCACCAAAATCGGCAGTCACCCAGGAAAACGTCGATGCCGTGCGCAAACTCATCATTGAAGATAGACATGTGACATATCGCGAGATTGAGGCGTCCTTGAAGATCTCAAAGACCTCAATGCAAAAAATTTTACATGAAGAATTAGGAGTAAGAAAATTAGATTCTCGTTGGATACCGCACCTGTTGACTGAAGAGCAGAAATCATCCTCCACCAAGACAATGCAAGCTCGCACGCAGCCCAAAAAACAATCTGCCAGCAAACTAGTGATAATAAGTGCTTCGAAAATTGGTTCGAGCTCATGCAGATGTGTATTAATCTTCGTGGAGAATACTTCGAAAAACAATAAACTCATTTAAAAATACATACCGTGTTGTTTTATTTCCATATGCAAAACTTAAAAGACATCCCTCGAACAGCTAGCAGTATCATTGCATTGCTATTTATTTGTATAACTACTACCAACATTTCTTATCCTTTAGATTAGAGAAAGCAGTACCCGCAAAGAATTGTGATCATCACAGTTGTGAAGAATGTTTTGAACGTATGATGATTTGATCACGAAAAGCAAAGTCCCTATTTTGATTTGTCTGTCAGCTTGTTTGTTTTTGCAAAAAAGTACAGCTTTGCTATAATTTGTTGCCAGTATAGGTGCCACAATAACAAATTAAAGCACTGCCACGAAAGATAAATCTTGTGTGTGCCACTAACTCTATTTTTGTCACATTTGCCATCATGCGTTGGTAGCTTCTCGTTATCGCTCTCACGCATTGATGTATTTCTGTAGGGTCACTGGCGAAGTAATTCATGATTGAATTGTGAAATGGATCTGGTTATTTGTTTGTTTAAAATAGTATTGAAGTCGAAAGTGCGTTGAAGCTATAAAACTTTGTCTAAAGTATAAAAAGTGGAAATCGAAAAAGTTAAAAATATTAAAACACAACTAAGTGTACTCAGTAACCTCTGAACAATTAAAGATGAAATTTGGGGAATGACATGCTATTACTTTTTTCTAGTTTCTGCCGGTGTATTTTTTAAATTGGTGGTGGAGTATTCATCAACTAACGACTTAGGTTAAATATTGGCTTAGCATGCTCCTGAGCCTCCTGATAACAACATGATACAGTAAAAAAATTGTTGAGGCACAAACATTTTGAGATTTTCAAATCGTTATATTTTTTTACTTTCTACGCCACTGGTGGAGGAGGTATTGAAACCGCGGAAAATGTCTAAAATGAGCTATTTTGATTTTTTTTCCTCGGTCTGTCTGTCCGCTAATCCGCGACTCCTCTCTGACTTGGAAAGTACCAGTCGGATTTTGAGGAAATCTTCACACAAGGTCGAAAAAGCTTTATAGGTTTTGTAGAGCGGTACAGTGGTGGGGAAGCTAGGGCCAATAAAGTGAATAAATAACAATAGCTCAAACGTCGTATTTTGACGTTTCGGACGATCTTGATCATTTTTGGAAAATCTTTAGAGAAAACAAAATGGGGGCTGGGGACTTGTAGGGATAGGTATATCTCAATTTTTCGACGTTGCTATACTTATACGATGCCAGCTGCGGTAATTCTACGCATCTGTTAGAGAGAGTTCACTCATCACATATTTACCCGTATGATGGAGAAATATTGTCGACCCTCTCACGGTGCTCATACGCTTCGTGGTCCTGTCGATGCATGTGTGTAGCAGTCGGCCTCCGCTGCTCGGCTGAATGTGGATCCATGTGTGGTCCGTCGATTGTTATCCATCGACACATAGTTTCAATCATAAGCGCCCGTACGGCAAGATGTAATTTTGTGAGAAAGCATACCTGCATCCAAAATGTTTTGAGGAGGGAGGGGCAGAATATTTTCTCAGATAGCCAAATCCTAAACACCCCCAAGATTCTACAGAAAAGCATGTAAGTATGCAAATGTTAATTGTATGAGCCTGTTTGACTAATTTGAACCATTTAATTTTTTTGTTATATCTAGAGGACTCAACTTGTGCCGAACATAATCCTTTACGAATCAATTTACTTGACGCTATTTTTTATGTATCAATCCTCGATACCCTCAAGTTTGAATAACTACACATATTTTAGTGTAAAGACATTTTTGAAACATGAATAATTCCTATCGTTTTATAATAGCCATTTAATAAGTATAAAACAAGTACTGTATAATTTTTGTGTGTGCATAATTTGAAGAACATTATAATTAGCACGAAGTATTGAATTGGATAACCTGATTGAATTTAGTGCTCGTGGATTTTTAGTATTTGTGTGGGATATACATAATCGTCTATTTCAAGCGTTACGACAATTAGAACCGATTCAGAAAATGTTGAGAGGTGTAATGTTTCTTTTTTTTAAGACTAGTTTGCTTAGCTAGGTGACTGAATCTTAATCCTTTACAATATTGATGGATTTGGTTCCTCCTCGCAATCAGTCAGCTGTTCAAATTGACTGACTGTCGATCTGCTTGATACAAAGTTTCATATTGCAAACTGAGCGTCTCCATAAGTTGCGTGTAACTATATCTGCAGTTTCCACGAGCTAAGCTATTTTGTTGGCTATGATCCTGCTGCTGGTAAAAAGCTTAGATAGTATGCAATCAATAATTGTCGTGGTAACGAGATATTACCACTAGGAACCTAGTAAATTTGACTGCAGTTCTTTCCTCATTTCTAGTCTTATTACACTTCTCTTTATTAATCTGGTTATGATGACCGGTAGTTTTGTTCTTTAGCTTGAAAGCGATACGTTTTCAAAACACTTATCGAATCATGTTTACGGCAAAAGCGTTTATTTAGGTTTTCCGCCTGGCACATTCTGCCAACGGTGCTTTTTTCAAAGTTAGTTATATTGTCGTGGCTAGCTGAGAAATACAGTGTCATTTTTGTCTATTTCAAGTTGGTAGCTTCCACTGTGGCTTCCACTAGCGAAGAAATGCAATTCAGACATTATATATAAAAATAATGCCACGTTCTTATGTTACTACATTAACTCGAGGTTGGTGAGCTTTGTTGAGATTATAATGCGTAGTTAAAGAATCAATTATTTTATAATAAAAGCATAGCGTTTCATTGCTATTATACAGGGTTTGTCCGGAAAGGAATAGGACTGAGTCGATTTAAAAGAAATATTGAGCCAATCGTTACAATTCTTTAAAAACTTTAAAAATAGGCTCCTTCTGTGTCGATGCAGCGCTGCCAGCGTGATTTCCAAGCATTGAAGGCGTCACAGAAGGCAGTCTCTGGAATAGCCTTGAGAGCCGCGGTGCATGCTGCTTGGATCCCCTCTGTCGTCTCAAAATGCTTGCCTTTCATTGGCCTTTTCAGGCGAGGAAACAAAAAAAGTCCGGGGGGGCACATCTGGGCTGTAGGGCGGCTGCGGAAGCGTTGGGATGCCGGCCTTGGTCAGGTAGCTGTTCACAAGAAAGGCGGTGTGAGCCGGGGCGTTGTCGTGGTACAACTTCCAGTCGGCTGCGATGTCTTTTCGTCTTGCAAGTACAAGTATTTCATTATTGTTACTTACTTTTTCTGGATTACTTACCACGTGCGAAATATAAGTCTCTCCAAGTTTCCAATATTTCTGATTACATTAACTCCAGTAACCAGCTATGTCACTAGGTACTGGTAATTAATTCAAAAACTTCCACAACATCAAATCAAGAACACCCAACCTCCTGGATATAAATCAAAAGCAAATCACCAACCACCTAGTAGTCGTTTCTGAAGTCGACAACCACATGGAATGGGTTTCCAAAAAAGCAGGCAACAGCTGTCCCTGGTTGGGTATCTTTGGTTAGATAGACGAATATGTTTCTATCACAGAGAAATTAAACGGATGAGGTCCGTCAAATAGGTTACGTTATAACGCTTTGCGTTTTGAAGAGAGAGAATATCGGCCCAGATCACTCCAGAAACCTTTCCCCTTGACAAAGAGAATAAACTTGCAAACATAAAGTAGCTCTATTGTCCAAGTGAAAAATTCTCTAGTCATCACATTTGCCTTATTTACAAAACAAGTCGATTTATCCTCATCCCTTCTCCCTTTGGTAGCCGTCACAACGCCCTAGGGTAAGCGGAGGGCAAGGGAGTGAAAATGCCGTAGGCTGTGCCACTGCCATTTAATATAATTTCGCCGAAAGAAGCTTTATTACCAAATTTTGTGCTTTTCGCCTACCCCATGTACTGTGTTGCCATGTGATAATGCTAATGAACTAAATGAATGGACAAGAAAAAGCCTTTTCGGGGTGAGAGAAAAGAGAACTGGATGGTGTTCCCTCAATTTTTCATTTGCCTGCCTGAAGATTCGCATCTCCATTAGTCATTTTCTCATTTTCCAATAGCCGGAACCCTACTTTAGTAAAATGCAGAGTTTAATGAATTTTTAGGAAAGAGGCGGCAGTATTGTTTCAAATACACTTGTATCAGGAATTTGCCATTCTTTTGTTTCGGATTAATGAGAGACTTGAACATATATTTATAAAAGTCGTAATTGAATCTTGAAATTTATTGTGCGTAAACTGAGGATTGATTCTCAGTTAGGGATTAGGAGCTGAACCGACAAATAAAATTCATGTCACCAACACAAAAAAAATTGGCCCTTCAGGAACTTCACCAAATAACAAAGCCATCAGACAAGATCCCATAAAACTTTGTTTTCTCCATAAAGCTATAGCCCAAATGTAGTTTGTGTCTAAATTCGTTAAAATAGGAACTTATCGCTGGTAAAAATCGCGGTGTTCCGGCATTTAGGCATCTGCTGCTTTGATATAAAAAAAAATAGACCATCAGGCTAGCAAATAACATTCTATATTATAATGAATCCAGAACTGCACGAAGTCCCCTCGTACATCTTTTGATTAAATGTAAACAGAATTTGCATATGCATATTTGACTTACTGGCTTTTTTATAATTACAATCGATACAAAACCGCTCGAAATATGTTAATCCTGTCACCAAAAGGCGAGGGAAGTTTTAACGCTAGAAATTTAAGTTGAGAGGAATAAGAAAAACCGTCAATGTAACGGATTTAAACCTATCTATAATAAAGTATTTTACTTGATAGATCTTAGCTAAACCTCCAGTTTCTGTACCTAAATCAGAACAAATTCAACGAATTTTCAAAATAATTTGAACACGTTATATTTCAAGAACAAGGCATGACTGTGTGACGTGAAATGATCAACCCTTACAGTTTGCCCAAGTATTTTATTACCATCTTCTTACATCGTTATTTCCATTTACCACAAAAGGTTTAGATAAGAATGAGATGCAGCAAGTGATAGAGTGATAGAAGATACATCGATGTTTTCCCACATATTGCAAAAATACCTATCAAAAAATTGTGGTAGATAAGCCCCTATATCATCGCATATTCAAAGCAACCTAAGGGGTAGTAAGAATCATGAAAATGGTCATTTGAGTTTGAAAAATCAGTAGAAGCAAAGAAATTCTTAGTATACTTACATAAAATTCTTTGTCGTCGTCAGTTGTACTTTGAAAAAGGGTGCCGTGGCGGCTGAAGCGTTAGAAATGAAGTAATTCATCTGTGTTGTTTCATTTTAGACAGTGTTGATCTATCTGCATATCAGTTTTTACCACAATTTGCAAAAAACATTTTTACGACAAGTAGTTGAAAATTCAAGTATATAATAATATATATATATATATATATATATAATTTTTGTGATATAAATACGAGATGATAAATATACTACGGAAAGACTTTATGACAAATTGCAGAGACAACAATACATATGGAAGAAAGAAAAGGATGATAAAACTGTAAACGCAAATCGAATAAAAACCTTTCTTCATCAGCTAACCACAAGTTAAGACACATGAGAGCCCTAATGGATGTATCTGATACAAGGTTCCGCTGATGTTGCAGGTGTCGATAAAAAATCTCTTGCCATTAAAATTTTGGAGTAGATTTTCATGCCTTTTCCACCGCTTGTGATTATTTGCAGCAAAATACTAAATACGGTTCATCGGTTGTATAAATGCACATCACTGAAGTCCTTTACATACAGGGTGACTTCGAAGTTGTCATTTATTTTAACAGTGAGTAGATCTGATCAAAAGAAATGATTTTTCCTTTAACATTTTTGTGGTAAAATTAAAGTAACAAAGTTATAGCCCTTTAGAGGTTTGATTACCGCCCTGTCTCAATAATAATATTATGTGCTCGTGTTTGGCAACAACGGATATAATCCGCCTTATCGGTTCATCGCATAGGAAACAAAAAAGCGAAATAATTTGAAACGCTTATCACGATGTTTTTACTACAATTTTATTCAGTTGTATTCAGTCAATGTGTCAGTCGGTAACGCGTGAGTGAATAGTGGTGTTTGTTGCGTGGCTCAAATGAAATAAAAAATGGCACATGCTTACGAAAATGCTGAACTTGTGGACATGATTCTTATTTACGGGCGGGGGAGTCTTTACAAAATGCTACCGCGGCATCACGGATTTATGCGGATCGGTTTCCCAATCGAGTGCAACCAACCCCTCGTGCCTTTGTTAATGTAGTACAAAGGGCTCGTGAATCAGGTGACTTAAGACCTCACAGGGGAGGGCTTGCCGGTGCTCCAAGACCGCACGATCAAATACAGGTCCGCACTGAAATACTTGTCGGGAGGATACTTTATAAAACAAGGTAACATTTTTTTTATTTTTATACCCATATTTTGGTTTATCTTCCTTCTACAATCATTATCTGAAAATTAATGACTCAACTTCAAAGTCACCCATAATTTACCAAATATCAAGGTGTTTGAAAATGCTTGACCTCAAGTCAAGTAGAAGAATAAAAAGATCAACTCAACTTTACGTTTCAAGTAATTTTATTGTCAAGTAGTTTCTAAAAATATCAAGCTACTTGACTTGATGAGTCCCTTCTCCAACCCTCTTGTCAATTTTGTACTGTTGACAATAGTGGATCTGTAGTACTGAATAAAATTTAGTTATTTCTTAGCTGACTTGGAATGCAGACAATCATTAGTTGCCATGTCAATTCACGCTTGCTGACTGTATATTGTTAGTTCAGGCAAAGTGACTCGGCAAAAGTATCCTCGTGTTTAAGGAGTGCATGGGGTATTTTGAATATCACTGTCACTTGATGATGATGGGGTATTTGGAATATCACAAAATCATCTGATATTTTTTGTCATATTGCGGCGTGCTGAAATATTGTGAAAAATAGTGCAAGACCCTCACAGTTCGGGAAATTTAATATACCTTCAAAAATTACACCAAGTGGTGCATCATCGACTTACGAAGATTTTTCACTTGAGAGGAACCGCAAAATTAAAAAAAGTAATTTCACTCTTTCCCCCATTGCTCTTCTCCAGGCGAAAACTCTTTTGGCAGTATAGCAACAAGGAGAGGCAGAACTCGTCGAAATAAATCATACATTATAGGGAAAAGCCGCGCAAGCAAAGACGTGCCATGTTTTTAGACTTTTCGTTCCTCCTTCCCCACATTCTGCTACCACAGAAGTTTCCCCGGGAGTTTCTAATAAAAATGAGATGCGAATAAGACACCGTCGGTCGCAGCGTGGCGTTTCTGCCATCGTGACGTTGTTTATCCTGCTTTGGTGGTGAAACGTGCGGCTAAGACGCCTGACGTTTCGACGTTGAAGAGAAAATGTAAAACTGTGATGTTGAGTCAGCGTACATATTGCGTTTCTGAGTATATAGGAAAATGTGGAGTTAAATAGTACGTTACATATCTAGGCTGACAAGTGGGCCATTATTGGTTGAGCAATGAGGAAGTTTCCTATTTTTCAAAAGACACTTTAAACGATAGTCTAAGTAAAATGAAGCACAGCGCTGATAATTTTTTTTTAATATCTTAAAAAATAACAAAGTTACACTATTCAGAAGTTTATTATTTCGAGAATCGTGCGGTGAGCCGGGCGAGTGAACGATGACGTCACATGACGGAAGCTTATCAGCCCAGCACCACTGCAAGGAGATGCGCCCGCCGCGCCGCGCCACACACGCTTCCCGCTATTATTAACAATGAGTAAAAAGTGGGTCAAACCTTCAACCTACAAATATTTTGTTGTACCTAGGTGTACAAATACTAGAATATCAGATCCAGATAAACACTTTTTCTGTGTGCCAAAACAGGGAAGTGTTAGAAAGAAGTGGTGCAAGGTAATGAATAGGGACGATAAATCGCCGCTGTCGGAAACATCAACGTTGTTTTGCTGTGAATCCCATTTTGATGTAAGCAGCTATTTAGCTAATTATTATTAGTCTTAGTCTGTATGAATCGCATGATAAGGTAAAGAATCTAAATGGTTTAAAGGAGAACAGAAATAGATTTGATTATTGCTTTCATTTCGAGATAATGTGAGTATTTGTATAGTGGTCATCTTGTGGCTGTAGGAGGAACACTGTTCAAACGCATAGGCGTCCGTCAAGTGTGGGCTTAATGTGTAATCATCTGAGAGGCTTCTATGAATTTTAGATTACTGCCAATAGTAGATAATCTGGCATTTGTCCAGTAGCACCTCACGGAAGTGAATGGTGGATCTTCGCTTCTTCTGAGCAGCCACCCTCTTGTGCAGCACAACCACTGCATTCTAGCTTGATTACTGTTTCCTCCTTTTCGTCGCATTCAAAACTGCAATGATACTGTTTGCTTTTATCTCTATGTTCGGGCGTAATCCTGGCTTTTACAATACAAATATCCCGTTCTCTTTTCAACTGCACATAGCCAATCGCCTCGTCTCCATAGGTGTCACTTCCAGACCTATAATGACAACAGCCAAATGACAATACCCAAAAATGTGTTACGAAAGAATTATTAAAATGCTGTGAAGTAATGATATCAAGATGTGTGTCAGTTTCAAAGGGAAATTGAAAAAATATCTCATGGAAAACCAAAATTCATGGTAGTGAAATTTCGTATAAAAATATGTAGTCTTGAAGACATAATATATTTTGTGATATATTGTGTAATATGGATATTGTAGCATTAATGCTAAACACATCTGAAACAAACAAACACCGGACGGCCATCAAGTCCTTTTCTCGTTGGATTAAATTTCTGTTCAAACAGTTGATTTTCTGGTCACTGCGCGATATTGAATTTATTATTAATTTATCAAAACTGTTCGCTGGAGTTTGGGTCATTCTAAATTATTTGATGCATGCAAAGCATTTTTTCATTTTCTTCTATTTATGAAATTAATAAAGCCAAATAAGATCATCCATAATACCCCGCCACTGACACCACGCGTCCTACGTAAAGTTGATGACTCAAAACACTTTTATAAGTCCACAGTATGGTATAGTCGCAGGCAAAGTATGTATGCGATATGCCGTCGTGTCGTCCGACGGTTCACTACGACGTTATGTGACGTCACTACTGAACTTCGACGCGCGAGGCCGATCGGCTACTACAGCAGCCAACACAGAAAATGCCATAACCTCCTTAAATTTAAAGTTATTGAAATAATACTTTCAGATTTGTCAAAGATACTAGTTATATTATCAGATGCCAGTAACACAGACAGTATTTTCGACTATAGGAAACTTCCTAATTGCATATACTAAAATAAAAACTAGCAATAACAAACTTTATTAAATTATTCTACGGCTCCAAGAAGTCCTTTGACTGACCGCTGGACGTTTTCATTCCTGTTCAAAGAAGGCATGTAATATTTGTAGTAGTGGTGGTGATCCTTCTAGCCAGCCCCGTAGTATCAACACCAAATAACCCGAAATAGCTGTCCATCGTTGGCCATCTAGGCCCAGATGAACGAAAGCATTAATAGTTTATTTAAGTAGACCTTATCTATTATAGCACCAGAATCGTCGGCATCTAGAAGCTATAATGGTGGCCCGGCTGACAATGCGATCTGGAATACAGTTCAACAGACAGCTTGCTGCTTTCACTTTCACAGTGGTCGATTCTGGTAATAGATGACACTTTAAGCTGCCTTATTTCGATGTTTGAATTTGTCTAAAGTAAGAAGTGTAACTTTTACGCATGAAAATGATATTTAATTTGCTTGTGTAATTCATATGGACTAGTTAAATTCGAGTATATTGCTTTATTGCTTTCAATTAACCTTGTATATTGCTCCATAACTTGGGAAAGTTGTCTGAAATAAAGATGTTTTGGGATAAACAATTAGTAATTTTCAGAAACTACTTGATGGATCGACACTATCATCGCAATGGTGCCGACAAAAGCATTTTGGATAATGTTTAGTCATAATTTTTTTATTGTTATATGTAGTCTCATTCGCATTTACAATTTTTTAGCTATTGAATGACAAGCTTTCCTGCAAACGTAGAACTATCCGTTTTGTGCGTTCATGTTGTAAATAACTTTATGAACAAATTTAATCAGTATAACCTGACGTTACAATTATTCCGGGAAAATTCGCTAAAATGTGGCATTCTTTAATTAGAGAGGTGTCTTAAGAAGATATATCAAAGAGCTGGGCAGTTCCCCTACTGCATCCTAGATGACTTTGGGAGATAGTACAAAAAAGACAATGCGGCAATACGCCGGCATTAGGCCTACAAGTAACTTCTTAATAACACCGAGGAAGACAAGTCAGTGAAGCCGATTCTGACTGAAGTAGGTCATCCAACTAGCTAGCCAAGCTATCGATGTCAAATCCAGCTTCCAAAATCCAAGCTTCCTGTACACTACACGTATATCTCATAATAATAATAATAATAATAATAATAATAATAATAATAATGCTTTGTTGTAATTATATGCAACTATCAGCCATATTTCACACTTATAACTTTGTTCATTTTTTCAGTAAAATACATCTAGCTAGTTGCTTTATCATATACAAATGCAATGTAGTTGAAATATATTAAGGAACCATGATCAAATAAGGACTATTTTGGGAGTTATAACCTTCTGATATTTTTTCCTCAACTTTAACCATCTGTGGTGAAACAAAAATTTACTGGTTGCTATAACTGCATTATATTCAACAAAAAGATTGCTCATTGAATACAGATTTCAGAAAGGCACCACACGTACTATTTGGAATAGAAAAAAGTGATGGCTGCTTTTGTAAGTGACTGACACACACTACAATGTAATTATTGGACTTAAATTCAAGTTGCACTGGTTACCGATCAGTGATATGCTAAATAGTACAAAGCTACATTATTATTACCTGTCCTGATATGATTTTATGAAACTTACTGAAATTCGGACACGAGTCAGTAACAATACAAAAGAATTATTTTTTATCATGGTTCCTTAATATCTTTTAACTACATTGCATTTGTATATGATAAAGCAACTATCTAGAAGTACTTTATAGAAAAAATTAACAAAGTACAACCTTATTTGTACATGCAGCTAAAGACCACAGATGAAAAGGTTTGTTTTTAAAAATTTTACAAAAAAAATCAGTATCTCGAAAACGGTGACACTTTTATATAGATAAGTTTTTGTTATTTGGGAGGTCAGCCCAAAGCCTACCTTCTCCTTAAGTTTGTCGTGGTACTTATTGGGCACCCTGTATATGTATGTATCCGTACTGAAGCGCAAAAAACATACGAATCTTGCACGAAACGAAATATAACAGATGGGGGAGGGCACAACGTTGTCACATGGTGGATAACTATCCATAGGGCAGGGAAAACATCTCTATGAACTAATTGTGTGGGTCTGTTTGTCTGACTTGATACATTTAGTTTCTCTGTTGTACATGTCCGTAACTCAATTTTCTCTCAGAGGATTCAAAGGCATCATATTATGTAACATAATCTATATAAAATATAGGTTTCAAATTGAATTGAATTTGCTAATCCGATTGGACTACTGTAGTAGTCTATATCTATAAATGAATCTAGATCTAAAATATATAAAAAGGACAGCAACACTTTCTGAAAATCGAGAAGAACTCTGGGAATGTGTCATAATCTGAGTCATCCTACAAATACTGAACACTTTCTGGATAATATCTTATCGTTCGCATCTCATTTTTATTACGAACGCCTCTTGTATGGGGGTTGATGAGCTCGAAGGGGATAGGCTGAAGGTTGTCAAAAAACATAGCACGTTCCTGCTCGCCGGAATTTCCGTATAATATATGATTTATTTGGAGTCTTACCCTTCTTTCCTTGCTTCGCTGTCAACGAAGTTTTCGCCTGAGCAAGAACAAAAAGGGGAAAGGGTGAAATTGCTAGAAGGTTGGGTGTCACTGTCATCCCTTAATGGAACTTCACCCAGAAGTTGTAATTGTGAATAAAGCATGACATGACGCTGGTAAAGGTAAACGCTACCATATGAAGCAGTAATTATGCTTATATTCATCGCTGATTCCTATAACCGTTTTACAGATCAATGAAATCAGGTACAAAAAGCTAAGACAAAAAGAACAACCAAATTCTGTAGAATTAAGTTTATTCTTTTTCATCTGAACCGTCGATGTATGGTAATTTGATGAGTTAAGAGGTTCAATTCTTTTATGACCCTGCTGCATACATGTGGCTGAATTTGAGCAACAGCCAGAACTGTTTTCATATTTAGGGCTCAGTAGATGCATGGTATTACCAAAGACTAGCAACTCCAGAACATTCCAAAAGTCTATTGGGATAAAATCATATGATCGTAGTGGCCAGTTTACGTGACCTTTACGACCCTATCCTCGCATCAGTTCATGCAGAATATCGCATTATGGCGCTCGCCGTTGACGGTGGTCTCTTCAGCAACATTATTTCAAAAAAAAAGTGGATCAATGACGCTATCGGTCTAACATCCACAACAAACAGCTTTTCCAAAATGCACGGGATTGTAGAATTATTGGAAATAAAATCTCTTGGCTCCGTGATACTCGCATGTTCCATACAAGAACCTTTCAAATAGAAAATGTGTTTCGCTTGTGCACACAATTTCGACTCATTACTAGAAAACCCTTCACAGCTGTTATAGTTGTATCTTCGCGTTGAGGTAACATGTTTAATGAAATATTCTAAATTAATGAAAAGTATCTTTGATCACATAGAAAGGCTTTTTTCCATCCTAAAAGCAGGGTTTGTTGATATAACTACTATGTTGTCAGCGCTTTCTCTTTCATTATTACGATACAGTTTATTTGTATTAACGCATGTGTTTTTAACTTAAATAGTTTTTGGAACCGGAAAATTGCTTGACCCATCCCAATCGACAGAGGTAATCAGGACAGCTGAATCGATAGCAATATTAGCTCAAAATCTACTCAAACGAGTACATATACTATAAATTAATGATTGTGGTGAAATAATACTCCCAAATGAAGCGTAGGACATTATATTAATTGGTATAATAATGTGTTCCAAAAATACCTATCGGTAACGTTATTGCTCTAATAATTATTTGTGATTCGCGCCAAATTCATTTATACTTATTACTCATTATATTTCAATACCTGAAATTAAAATCAAATCTTGTTCATTTTGTTAATAAAATTATATCTGGCATGCTAAAATATAAATGATCTTAATTGGAAAACATCAACAATAGGGAATATTCATAATTTTTGTATCTATTTTTTGTCGAATATTTACGTTAACATAATGCGCTAAACACATTTTATTCATGAAAACGTCTATATTTATTTATTCTCAAAGATTCAAAACGACAATGTCAATGACGTTCATAAAGCAGCATTTTTAACATGATTCGTAGTGACGTTATAACCTAGGACACGTCATTTGATTGTTTTTTGATTAGTTTGCGGTCTAGTTTGTACAAAGTATTTATAGGTCACATGTATTACAACAAATTACATTAAAGAGCTAGTAAATAAAACATGTATTTCTTGCTCACCTTGCACCTTGTTGTTCGGGAAAATATTTTCTGTTTTTTAAATTATAATCTTTGATCGATTCCCAAGAGGTCCAACTGACTCGGTAATATAAAATTTTCGATTTATAGTGTTGTACAACAGGAAACAAATGCACATTTCTTGCTTTAGCAAAATCTGCGAAATGGAAGATTTTATCCCTTCTGATAGATTCAAACTATTTTGTATATGAAGCTTCAACTGAAGGTTCCTGTTACCATGCACTACAAGTTTCACATTCTTGAAACAAAGGATTTTCAACCTAGATTTTTTATTTTATTCCCGAGACTGTTCGGTATCCAGCAGCTCGATATAATTCATTCAATCTTGTAATATATTGCATAAAATAATGAATTTTGGTTGAATGCGGCCAGTTCAGCGCTATAAATCAGAGGATTGACTTGCATCGGAGCAATTTTCGAGAAGATGCAGTTTTGCGGCTGATAAATTGCTCATCCTCTTCGAATGTTGCATATTTTTCCATTTTTACCTTGCATGTTGAACATTATCGGTAATTTCAATGACTTTCAGTAATCAACACACTAATAGAGCAGTTACAGTAAGCTAGAAAAAAGAAGACTAGCATTACAACAATCTTATACTGTTCAATGCTCCAAAAACGCAGTACTGTACCTTAATGAACATAAAGCATTCTAGTGCTCATCCGGTTTCGATGGATGGTCGAGTTCTGTCACAGAGCCGTTCATTTGGCTGGTCGGAGTTCAGATCACCTATGATTTGATATCGCACGAACACATAGTCTCCTGGAACAATCTATACTAGTTGTTTAGGGCCAAGTTGTACTTCTCTCCACATAGTATCCGCACTCTATACAAGGCCTAGATAAGGCCTAGCCTTGAGTATTGATCACACGTTTGGGGTGCCGCCGCCTCGTCTACATTAGTTATGCTCGATGCTGTTCAGAGGTCTGACTGATCGATGACTCTTCTCTAACCGACAGTAACACCAACGGGCTTTACTCCTCAGAGCTCTCCATGATGCCGCCGCGCGATGTGTCTGCCAGACAGATCCGCCTGACTTCGGTCTCCCATCCTAACCGTGTCGAACTTACGTAAAAGAAGGAGTTGAAAAAAGTACTCACTTTTCATTTGATCAGGAATTTAAAGTACTACCCTGTCTTTTGCTCGTAAATACTTTTGAAGTTGCCGCCGTTCTATTCAAAAGCAAAAGTTCTTAAATTTGCAACATTTGGGGCCGTCTAGGTTTTCTGCCAAATCCACCTCGGCTCTCTGGAGACGATGTAAACAAACCCACCCAGGTTGGGGCGAACACATCTGAACGATCTGAATACACTCGCAAAGTATCAGTAGAATCTTGGAGACACTCGCCATAAACCAAAATCAAATCAATCGGATTCGTTATTGCTATCTGTAATAATGTGCCAATTTCTATTTTTCAGATCTGCATGTAAATAGACTAGGTTAACCTAAACACCACGTGGCGCCTGATTTTGATACTAGCGCAATCGTATCACAAAACATCGTACCTATTGACGTGCAATTTATTCCAGGTCAAGCTTGACTCACTAAGGGTCAATTTCACCAACAACAGTCCGTTATTCTCCACCTATAGGGTAACAGACCGTCAAATACAACGAATGAGCTTCAAGTTCCAATCAACAAATTTTAGCAACCAATAGCTATGAAATGTTGAAAACAAAATACTGTCAAAGTATGAGATGACAGCTTGTCATTGCAACATCACCAGCTTATTGGATATTAAGAAATTACATATAATTCAGTCAAAATTTAAAGAAATGTTGGATTTTTTAATAAAATTCATGTTTTAATTACTATTGTGATTTTGATGTTGATATTGTTTGATACTGGGTGTTTTTCCCTATAAACCTCTTGCAGATAGCCGTTAGGCACCTACTTGATGACAGGCTGTACCAAAAGATATTGCTCGTTTCCAAACATTCATTCATTTACTTGCCGTTTATCAGAACCATTATGGCACCTTAGATTGATATTCCCACAAAACCATTCAGGTTTTTTGATATCCATACATGCATAAAGTTGAATATTTTTCGTTGTTCAGGAACTGAACAAACATCCACACTATATTCATAGCGATTAGGAAATTCCCAAATATATGCCTTAAAGCTACCAGCAATCCTAAAACCTGCAAAAAAACTACAAGTTTGCCAAATTTTTCTTTTTTCACGAGTACACATTCTAGGTTATATTTATATTAGACATTATTTGAATATAGCTGATTATTGCATTTCAAGGAGTGACACATGTGTGGGATGTGTCAACTCTTGGTACCAGTCACAAAACATATACTCTGAAGGTTTAATTCCATGCTATTCAATGACAACACGGTGACTTGTGTGGTTGTCAGCGGCCATTTTGTGAGGGTGCGACAGTGTTGCCAGATTATGCATTAATATCCCGTTTCACCCTTCTGGTCCCAGTGGAGTAAGTTCCGCCAACTGTTGAAATATACTCTACTATGCTTTATAAGACTATTCGTGACATGTTTCTCAAAATCATTGCACAACACTTGAAAAAATGCAAATGAAAATTTAAAATTGATTCCATGATGCCGCAAAATAGCTCCGTCGGTACCTTGGGTTATACATCTTGACAGTAGGGATGTTCGATACGATCCTATATTTAGAAGTATCAATACATTTCGCGAGTATCGTCATCTTTCGATCCGGACTGTGTCAGAAAGAGTGACTGCCATTTGGCTGCGACATTACCCTGCCAAATCAGACATATCTTTCACCATTTTCAAAGAAATTGTACAAAATCTTCAAATTTGTGAATTTGGCGGGTTTCACTTCAAACGTTGTTACCAGACATGCCCAAATCATCAGTTGCTGCCGTGATATTCATTCCGACCACTGCATCCCCACGGCTAGGCGACCTGTATGTTAAATTTGTATTGATAGGGCAGCGGGTTATGCTATAAATCATATGTCACAGTGTTTGTGCACTGATTGCAACGGTTAGTTGATACCAAAAATATTTTCATAAATAGGAGATCTTTCCCATTCCGGATCGAGCAATCTATCAAAGATGCTTATAATCATGATACCTAGTAAATTTTTACGAAAAAAATTCAAAACCAGCAAATGTAAAAGATTCATTTCGCACCCTCCACCACGGGACGTGATCGTCGTTAGACTTGGCAACCCTGCGAGTGACAGATATATGTCCCCGCCAATCAAAAAAGACAAACAATAAACATTACTAGTTTTTATGATTTGTGAAACATTTTTCATATTTTTTTGTCTATGTCGATAGTATAGCATCAGGGAGATGTAGGGATTGACACGTCTTACACATATTATCTGTGTTTTAGGATGGAGAGGACATAATGTTTTTATTACTTTGAAGAAATTCATTAACCAATAAATTAATAAATGACTACTATTATGACGTAAAGGAAGATGAGGAATTGGATGGAATGTATATTCTATTTTCTTGCAAAATATAGTCAAATCAAATCAAATCAAATTCAACAGGTATGTAATGATAACTTTCAGTATATTGCAGTTGGTAAATTCGAGAGTGCAATGCATTAACAAACGTCCAAATCTGCTGCCAAATTTAACAGCTAGAAAATCGACCTATTATTTGCCGCATTCCCATTCGCTGAGGGGGATAAGGGATTGTTATATGTAAACCTATAACCTATATCAAAATACATGAAAGTTGTCCTGTTTTTTTCTGTACAAAAGCATCATGTTAGAATCAAAAAGTGGTCTTGTTTATAATACAGTCGAATTTTCACGATTTTATTCAATTTCAATCGAAATCACTAATATTCAGAGACCTTTGACAGCTTCTGTCAAATTGCATTTCGATAAGGTATTTTCCCATTGATCCATAATATTAATGTTGGTGAAATTGGGCCTTAGAGTTTTTCGGGAATTTAGTATTTCGGTTATTTTATGGCTTTGGTATATATGTTACTAGAAAAACTTGCTTTCTGTTGCCTGATCTATACGCTCTGTAAACGAAAGTATTGATTTTACTTCATAACACCTTTAATGCACCAATTATTTATTTTAACACCAATGTCCACCACATCCAATTACAGTACAGCAATTAATATAGACCAACAGAAATAATGATAAAGTGAAAAGGAGAAGTAGTAAAACTAGCCTATATGTGTTCAACATAACGTCATGGAAGTTTTTTTCTAAATAAGCACCCAGAAAATGTTTGTACATCTCCCGTTTTAGGCAATCTATACAAAGGGGTTAACAACAATCTAGAGCTTAACTAAGACCCATATAATTATTTAAGTGGCAGATATACGGGTTATGAAGCTTAACAACAGGATTATTTGTTTTAAGTAAGATGCCTACTGCTTTTTGAACCCGAAGGGACAGGATTTAAGCAAATCATTGTAATTTTTAGTACTATAATTATTCTATTTTTTTATAGAGTATGTATCCATATATTCGGGTTTTCTGGAAAAAATAAATAAAATTACATTATCATTACAAACTCGACGTTTTGCCTGTTCGCTATACCTACCTACGATCTTCAGAAGGTTTTAAAATCCTAGCAGTGGAAGCACTGTATCAGAATTTCGATCGTTTTTCAGCATTTCAGTCGAAATGATATTTTAGAGATCATTACAAGAAAAAATCAAGTAGGTTGGGACTGCTTAGAAAATCCTGATATACGATATTTTGTAAACAGTCGAATCGATCGTCAACCATCCATTGTAAACAGCCCTTACAAAAAATGCGGTCGCTCTTTACAAAGGCCGGCGTCATATTAGACCACGAAAAAAATATAAATGAAACAGGATAATGCTAATTAAAAAAGGGTATTGCGGTTTTAGTATGGCTACAGGAAGTGGTATCGAATGACAACAAGCACCGCCTTCGTATATTGTTTGAAGGCAGGTAAAAAGAGTAAAAGCCCATCCTTTTTATGAGCTATGGGAATCGAGAGATTTCACATATTTAGTATTTCCAAGAATGCAATGTAAGAAGTTAATCTAAAGGAATATTAGTTGTATGGAATCAATCGTAGAATTATTTTGTTTCAGCAAATGACGTTATGTTGATGTGGTATTAATTTTTCAGTGAGCTATAATCATACATTTTGCAGCATCAGACTAAATTTTAATATAAATTTAATGCTTACAAGACCGTTTTAGACTGGTACAATGAAGTTGGACAGTATTTCATCTTTAAATTTCACAATAATATTTTGACGCTCCTTAAGTTCCACACAGTAGCTTTTGAGACACTATAATTATCTTATTTATGCTAGTATGGGAAATTGCAAATTACTGTGAGAGAGTCCATCCTAACTAAATTAAAATTTAATCACTAGGAACAGTGGTGTCGCTAGACTATGTATGTACGTCGACGACATCTTTGCGAGGCTCCTTCCATTTCCCAGTAAAAAAAACCTTTTGTTGAATGAGTTGAGTTACACACTAGTATTTAGTATATGCGTTTTATTGCTAATCAAGTGACGACAAATATTAAATAAACAAACAACGACTTTTCGGCTTTTAGCTTCACTTAACTATTTCGAAATTGTTTCGTAACACCAGCCGCTATTTCCGCTTCAGTTGATATAATTGATGGAGCAGATAATATCTCTTGACTCATCGTAGTTTTCAAGTAGTTCTTAAACAACTGTAGCTTTGAAAAGCTTCTTTCAATAGAAGATATACTTATTCCGAATTATTTTCAAAAATAAGTTGTGTTGTCTGGTGAACTGGATTTTGGAAGCTCGAGTTCTTCATGTACGACGTATTTCGCCATTTCCACCTTTCCAAAATACTGTACCTAAGTCGTTACAATGCGTGACGTGGTCCTCATTTGATACAGATTTCAAGAGCACATATTCTCTTGAAACTATTACGTTGCAATATTATTGTTTAAAATAGAGTTCTTACAATTTAGGAATAATCTCAGTTCAAAGGAATATGTCTAGGAGTTTTAGAAACAAAAAGCATATCATAGCCACGACCCTCAATTTAATGGGTTTGATCTAAGAGCACTTCTTTTAGTGTGTATGCAAATTCCTTATAGCCATTTTCGCTTTGACATTTTCACAGCACGTTAAACTTTCTTTGTTTCCGAATGTGTTTGATTTTACGAGTATTTATATGTTCGGATGGTTTTGGATTAGTTTGAATGGTAAAGGAACTAAGTGTGTGCTCAAACGAGGAGCACTCTGCGAAATAGAAAACTGAATGTTAACGATAGGCAGTACTCACAAAAACTCTTCTCTACTGAAAACAGTTATATATAACGAAACAAGGATATCGAACTTGGCCTTTACGGTCGCTGGTCAAAAGCCCCGTATCTATTAGCTCATTAAGCTATACAAAACTCAAAAAGAACATCGATTTATCCATACTTCGATCTTTATCTCTACGGACTTGATTCCCACCGTTGTATTGAAGAGGTGTGATCCTACGAATTCGGCACCTTCCCAGAAAACTGGAAATTTGCTCATATCCAACCCATCCCCTCTGCTTTCTGTTATAAGTAAGGTGATGGAGAGGTGCATAAATCACGAGCTTCTAGAATACCTCGAACCACACGGCTTGATTAGCAACAGGCAGTAAGGTTTCTGGAACCACGATCCACAGGGGACCTCCTAGCTGACGAGTACGTCACGAATTTCTGGAGTAAACTCATTCAGTCGTTGCTCTTGATACCCGTATCAGGAAAGCATTCGATCAGCTGTGGCGTGCTGCCCTCTTATGTAATTTTCCATCCTATGGCCTCCCAGAGGAGCTTTGCAGATAAATGGCAGACGTTCTCTCTGGCCGCAAGATAGCTATCGTAATTGACGGGTTCTCCTCGTCATCCCACAACGTCAACGCGGGTGTTCCCCAGGGATCGGTCTTGGCTCCGTCACTGTTCCTCGTACATATCAACGATCTCCTTTCCTGTACGATCAACAGTTTTTCTGATGACATGTAGGAATTCAGAATGACAATCTGATCTCTGCCGGTGAGCTGGACGCCTAACACCACCACTAAATAGGAAGTAGCTGCGATGTGATTTTTTTTTTAAATTTTAATCATCCTCTGCCAGATCCTTAATAATGTTAGGTGTTGCTCAAAACTTTGAAAGACGTAGATAGAACTGGGGTCGCATCTTTGGAGTAAGTCCCCTTTATTAGAGAAGTGTCTGGCAATTGAATCCATTCCAAAATGACTCGCGAATTCGTGTGTGCTGACAGTTCGTCCAAATATTTTACTAAAAGTTACTAGAGAGTAAATTAATGTGGGAGAGTCCGTTCTAACTAAATTAAAATTTAATCAGGACGAAGTAGCTGGAAGGCGAACAAAGCCAAAGCAGGAAGCACTACGTTGCTGGTTCAGCGGCACCCTAGGCTGAAAAGCTCGCCAGCCTGGCCGATTGCTAATAAATTAAAAGTTAATCCGGTCTCAGTTGCTGTGCAGTTTCCGTGGCAATTAGCACTATTAACACCATGATATGAACGAAACTCGGGAGTAGGTGCGATTTGGATCGTGGAGTAGGTGCGATTCGGGTCGTTTTTACTTTACACGTGAGGAAGTAATTTGGAGCCATGAATGTTGTTTGTCTATAGCGGGTGCTTCAAATTCGATCCTCATTATTGATATCTCGGAAACTGCAAGATATACCAAGTCGGTTAAATGAGGGCAATGTTCTAAAGTTCTTTCGGAGATTAACGGAAAATACCGAATTTGTCCAAAATCGTTTTAATTTTTTCCTGACTTTATTTGTAGTGGAATTTCAAAACAAATTTCATTTTAACATTGCTACTCTCTCTCGTTTACAGCATGGCATAACTATAATTTCAATACGACATTTCGTCTCTTGTTCTCCAGCATCAACTTTATTTTTTCTTAAGGCGCCATATTGTTACACATGTGAATAGAGTTTCTAATTCTGATTCCAAAAATGTATTATGTCACATATTGAGATTTACAAACTTTGGTTAGTTAAAAAAAGAATATAATTACCTAGGTAGGCCTTGAAATTATCAGTTAGTCATTTCTTTAAAATAAATTCCATGGGGGTTATTGCAACTTTTCCTCCTCCACAAACTGGCGTAGTCAAATTTTCAATTCGATGTATCTTCCTTCGATTTCCATCATTGTTTTTTTAAATGGACACTATATTGGCATTTTGTACATTTAAATGGAGTTTTCAGTCCTAAAGCCGGTGATGTATTTCCTTAGTTGACCATAAATTTGTTGTTGTAACGAAAAGTATGAGGAACTGAAAAGGTAAATTTATGTACAGGGAGCAGATGACAGTTTTGAAATTGAACACAGTAACATAGTTTGGAAGACCGAGAAGAAGGGGGATGAACCGAGCATAGGCAGGGAAGGGACATGCTTTGCCTACAAAATAACGGACAACGTTGTGAACATCTGCTATGATTTACCTCTGCTTATGTATAAGTGTTGTTATTACCATCAATGAAATTTTCATTTTGTGTTCAGATTTTACCATACTAGTGTATAACTACAGGGTGGTTAAAATGGCTCAAATGTGGCCTAGTTGTCATGGTTCGCCACTTCTGCCCTACCTGCAACCTTGTCATCGTAAAATAATTCTAAAATGAGATATCGCGTTTTATTTTCATTATATAGTTGGGCAGACCAAAACTTATGATTATTAAAGTACATACATTAAACGCAAGTCCAGGTATTAGATATATGATCTTGCACACCACATGTATTTCGCCATCAGTTCAACATTATTTGCGACGTGTGGATTACTTTTAACATTTCCACTGAACGTCCAGTTGCTCGTACACAAAGCTTTCGGGCTGGTTTTCTTCTCGAACAATTCCAGCTGGTCGACTGCTTGTCCGAGAATTAGGTATTACTTCCTACTTTTATTAGATTTTATTAGTTTTCGTGTTGTTTTTTTCGCTCGCAGCTTAAAAGAGAATTAATTTAAATCATTTGTATTTCCCGTAGTAGAATCCAATGGGAATTATATTCCGGATATCGATAGAACATCTAAGGGAAGCCACCAGGACAGAAGGATTACGTCTTAAAAAACGTCACACTAGAAGTTATTGGCGCGATATTCTATATTTGAACGTTGGACGGTAGGTCGCCTCTTGCTCAATGGTCGCGTTAACAGTGGCGATATTTTCTTTCGTTTACCAATCTATACCAGCACCACACTACCGAAACGTTAAAACTTGAGTTGTTTTGTTCTATCTGTTATCTATATTGACTGAAGCACTAACAAACCAAATTTTATCATGTAAAAATATTTCAGCACATGGTCGAACAAAGTGCTTATTGAAAATGTTTATATTACAATTTGTTTTTGTAGATTTTCAAATAAATTTATTGGTGAAATTTACGTATTGTATGTTTCAAGGTATATAAATCTTTCCATTAGAGCTGTAAAATCAAAAGCGTTTACAAGAGATTAAAAGCTGTTTTTTTTATCTACCTGTGCCTTTCACTAAATGGTTTGCATGCTCAAAAACTTGCAGTTTCCAATCAGGAGGACTGTTAATTAAAAAAAAAATAGTGTATTGATTTCAATAAAATGAAGTGGTACATAGTGCTATATTTTTGAATCTGTAAAGATTTCGACTACATATGAAAATATAGTCCCTAACGTTTTTCGTTTTTGTTTGGACGGGGCTAGCTTTTATAGCCACTCTAATGCAGAAAAGCTTGACAGCATTGCCCTGTTGGCCTTTCCTTCCCGAAGTAAAAGGTTTCTTAGAAGCTGCATACTCACTAAAGCCGCGCAGGCCCTAACTGGGGACTTTTCTTTGACCTCATGTACCTTGTTCAACTCTCCTATTGAGCCATAACAGATACGGCATCACCTTCAAAATAGAAGCAAGATATTGAGATCATTCGTCACTTTCAAAAGACCACCACTCATTAGCTGTGCTATTATAAATTATAATGACAAAAGTACACTATCCAGACTTTTTAACCTTTTACGCTAGCCTACATTCATATATTCATCATAATTTCTTTCATTTCCGGTTGCACCGCACATTTTTTCTCTCATTCTGTTTACAATGTAGGTTTTTAGATATTTGCCTCCCCCAAGATATATGCGCCACTGTCCTGGCCAGTATCTGCGTGTATTATTAGCTATTAGATAAATATAGCTTAGGGCCGATATCACGAAGATTTAAATTTGACGGGGGCTTCCACCAATAATGGAGCAGCTTATCGAAACGCAATTTGACGGTACCTGTCAAAGCTCTCCTAATATCGCTGATTTCTATTTAAATATTGAATAAAATCGTGAAAAAGCGGTTGCTTTATAAATAAGGGTACATTATAGAGGTAATATTATATCTTTGAGCTTTAGAATTAGGATAACTTCCATAGAATTTCCAATTTCTGTCATTTCACAACCAATGGACCAATGAAAATGCGAGAAATAGTAGGCCGATTTTCTAGTTATTATATTTAATATAATGTTTTCACTGTTTTTGACTACTGTCCATGCATGGCAATCTAGTCTTATCTCTATATCTCATACAGGGTGTTGTACATAATACGTACGTGTAGAAATGTACAGTTTTTTTTTATTTTGCAAAAAAAAGGATATAAAACGTATTCCAACTGGTTCAACATATTTTGTTACATCAAATACAATTTAGTTGCCATTTTGTGATTTAGAAATCCACACAAAATATGAACAAACAGCAGATTCTGCATTTCTTTGTCCTAAAACATCGATATTTGTAAATGTATCCGCATCCACCTATTATTCATCGTCTACATATTATATGTCAAAATCAAAAATACAATGTGCATACTGGTCGCTCTTTCAAAGTACTTGGCAACCATTCTGGAAACTCGTTTTTAGATTCTTGCTTATAGGATTGTGAATATTTTTCTGTTTTAGCCCAGAACTCATGAACTCACCTCACATTTTAATTAAATATTTATTTTGAAAACAGACGGGTTTCGGTTTCTTTATTGCTTGTCCGGTGATGCGGTAATGACGGTAATCTACCAGTCTGAACCTTTTAAAAAATCAATTCAGGGCAAGCGGAGTAAGGGATGAGGATTTGCGTTTGTAATCATAGGCAACCCAAATCTACGTCTCTCATGTGCCCGACTGCCTGAGTGTGTATGCATATTTATGTATGATTGATATGGAGCATAAAATTAACTTTTAGCTTTATTTTTGGTTCCAGCTCTTTTTCGGCAAGTATGGAAATATTAAAATTATTTTGAAAAATCGTGAAAGATTACGTTTTCGGTAAATATTCTCATTTCGGTAAAAATACCAAAAAATTCGGTTCAAGTCCATGCATAGACAATCTGATACCTTTAATATGAATTTATATTCTAGATTCTATGCATATCCATTCATATTCGTCAATATTCCGTTTGAAGCTTCTATTTTTCATAACATTTTAGCAAAGTGTAAAATAGTAAAGGCCACACCGCACCAGCCCAGTTGACAAGAATGACAAGCTGTCAAGATTAGGGATGATGAAAGTATCGATATTTATCGATTCTTATCGTTTTAGGAAGTATCGACACTCTAAAATATGGGAATAAAGTTATCGATATCCAGCGGATGGAAACAAAGAAGAAAAGTAATCTGACGTTAATAGCTCTTTCTGATACAGTCCGAATCGAAAGATGGCGATACTCGAGAAATGTATCGACACACCCAAGTGACGTATATAAAAATATCGGTCCAAAATATCGGATATGGGAAGCAAAAGTAACGATACTTCTAAATATAGGATCCTATCGAACATCCCTACTGTCAAGATGTATAACCCGAGGTACCAACGGAGCTGTATGGGGCGTCATGGAAATAATTTTCATTTATATTTTTTCAAGTGTTGTGCAACGATTTTGGGAAAAATTCGATGTATAGTCTTATAATGCTTAGTAGAGTATATTTCAACAGTTGGAGGAGCTTACTCCACTGGGACCAAGCGTTGACGGATCCCACACATGTGTCACTTGTTGAGGAGTTTTGAAATATAATAATCAGCTGTTATTCAAATAATGTCTAATATAAATATAACCTAGAATGTGTACTCAGTGAAATAAGAAAGTTATTGCAAATTCTAGTTTTTTGCAGGTTTTAGGCTTGCCGGTAGCTTTACGACATATATTTGGGTCTTTCTTAATCGCTGTAAATATAATGAGGATGTTTGTTCAGTTCCTGAACAATGAAAAATATTCGACTTGATGGATGTATGGAGATCAAAAACCATGAGTGGTTTTATGGGAATATCAATCTATAATGGTACTGATCAACAGCAAGTAAATGAATGAATGTTTGGTAACGAGCAATATCTATGAAATTTTTGGTAGAGCCTATCATCAAGTAGGTGCTTAATGGCTATCTGCAAGAGGTTTATAGGAAAAAACAATCGTCAATATTAAAAAAAAAAACACGGATGTTATTCTAAAATCACTTTTTTAAATTTTGAATGAATTATATGTAATTTCTGTTTACTCAGTAAGCTGGTGATGTTTCAATGACAAGCTGTCATCTCATACCTTGACAATATTTTGTTTTTAACATTTCATAGCTATTCGTTGTTAAAATTTGTTGATTGGAACTTGAAGCTCATTCGCTGTATTTGACAGACTGTTACCCTATAGGTGTATAATAACGGACTGTTGATTTGACAATTCTGGTGAAATCCACCCTTAAAGTGTTAAAAAATTTGTAGATTTTTTGTATGGAAGTATTTGATATAATCAAATGGTTGACACATTGGTTTTGCCGTCTAACTGTATATGATAGACATTTCATGGTACACGGGGTCCCAAACTAATTCAAATGGTAATGATTCTCAATTCCACGCTTACATCGTATTAATCACATCTGGGAAATGCTCTCCCTGTAATTTGCTCATCCTTAGTCGCAATGCGCATTCACTAAGAAACCTCGTAGCCTCGTTTCCTCCATTTAGGTTTTAATAGAAAGTAGGAGAATAGATTACAGAGGCGACTTAAGAATATAATAAGAAGAAGCACATAGCTGCAATATATATGCAAAGCTCGGCCACTGTTTACCCTCTTTAAATGCAGACCTCGTTCTAGTTGTACAGTTGCGATGAAAAATGTAGAAACTAGGCAAACCGATTTATAAAAGCATTTGGCTATGGCTGTAAATCAGAGGGCTCCGAACTATGATTTCGCAGTGATGGATTACCTAAACTGGAAAAAATCCCCAGTTCCACATAGAATAAATACATGGAGATTAAAGATTATATTTACGTCAGCTACATTCTCATTTTTCCTACAATTCTTTGCGTTTTTTATGTTCACGATCATTCTAGATACATTTTTTTGTTTTTAGTTAATAGGATTTTAAGGAAGTGCTTGAGTATTAAATCACAACTTACAGTGCCTGATATTTTTACATGTGCAAGTTGATGCGTGATCATAGTTAGGGCTAGTTTTTTCCGAAAAAAGATTACATGCCCGAATGGTATTTGACAAGACTATTTCATGAGTAACAAATTATTCTACATACACATAGCTTACAAAACATGCCACCTATTATACATGCATACATAATAAATATAACTACAAACTTAATTATTTATGGTACAATTAAAATATAAATTGCAATTTTGGTACACAGTAGGAGTATTGTTTGAAATCTTTATTAACTCTTTAATAACGTTGGGTGTAGGCAAATCATTAATGTTGTTGATGGGTCCAGCTGTAGAGTGACGAGCTCGAGGAGTGGCTGCAGGATCTTCTGTTTTCTGTGTTTTAGCTAGAGGTTCTGAGGCATCACTTCTAAGGGTGTTTATGATTTTGGAATAATACTCATTATCCATTTGCAGATCAGTTTTAGTTGAGTTGGCTGAACTGTGGCCAGTAATTTTAATTGATTGTTTAGCTTTAGCCAGGTTACTGACTGCTGTCGACCGCATAGAGTGGTTTGTTATTTTTATTTCTTTTGTATTTAATCCTGCCTTTTCTGCTGCTTCTTTAGACCATTTCGAAAGTCCGTTTTTTCCCACTGTGGTGAATTTGTTCCATCCACTTGATTGTTCTTTGGTATTGTAATTTTTCGTGTCAACAGCTATCAAGTTTTGTCGCGGGTAAACTCGCAAAAACTGCTGACAGGTGCTGTCATACAATTTTTCCACCTAGAAATCATTTGTAATTCAAAATTGCGCATTTGTGATTGATACAAAATAAGACGAGGGAAATAGTCACGTAAAAAGGTTAGGTTATAAAGTTGATAAATTCATGATGGTTGTGTTTGTTGTATCCAAATATCATTTTATATAAACAAATAGTTATGGAAATGCTCATTAAATTTACCATACATAACACTTGAAGAGACCTAAAACATTTATGCAAAATTAGAAGTATTTAGTTAGTTTTGGAATGATTTTCCTGGTGATGTGATTGTATCCTTTCCAATTTTATAGCGAATAACAAACCCACAGGGCAGAGCTGAATCATAGGAAATCATAATTGCAATCTGCAAATTAATAGGCAGATTATCGTAATGATTACAGTGACTTAAAAAGAAATGGCATTACCAAAAACGACTTTACAAAGATTTCACAGAGACTGTATCTACTTATATTTATTTAATGCTTTTCCATAATGTTCAATTTTTTTAGTGTTCTGTTCACCTTTTTATTCTCAATATAGGTTCTTTTAATAATGTCCTGAGTACCTACGTTCTTTTTTGAAATATAGTGATATATTTCTTATTTTCAACTGCTTCCTTCAAGTTGTCTAGTTTATGGACAGTTTTTCTTCATGAACATTTTTCTTAAATTTACCGTCATTATTATAAAAAACTTACGCTAAATCTGCATATTGTCAGTAATGATTAAGATGTATAAACACGTTAGTACTATCAAGCGTACTTTACAATTGCAAATCTGCTTACATGTATTATTCCAGGTCCTCTCTGTGGGTTTGTTATTTGCTATGAAATCGAAGAAGCATACAATCTTCGTAACTATTTTCCATTATTCACTTAAATTTGGCACAAAAACCAAACCGTTCAAAAGGACCCCGTACAAAATATAGAAAATGGGTACCACTCGATTTAACTAAGAGTTCAGTATAGTAGTTTTCTCACCTTCCTAAATAAAAGTTCTCATAGGACCAAAGCAATTATATGATTAGTTTCTGAGAAATAGGCGGATAAAGTTTGGACGAACTCCGAAAATGGTGAATGTGTCAACTCGGAGAATCGGTTTACTGAAAAAGGTATTTATTAATCAATCGTTTACGAACGTGTTAGGAGGTGTCATGTTAATCTTGAACATGATCCTTACAAGATCAATATAAGGGCGAGTCGATTTTCATATATTAATTCTGGAATAGATACAATAGCACAGTTCTCTCCTCACGTACACAGAAATGTCGTGGTTGTCTCCCTGTTTTTGATTATGACCTTCACTAGATTAAATCAAGGTCAGGTTTTTCTAAACATGGATTGGAAAGCGTGCTAGTGTGAACATTGCTTTACTAACTACTTTACACTGGTCAATAAATAAAGCTATAGGTGTTGAACCGACTAGTTTGGTGCCTGCTAAACATTCAATTAAACACTGACTTTTATTTATTTAGTCTAGATGACAGAGTTTATTTGTTGTAATCATCGATATAGACTATCAAACAATCTGGGAAATAGCTAGGCTAATTGCTTAGGGCTAAGAAGTACTTTTCTCTGTGTGACCTCATCACTCTATGCAAGGCCCAGATAAGACCTAGCCTTGAGTATCGCTCACACGTTTGGGGTGTTGCCTACCCGACTACATTATTCATGATCAATGCTGTCCAGAGGACGGCTGTCCGTCTGAACGATAACTCTTCTCTGTCTCGAGACCTTTTCGCACCGTCGGCAATCTGGCTCTTTTCTACCGCTACACCAACGGGCTTTGCCCCTCAGGGCTCTCCTCCATGATGCCGCCTCCTGACTTCGGCCTCCCACCCTGTACGAACTCATTCAGGTAATAGCATTGGAACAAATAGGCATTGGCATTAAGCGCTTCAAGCGATGTAATAATGGTTTCAGTTTATTACTATTTTCAGCATCTAATGAAGTCAGCTCATATAAGCTCTATAATTCTGACCGACGCAGTATAGATATCCAAAACTGGAACGCGTTTTACCCTATTTAAATGCATACCCAGTTACAGGGCATATATGCACAATTAGTTCGGAAGAATAAGTAGTGCAATTATTTTTGGTAAATTGCAGCGAGGCCAACTAATGGAGGATATCTTACAGGGTAATTGATCCCCTTAATACACTACTCGAGGTTCATCTTGAGTGCAATCAGCTAAATTAAAACAGATACTGCAGTGAATCACTTTAATAGGGATTGTCTTGGAGAAATTAAAAGGAAATTGGACATCTTCAAATAGATTTCATTAGAAAAGATACTGTTGTAGTAGTTGATGAGCTCTATACTATGCTAAGGAAACATTTTACAAGACTGATCATGTGCGTGGAAACGCTTATTAAATATTTGAATGAACATTCTATTTAAAATCGGGACATTTTGATGCCGACGCGACGCATGAGCAATAAAAATACAGTGGTATAAGAAGTTTTTCAAATCCAGTACTACCGACCTCTATGCCGCACAATGGGGCTGGAGCCTGGTGTGTCTGTCCAAAACCTCTAGAGCTCTAAGAAGCGGACAAAACTGAATCTAAAGGGCGTTATGATCTACATTTTGGGTTATTTGCTACAATAAGGGTGGATTTCACAATTTAACAAACCATTATTCTGCACCAGTAGGGTGAGTACCAAACAGTCCGTTAAATATACCCAATCAGCCTCAAGATCTCTCCGTCAAATTTTTGGGCAGCAAATAGCATCAAGGTATTCAAAACAAAACAGTGTAAAATATGAAGTGACAGCTTGCCATTGAAATCTTTTTAGTTTATTAAATATTATGAAATTATGTAAAACTGAGCCAAAATTTTTAAAAAAGCTTGGTGTCTGAGTAAAATCAATTTTTTCAGATTAGCTGAAGCTTTTTCCATGTTTACTGCAACTTTTGTAATCCATATGTGATTATATCACCTACTGTGTGCTTATAGTTTATCCTATATTTGCAAACTTGCACTTCCAAACCCTTACATGAAAAAGCCTTTTCACTCAAATTTTTGTTAGGTGTTGCATTTCAACACATTCATACACTTCTTTCCAGTTCCTCAACGATATTTTAACCCCACTGGTCCGAAACTGTTCAACAGTTTCAACATTAATACATACAATTGCGGTTGCAGTTTTTTGTTTTAATTTCAGTGTATAATCAGTCACACCATCGGTGATAGTACATTCAACATTACCACGTATTTAGGGGTCCGTGCAGATTTAACGTGTACACGACAGTGTAATATGTATTTCTTCACAAAAAAATCTTGGAGGGAGCACTTTTATACAGAAATTTGTTGTTAAAAAATTCCATTTTTCACACATAACAAAACAAGTGATCACAAAACATAGAATACAGTGACATTGGAGAAGGAGAATAGACCAAAGGAGATCGGAATTGACATTTTAAATTAGTGTCTCATAATGTTAGTGATGGGAGAATACATTTGCGATCAGTGGAATGTATTGGAACGGTTAAAAAATATGAATTGATTCGTTTTTACGTTATCTCGACTGAAAGACTGGAATATCTGCTCTGTTTTTGTATATATATTTTTTTTGTGGTTTTGTTGCATAAAGTAGTTGGTTCACGAACTAGAACTGAACGCAACTTAATGAAACGAACTGGAAATCACATCACTTTTTCAAGTAATCCAAGAAGGGACAAATTGTCATTTCATCACACTGGTGATGAGAGAATCGAAAGCCTGAGATTCGCTTTGCTTCTGTGGCTCAGAGATATAGTGTTTTCTTCTGATAAAACTAGCGCAGTTTTTGTGTTTAAAATACTCTACTTTAGTTAATACCTTTGATCCTAAAGTTGCTCACATAACAATATTAAACAACTCTCATGTCGTGTCGGGTATTTCTCTGAGAAACTGAAAATCATTAAACGCGCTGTTTTCAGTCTATTTTATTCTATCCCTTGGGGACGTACAGAATGAAGAAAAGCCTACAGTGCTCAGTGGCCACTCAGTGGCTCAGTGCTCGTCTGTAATGATAATATTCAAATACTACTAAACACCTAAATAGCTGTCTGGCCTTTCAATTTCGAAGCTACCAGTCCTCGCTTAGAGATGGTAGCACAGTTAAGGATAGACTCGGGGTATACGGTTACGGATGTTTATGATTCCTCTCGATATCGATATATCGTCATGAAACCATCGATGCGTAAAGATCGATGTTCTACGTCCGATGTATCGATGTTTTCGATACATCAATGTATCGTCTTTCGTCGCCATCCCTATATTGTATCCCCACCAGTCACCATTCAAAAACCTTAACCTCCAATATTTTATCACTATTTATAATTCCTTTTAGCTCTTATTTTTCAGTAATTACTAATAATTTTAGGTCTATGTCTACAGTAATTGCATTATGCACCTCGGAGATGTAGGGATTAACATGTTTTACACATATCGGTGTTTTAGGATGGGGACGACATACGGTTTTGATTGCTTTGAAGAAATTCATTAACCCATGAATTTATAACAAATGATTACTATTATGATGTAAAGAGAGATGAGGAATTGGTTGGAATACATTTTATATTCTCATTTTCTTGCAAATCCGCACAATTCAACAGGTATTGCCATGAATTAATAAACGACCAAACCTGCTGCCAAATTTAACAGCTAGAAAATCGACCTATTATTTCTCCCATTCCCATTCGCTGAGGGGGATAACGGATTGTTAAATTTAATCCTATAACATATCTCAAAATACATGAAAGTGGTCCTGTTTTTTCTATATAAAAGCATCATTTTGGAATCAAAAAGTGGTCTTGTTTATAACACAGTCGAATTTTCACGATTTTATTCAACATTTTAATAGAAATCACTGATATTCTGAGACCTTTGACAGCTTCCGCCAAATTGCATTTCGATAAGGTATTTTGCTATTGGTCCATACTATTAATGTTGGTGAAATCGGCCCTAAAACCACTTTCGCGTCTATTCTAAACTTTTTATGGTAACTCGATAATAAATAATTAAAATTCGAAAATTGTCATGTCGCGAAAACTTCTGACACTTGCAAGTTATTTAGAAGACATAAATAAATAAAGGACAATTGTAGTTCAATAAATTCACTATTTAAACTCACGGTTAAAGATCGACCATAACAATTTTCAACATATAAATTTCCTATTTTGTGAAACTAATAACAAAGGTTTTGAAGAAATTAGGATCGAACTGAAGACATCTAAATTCGTATCAGGTTTTACGAGCATGTTTCTACCTAAATCTGAGAAAATAATCGTTTCGGGCTTCATGTACCTTTTGGGTGTGTAGTGCTATCATAGTACCTTCCAGCAAGAGGGTAATGGGTAGCACGCATTAAAATCAAATTAACGATTTTTGATATCATAACCTACTTGATTGCTGGGCAGCCTAGCGCATCTCGTGCTCAAGCGCAGGATGCACGTGCAGAAAATTAATTTTCTCAGAAAATAACAAAAAATCGCTATGAATTTCGTTTTTTATCGGCTACAGGAATGGTCTGGTTTAACTTGATTTGGGTGACGAGAAAGTTTGGCTATATCGGGCTTTTTTAAATTTCTTTGGATATTTCACTTTGTTTATAAACAAGCATTGATTCAAAAGAAAAGGCAGTACACAACCACGGCTACACTTAGATTAAAACTGGTTACTTTATTTTCAATGATGGAGATTTCATTTCATGACCATTAATTTAGTTTCAGGTCGGCTGTTCTAGATTTAATGATGTAAACTAAGTGATTAAATTTCCGTTTATGAATCTCGCTGTATAAGTTTCCTAGAGGTACAACTGAAAGCAAACGATATATTACGCAAAAACCAAATGCAGTTTCGATATCGCATGTATGATCTCCCTAATAATGGATATGAGTTAATTACCCGCTACAACTGGTTTTTTGGGTTATGGTCAGATATTCCGGGCTTCGTACCCCACTATGCGTCGATAGCAGAAAACCATATGCTTTTCCAGACTCTAAATCATGGTCCGTTTGGATCAAACCACATAACATCTACTTTATGAGGGAATCTGTAATGCTAAGGTTTGTCACCAAGTTTTTAGCGCCATCCCTGGGACATACTCCGAACTTTTTATAGAACCTATACGAAATGGAACAAAAATATAGAATACTTAGCGCCATCTTTGGACTTCCATCTTACTCTGTGAGCTAAATTTGAATTAAATATTCAAACTATATACAAGATATTTTAAGTAAAATAAGGCTTAACCTGCTTTTATTTTTAAAATGTGTAGTTTTTTAATACAATACATAAAAATAAAATTTATGCAAGTTGTTAGTAATCTAAAAATAATCGGTTAACGATGTACCATCGCGTGCATAAAAAACTGGAACAGCAACTAATCCGTTATCAGACATGCATTGCCAAAGATCTGTTTATAAGGTAAAGTCATCGATAGTTCAGGTTATATGCGATGACCATGTGTTTTCTGCACTTGGTGGTACCTATGAAAGTATAAAATAATAATCTTCTCAAAAAAGGCATCGTATTTTGGAAATGTATGCCTTTTACTGATTGTATCAGTACAACCAGGCACCACGCACTTTTTAAATCTCCGCTTTCGATAAGCCTCCAATACAAAGATTAAGTTTGTAAATTTAAATTCAGTTTAACGCTCAATAGATATCAGTGTTACCGATACAAAGCTAATGAAAACGCCGGCGCCGCACAAAATTCATCCTTCACTTCAAAATTACGAATACATCAACGTCAAAGCATTGAACAGTGGACTGTAAAAAAAACGACGGAAAAATTCAGCATCAGCGCCACTCTGTGGTGGAACTCCGTACTAACTATATAAGAATATATGGTTGCCTACCAAACATACCTTCAAAGTCACTCATTTAACTTTCTTTTGTAAAGTAGGTGTTATGTATATGAAACTGTCGCCCACCTCATAGGTGTCTCGTTGTTCTATAGCTAATTTGATAATATTAACTCCTTACTTGGTCAAACTGGACTCCTACCAGCAACATATGTTTTTATAAAGTTGTCAGTCCACATACTTTTGGCAAAGTGGGACGTTTTTTTTCAGATGTAACATGACACGTACATCACGAGTAACCTTTCTGTCGGTCTGGGTGTCTGTCTTTCCGTTAGTGGTTGGCCTTTCTATAACTCAGGAAGTATTGCTAGGATTTTGGTTAGTAGGTTTCGAAAATCGATCTAGTGGCGGAGCTTCGGGCAAAGATCGGAAAAAAATAAAAAAAAAATTAATGCAGGTGGTAGGGGCTTATAAACGTTGATTCTTTGGTATTAGTGTATTATTACAAAGTGTATTTCCCCCATAATGTTACGCACCTGACATACATAAAAATCTGATTTTTCTGATACATTTGCGATTGCAACAGAAATAGTTTCATATTTATAAATATGGTGAATGTGTAAGATTCAATTAATTTGCAACTGTTTTTACATAAGTGAACTTGTCTATACAACTGTTCTATTTGTCTTTCGCACAAACCTAACCCATTAGTTTTTTATTATACATGTGTTAATTTGTCCAATTTTCGTTGCAACACTGACTACTACTACAGCAGGTTAACGTCGCACATCCCTTTTTTCAACAGCCTGTTTAGAGGAGCATTCTTAATACTTTTCGTCTGATTGTTTCGTGGTGGGTATAGGGATGAATGAAAAACAATGTTATCAATTAATTTTTTGTAGAAAAATGCATTTTTGTGTCTATTTTCGTCAATCATAACTTGTTAACAAATAATAGTACAACTCTTAAATTGTTTTTGAATATTCTCTAGTTTTGTAGTAGGATTGAGCGGGTGACTACTTTTTCTTAAAAAAATTTTGGATTCACTTGAAAATTCAATTTACTGCAAAATGAGTTTTCAAGAAACACTGAGAGTTTTTGGAAAAAATGAAACGGCAAAACTAAGAGTAATTAATTTTTCGCTCAATTATACTTGTACTTTCATTTGTTGGTGGTTAATTGAAGAAAAAATGCGCAAAAAAATCGACAAAAAGTCATCATCTCTACACATTCCAGAGGGTAATCCGGCAGTTGCTCTGATTTTGTATAGGTCTGGTCTGTTAGTAAAGAAACGGAATTATTAAAACAAGAAGCATTAATGTTGGATTCAACCCTATAAATCATACTACTCTGTCATGTTTTCGCATAGCGGGAAACGGACCATCTGCGATGAAATTTGTCGTAATTTTTTGTAATCTACGGCCGAGTTGGAGCCATCCCTCCTCATTAGCGCACAAAAATGAAGGCGCCCGCCCCACAGAGCAAGAGGAAGGAGTAACGGAAGCCGCAGATTTCTGAAATTGCTGCCGCTTCTGCTAGGCGTCAACGCGGCCGTTTTCCAGGATTTATGCGGTAGGGACCAACTGAAATGCGAGATCTGCGGTTTGGAACTCCGAGGAGTTTGAGGGATGATGCTCTTCAACTAGAATATGCATCTGGCGACAGTATAATCCAGACAGTTAGGGTTCAACTTGGCTGATGCGGATAAAATAATAAATCGTCTTCATTTAGTAGGTTTAGCTTATAGCTGTTCTGCCACTTAACCCTTAACAAGAAAAAATTAACATAAAAATATGTAATAACATGTGCAAATTATAGTACACTAGTAGTGTTATGTAAATATTACATAAATCCGCTTATCATATCAAATTTACGTTTCAAAAGGACCTGCATAGCTCACGTTAATAATTTAGATATATGAGGTTCGATGATTGTCTTTAAATTTGTTGTTCAAAGTTTGTTTTTTGGAATCGTTGAAGTTCAGAAGCTTCATAGGCAGTGGTAATGCATTGTGTAGAATAAATGTATTATGAGTAAATCACTTATGGAAAAATAATGTCTTGTGAATATTCGTGGTTAACGTACTCACAAAACGAATATTTTTTGAGTGGGTACATCCACGAAATATAGTTTGTCTTTTAAAAATGGAGGAAATGATGTTATAACTTTTAATCAATTCAGTTTTACACAGTACGAGCTAATGTGATCATACTTTCATAGGTCAAAAATTAATATAAAAAAGGAATTTGCATGATATGTATAAGTCGCTTTAAGTCATTTTTGACATTTAGTTTCGCATAGACAGCAAAGCAATTTTTAGTAATGTAACTTACGTGAGGTATGAACTTAAGGTTCTTGTCAAAAAAGACCCCTAAATTATTTGCTGATCCCTCAATTTGGTCTTAGTATTTACGTTGAAGTTGGTGTTAGTGTAACTTCTAAGTCTTTTAGAAGAAAACATAATGGTACTTTAGATTTAGATAGATTTAACTGAAGGATATGTTCTGCGGCAGTTGTTTCAATAGATTTCAAATCTTCTGGCCTATTACTGTGATTAAAGCTAAAATATAGTTCTGAATCGTCTGCAAAAACTTGGATATATATATATATTTCAATTTTGTTTAAATCAGATATGTACAAGAAAAACAGAAGCGGTCCAGCCTTGTGGTACCCCCGAGGAAATCAAAGAAGAGTTTGTGTCAATAATGACTCTCTCAGACCTATTTGTCAGAACGAGTTATTACAGAAACCATAATATTTGCATTTAGATAACAAAAGCTCGATAAACATTCAGATGCCTTGGTGAAATCTAAAAAACTAATGGTGTCTCTTGTTGATGGTAGAGGCTTTAACAGTGCTATTGGTTAGGTTCTATGGTCCTCTAGCGGTAGTATAGCGTTTTCTAAAACCACATTATTTATCTGGTACTATCTTTATCTAGGTTCTATGTATATAAAAAATCATTGATTTGATAGATTGGTTTTTCTAATAATTTTGAAAGAAAAGTTTAAATACTTACAGGTGTTAAATTTGCGTCGTTGGATTGCTAGCTTTTGGTGAGGATGTAAGTTTCTCTAGAGTCAGGCTTAAAAATGGTTTCTCCGTAGTTGTAGGGGTTCTAGAGTTAGATATTGTGTGTGACTATGTGATGATAAGACCGATCTCACTTCAAACAGGTGGGGTCCAATCGAACGGAAATATGTAGTATCAACGGCTTAGTTCATCTCATTTTTATTCACTATTTTTTCTCCTGCTCAATTTCACTCATTTGTTCCTGAAATCATCATTTTTCTAATTGTTTTGTGGCGTTTTACAATGCAGTAAGTGACAAACACGTACTAAAACGTTACGAAATCGATACAGTCGAAACATCGATAAATGCAGGAGTTTGATATAAAAATCTATATCGGTGACAAGGAAAATATTCGACTTAGATATTTATAATTTATAATTTTGATCAGGTCCTTGTTAATTTTTTAGTTACAATATTTATGTTTTAGCGCCCTGAAGTATCGATTTTCTAAAGTTTGATTTTTTAACCCAAATACGATAATCTTCTTATTAAAAAAAAAATCTCAAAAAACCCTAGAGTGAAAAATGAACTAACCGCTAAAGGTATATCGGCTCTTATACTGTGGACTCTCACAAAGGGGATTATTTATGAAAATAATTTATTGGAATTTTTCAAATGCAGTCGCTAACTTCGCCTTGTCGGAGTGAAAATTAACCTTAAGGATCAATATTCTGAAATAAAACTTCGGTATCTTGTAGATAAATGTGCAATCTTTGGAAAATATTTTTTTCTCAGCGAAATTTCATATAGATTTTGCTGTGTTCAGAGTGGGCAAAACAATCTAAAACAAAGACTGAAGCATAAAAGTTGTTTTCTAATGACCATCCTCGCGTGCGTTACATATTGGTCCTTATTTTGGAGCTGTTCGCAAAGATATTGGGAAAAAAATTATTGCAAACCTTCTTGAACCCCATTTTTTTCTTTGTCTAAGTCCCCACTACAATAACAGAAAAACTTTATATTTTTAAGGAACTAATTTAGCGATAAAGTAAAAAGACAATATATCTTACATATTATGTATGTACTTTGAAAAAGTTGCTAGAGAGGCATAACGTCACTAAGGTAATTTATGGAGTGGTTGCATAGTTTCATTTTTTCTATAGGAAAATATATGTACAAAGCACTCATTTTCACTTGTTTTTACTTCCCACGCCTACTGGTGTGGAAGTATAGTAGTCGCAAAAATTTTAGAAACTGAGTATGTTTTTGGATGTTATATGATATGTACAATATGAAAAAACATTACACTCATTTCCGACGGTCTGTCTGTCTTTCGGGTCTGTCGGTCTGTCCGCTAATCTTACAAGCGCATATAACTTGGGAAGTACCGCTCCAATTTCGATGAAATTTGTACACATTATTACTACTACGTACTGGACGCAAAAGCTTTGTAGTTTGGTAATTCTGTACATATATTGGGTGATTTTTTTGCTAGTATCTTTTTGGCAACACTGTTTTTGATAGATGACGCGTGAATCGTGTCTTGTATCATTGTCAAACTTGTTCGGTTTGGTCTATAATTTAACCATGAATCGACTTACGAACGAACAACGCTTGCAAATTATTGAATTTTACTATCAAAATTCATGCTCGGTTAAGAGAGTGCATCGAGCACTGCTTCCAATTTATGGGCAATTTAGTCGGCCTACTGAGGGAGCTATTCGGAAGCTTGTGACTAAATTTCGAACCCAGTTTACATTATTGGACATTAAACCACCAACACGCAGACGTAGAATGAGGACTGAAGAAAATATGGCGGCTTTATCCGCCAGTGTTAGTGATGACCGTGAAATGTCGATTCGCCGACATTCGCAGCAATTGGGCCTCTGTTACTCCACTACGTAGAAAATTTTGCGACAGGATTTGGGTGTAAAACCTTATAAAATACAGCTGGTGCAAGAATTGAAGCCACGCGACCTCCCACAACGTTTCCAATTTGGTGAATGGGCGCTGGCGAAGTTGGAGGAAGATCCACATTTTTATCGAAAAATTGTGTTCAGCGACGAAGCTCATTTCTGGTTGAATGGGTACGTTAACAAGCAAAATTGCCGCATCTGGAGTGAAGACCAGCCAGAAGCATTGCAAGAGCTACCAATGCATCCCGAAAAAATCACTGTTGGTGTGGATTATGGGCCGGTGGCATCATCGGGCCGAACTTCTTCAAAGACGACGATGGCCGGAACGTAACTGTGAATGGCGAGCGCTACCGTGCGATGATAACAAACTTTTTTTGCCCAAAATGGAAGAGCTGGACTTGGCTGACATGTGGTTTCAACAAGACGGTGCCACATGCCACACTGCACACGAAACAATGGCCCTATTGAGAGGCGAGTTCGGTGAACAGTTTATCTCACGTTTGGGGCCCGTCAATTGGCCGCCTAGATCGTGTGATTTAACGACGTTGGACTATTTTTTGTGGGACCATGTTAAGGCTAATGTCTACAGGGATAAACCAGCAACGATTGACGCACTGCAAGCCAATATTGAAGCATTTATTCGTGAGATACCGGCCGATATGTTGGAGAGAGTGTGCCAAAATTGGACCTTGCGCATGGGCAATCTAAAGCGGAGCCGCGGCCAACATTTACATGAAATAATCTTTAAACATTAAATTATATCGACCGTTCTATCGACTCAAATAAAGATTTAATCGTTTTTTTCAAATTTTTGTGTTTTTTTTTTAAATAAAATCCTTTACCTCTTAAAAATCACCCGTTATTAGACTTCCCACCATCATAGATTCCTCCGTACATTAGCCTCTAACACGGACTGACGCCAGCCTTGGTTCTGTTGTTGTGGTATGGTATTCAACGTATTTCTGCCGCCTGTGTCTGAACGCACTGTCACGTCTGACATGGTTAGGTATCGGATAGAGTCGACGTTTCCAGATGCACTACCGGTAGGTATGGACTGGCTTTTTTCATAGAAGTTTTTCGTATTACTCAATCACTAATTTCAACCCACTTTCTTAAGATCTTAAACAATTACCGGCACGCAAATTTAGGGTAGCGTTTAAACAATATTTGTGCGATATATACATGTAAATCATTACCGAATCATAGCAGGTTAACAAGTAGGATAAGTAAGTTTGTAGTGTAAATGTAGCTAAATCTCGTCTTTGTAGATAATGGTAATAAAGACGATTATTATTGCTATTCTTATTGCTGTTAATATTATTATTAATTGTATGGACCTGTTTGGCTGAGTCTCACAGGGTCTAGTTTGTGCTCACCATATCATTTATGAACTGCTAACGACTTTGTGTGGTAAATGCAGACTTATTATCAACAACAACAAATTATCACTTGTTCCCCTTCCAAATTACCCGTTTCTCTCATATATATTTTTTTAATTCCGGCAGGAATGCTTCAGGGCAATATGTGGAGGAAACCTTTGTACTGTGAACCTACGTGACAATCATCCAAGCAGTAGTCGCGCTATTCTAATAGTGGCGTGCTCTGCAAAAGTATAACTGTTCACAGAACAGAACACTTAGATATGTACCAGTAACTCCGAACGAGGTGGCTATTAATTAATTATATAGAATCATTCTTTTGCCACTAGTCTCGAAAAAAATGTTAGAACTATTGTTATGCCGATTGACAATGCCAATTGTCGGGTCCGTTGCAAGATAAAAAGATGTACATGTTCCCGTATACGTGTCAGCGGTGTAACGTGCACTCTAATAATTTTGCTCATTAAACTGCATCGACAAAGTTCGGTATCCGTAATACTTTATTGATAGTCCGTCTACTATATAGCAGATTCGCAAAGTTTCTCGTTACTCTCTCAGTTAAACTACTTGTTATACGCTGTTCTGCACAAGTTGCATTAATTAATACAGCAATATGATTCCCTGGAGATACGGACCATGTTTAAGTTCCAGGATCTTGAATATTTATTGTGTATATAGAGTACTTCTCTGCTTCGCCAAACAAAATTAAATACTCAGATATGGCACTTTGACTTAAGTATTTATTCGAATTTGAAAACACTATACAAATAGCTTTGTATTAGTCAAGCTTTCAGACGTATTCGGGCTGTCCACAGATTGTGAATAAGTTCTTCTTAATAGAGAAGTTAGTTTCTTGCTTTATCAAACTTGAGAGGTTTGATTTTAGCTACGCTTTTTGACCCAAGGGTAGGGTATGTAATCAGTCGATAGCTCTGTCAAATAATTTAAAAAAGTAGCTCTACTCTGAGCTTTCCACACAACGGATAAAAATAGCTACGAAAAAAATTAACGCTCTCAATTCAGCTAATTATACGAGGGATGTCTTTTAAGTTTTTAGTAAACTTAAATTCAAAGTTTAACAACAGTACGTGCAGTATTCTCACTACAGTGAAATTTTTAAGTGTCACCAAGTCAGGAAAATCAAGTGGAAAAAAATTTCTGACCGATTACTACTACAAAACTTGACTTGAGTTTTCAGGCCACATGCGTTATTCAGTTTGTTTACCACATATATCACGTGCGTTGAATACCACAAAAGTTATTTCCCAAAACTAATTCGCCATCATAACTACTGCAAACAAAACAATTTACCCTTAATTAATGGGCAATAATTATTCCGTCTGCAATTTACATTCAAGGGAGCATGTGTTACAAGCTATAAAATTACAGCCACGGAGTCTACAAAATTTATAACGATATTTTTGGATGAAATATAGCATCAGCATCTCTCATAATTAAGGGCAAAAATGGAGGGCCTTTGTGCTGAAGATGCTTACAGCGAAAGTCACAGATTTCTCAAATGGCTTTTACTTTGTCAGTGGATGGTCCTTGATAGGAGAGTTCATCCTTTTTTGCTGGTAATGGAATTTATATAGGTACTCAGTAGACGCGTTGATACTGTAAAGATCTTATTCAGGTGAACAGAGCATTTTTATGGAATAGGCGAAATACGTAACATCTTAAATATTCTTGGTTTTCATTTAATAGTTGGCCAAATTCGGTCAGATATACATGGGGGATTAGTCGGAATATGTTTCTACTGCTTCTTGGAATAATGCTAAAATTAAAATTATCATGATTCATTCATCCACCATTCCAAGTGTTTTCCCTACTGCATTGAGGTCTAAAGGTCTTCTAAGCATTCTTTTGCAGTGGAGATATATTGCTACTTCAAATCACATCTTTTTGGTACTTATTTATCACATATACAAAGCTGTATGAACATTACACGCTGATGCTGAGGTAACGAGGATTTTTTTTTTATCTATGTACTAAATAGCTACAACTTGACAAGAAAATTATTGTTTATTAAATTAAATAAATATAGTATCAATTCTAATATTTCGTCTTGTCTATGAACGCTAGAATTGTCTTTGTACCACGACACGAAGGGCAAAAAGCTAATAACGAATGAAAATACTGTAAATCAATCGATCGCCATCTGCTCAGACGGCAAGCCAATCCATTGCAAAATATCGTCTGAGCTAGTAGGGGATTGCTTGAGTTATCTCTCAAAGTAGCATTGTTCTGGATAACTGGGCATGAAGGGCTCAAATGAATTAAGAAGGCGGATGAGCTAGCCCGACAGGGTGCGGCCAGTCGCCTGATAGGCCCAAAGCCTTCCAATGGTAAAAGAAATTGCACTAAGAAAAAGGGGCCATAGTGGGGGTCTCATAATAGAACACTGGTGACTAAATCGACATGTGAGACTCTTGGGTCTGACAGAACAGGCCACATGCCATTTCTCCTGAGTACAGTATATATAGGGCCACAATAGATCCATATGGGTTTGCAGTGGCATTACGGCTTAATTTCAGAAAGCTTAAATTGACTTCTTTTCACCATACTCCTGTCTTTCGCTTCTGCATGCATAAGACCATAATTCACAATTGGATCAATTCCTAACAAATATCTTATGATTCCATTTACCGCATCCCATTCAAGTGGATTTCGAACATGGTGTACTCCCAGAAATCCCGTTTACCCCGTAGCTTCTAGTCTCGTTTTTTAGTTTTGTAAGGGCATGCACTTCCTTCGAGCACAAAAACATCCTTAGACGAAGGCCCACAGATCAGCTCCAGAGGGTGCATAAAAATCAAGCTGTACGTGGTTAGAATCCGGGATATTCCAGGCAAGGTGCCAAATGTATGCGGTGTCGATGGCTCTTATTTACATAAGAATCACCACATTTCCATAATATACCATAGGAAGCGCTACACGACCGAGGTAGTGTCTGTTTTGTAAACAGCTTCTTCGCGGGGCTTGTTTTAATCGATCATCTTGTTTATTCAGTTGTGAGCTACAGTTCTGATGATTATGGATAATGGCTAGAGCGAGAGTCTTTTGTAAATAGTCCGGGATTCTTATACAATGTGTGTTGGTCGCGACATACCGATATTTGAGGGGGATATTTTTCAACTATTTTTATCGTCAATCCACCCCCTACAATGTCATACCCTCACCCCCCTTGAAATGGATCCATATCGCTGCGAACGAAATTTGGGCTGACACGGATATGGTCTGCCGCTCAACACGACACACTGTTTTAAGAACAACAATGTGCATAACCAATAATGGAAGACATTTTGAACAACTTCTGTAACAGTAAACATGTCCAAACTCTCTATAAGAAACATTGATTTGTCATTTCTATGCATATGAAGTTTGAAAACAATTGCATTTTATTATACCCATTTTGACCCATGTTAGATAGCATTTATTGCTTACGTAGAATACTTAGGATAACAAAAAGCTGTAGAATCAGCACAAAAAATGTACAACTTCACAGGTTAGTTTTTGAATGGTGTGCGGAATGCACAAAATAATCAATTTTCTTCCATTTTTTTCTGTTTTTGTCTGTTTTTAAGTATGTTGACTATTTGTATCAAAACAAGTTTTTCAATAGTCGCTTAGTCAGCTGTCATCGTTCAAATGACACCAAATTCATCAGCGAGACTCTGTATCCAACAAAATGAGAATTTATTTGAAACACTTATTGTAAAGCTAGTTTTAAGTATAGCCAACTGTATGTCTTCTTTTTTAAACAAATTTCAATTTCGTTCGTAGAAAAATTCATTTCTTTTATTTTGCCTAAATGTTAGCTATGTTGCAATAGAAATATGTATTTATGTAATATTTACCAATTATTAAATAGATTTTTCGTTGCCATGGCTAATTATTCAACAATTCATTTAAATTCGCAGTACATTTCCTATCATGTGACAATTTTTTAGTTTGATTTATTCAAAAATGGCACAATTTATCGATATTCAATAAGAGTACCTTTTTTATGTAGAAAACCCTAAATTTTCAAATTCTAAAATTGAATTTAAAAATAGAATCACACAAAAATTTTGGGGCTAAAATAACGTGAGTCCGTCCCTGTTACACAGGCTTCCAAACACATTGTCTAAAATATTTTTAAATCCAGCATAAAAAACTGGGCTAGAATACCAAATTTTATGTATTTATCTCAACACGTTTCGGAAATATTAAGGAAAAACGTTTGAGACCTATGTTTATATAAACTTTTCTTCCTATTTTAAGCTCTAGAAACAGCTGGTAGAATATTGCACACTTTTTCCGGGACACCCTGTATATCTACGACCTTTCGATTAAGGTGATAAGTACATCTAGACGCTATTTCAATTTTGTTGTAACACCTTAGGCCGTCGAAAATCTTGCAAATGAACCATCCGAATTGTATGCAAGCTTGATATGGTGATGGCTGAGTGGAGGTGAGAAATATACAAAATTGCCTCCGGCTACATACATATTTCGAGGCAATCAGTAAATTACATTTTCAAGCTAAGCCCACCCTAATTGGTAATTGCCAATTTTTCTGGGTAGTGTAGTATATACCTAAAATTATAAGGTGTTCAACGTAAAAATAAAAAGATAAATCTCCAGAAAGGCTCAGTCTCACCATTGCTCAAGTTTCAAAACGCTTGAGAGAGTAGCGTGTAATGTAAAAATTATTCCTCCGAAATTCACTGCATTTTGTCAACCATGCAATGTTTACTTTCACCGGCAAATCAAAAATTTTGTTTAAAATATCCAAAACTGATCATAATTAGTTCTACAAAAACGCGAAATCTCATTTTGTGGCGTTCCATAAAATAATCAAATACGCATAGTTTGGATAGGAACTTTCTGGCCAATGAGATTTTTTCCAAAATGTAAAAGAAGTGTGGTTTTCGTTTGATAAGTTGAAAAACCTTGTGCATGCTCAAACGCTTCTATTTTCTTGTAACGATCAGTTGAATGTACTACTCGTATATGCTTTGATTTTATGGCAACTATGATATAATACATAAGGTAATTGAAAGAAACGATAACTGAGTTATTCCTCAACGTCAACTGCTTTATATTTAAAAAAAATAATTTCGTAATTGCTTACAATTATAATATGTTGACAATTAAATACATTTGTAAAATCAGCTTACAAAAAACCTTACAAGCTGCCTTTTTTGACGTAAAAATTTTCGTAAGCTAGTATTTTTTAAAACTTTGACAAATGGTGAGACTTATACTTTCTCAACA
>CAVLJG010000008.1:48390341-48413502 GCA_963669975.1 Acanthoscelides obtectus
AAAAATATCTGACTGAATAGAAAAATATAGGAAAACAAAAGTAATTTCTTGATGAAATAACCCATAAACAACACATAGAATTAGACTTTCTACTGAGATACTAAAAGCCACAAACCAATAGTATAATAAATGAATATCTAAAAATTCTAAAAGGTAGCCAATCTAGTATAGTTTCAATCCTGATTAGAGTCATGATCACTGTCTGAGGAACTGTCATTGCTATCACTTTCACCTCCTATGTTGATTATTATTTCTTCCTGTATTTCTTGAATGAGACTGTCTTTTTCCCAATATTCATCTTCAATTTTTATAACATGTCCAATAACCTTTTGCCAGTCACTGGCACTTACTGAAGCGATGGCCTTATTAGAAATTTCATCTAGTTTTTTTATAGTAAATTCGCCGCTTGTATTATGGCTTCTAATGAAAAATTTTACTTGTGCCCAAATCATCTCTATGGGATTAAACTGACACATATAGGGTGGCGTTCGAAGTGGGGTGTGTCCGAAACTTCTTATTAAATTATCTATCTTATAATTTTTCTCATCAGATGGTGGCCTATGTAGACAAGCTATTTCATAAAGCTCCATTTTTTTAGCATTAGGATCATGCTCTATACCTTTTTTGCTCAACCACGTGATGATGTCTCTTTTTAGAGAAGATCTAGTTGGAGGCTTGTCTTCCAAAGCTGAATGGTAAGGTGCATTATCCATTATTATAATACTATTAGGAGGAATGTTAGGAAATAGTTTTTCAGTAAGCCACTTCGTGAAATTTTCTTGGTTCATTTGACCGTGATAATCACCAGTGGCACAGCCAGCCTTGAAAATGAGACAGGCTCCAGGAACAAAACCATCTTGCGAACCCGCATGAACAATTATAAGTCGTCCTGGAAATGAATAAATAGCCTCATTTTAGTGTTATTTTAAGTTTGCCAACACCTTTTTGAATCACTATGTATAAAAAACATATTTTTGAGAAAAAAATACTTGCAAGGGATTATGTATTCAATTAGACAAATTAAATGAGCACTTATTAAGAATATTCCAAAATTGAGAAAAATGTATAATAAGCAAAATCGAGGTGAAAGAAACTTTATTACCTGTAGAACTTATATTGCTCAGGACACCCATAATTTCTTCGCTTTGCCAGCATTTCTTGAAAGTGAGGTCATTATCAACCCAAGTTTCGTCCAAATAAATAATATGCCTTCCTTCTTCCCGGAACTTTTTAATAGACCTAAGATACTTGTATCGCCAATGTAAAATACTGGGTCTTTCCATTAGTAATTTCCTTTTGTTGTGGCATTTACGCCAGTAAAATCCTTTTGCTTTTAAAAGCAGCCTCAACGATTCTTTACCAAATGGAAATTCCATTTTCTTCTTCAGTTTGATTAGAAGTTTACTACAAGTAGGTACCACTTTAAAATCACAGTAAAATTTTTCTATCATTCTCCGAATAATGGAAAAATCGACTCCATCAATTTTTTGGATCACAGAAGGGCGTGATCTCTTTTTTCCGGGAGAAGCTAAAGGCTGTGTGGAGGTTGCATTTTGCCTGTCTTTATCTTCTTTTCTAATTTTACTTATAGTTCGTTCACTAACACCCGTATAATATGCCGCCCTTGCATTTCTAGCTACCAGTGGATAAACGAAAGTATTGTTAGCCGCTTCTGCATCGCAAGCACGTATCACGTTTGCTATTATTTCCCTTGCCTGGCTGTGAATAACTTTCCCATGCTTGAATTCCATTATCACCACTAAACAGTAAATTATATTTTCAAAGTATTTGCCAACTGCCTACGCCTATGGGAGTAGGTTTATAAATGACCGTGCCATCGGCACGTTATTCTAGTTTCAGATAAGATAAGAGTTTTGGACCAATCAGCGACCGGATGTTTACCTGCGGCCTGGGTTTTCCAGCTACATTGCCAAATTCAGCGGAACAATTCTATATCTTAAATATGTTAATATGTATGGACCGCATTTTATGTAGAACATCTGACAACTTCGCAATTTTTTGTCCGCATTCTTTCGGCTTGCAATCTTTGTCGCTGGTCCAACATTACACATACATACCACCAACCACGCGACCCTCTTCAGGAAAGATATGCTGGCCATCGACTACCTGGGTAGCTATAGTACAGGAACTATCTTCTCATCTGCTTATAAAAAAAATGTTGATAGTTTTTTCGCATAATCTCGTTCAAAAAAGCCCATTTTGATAAATCTGCAGAATATTTTCTGAGCAGATGGGAAAATACTTCCCGGACTATTAGCGCAAGTAATGAATCGCATCCAAATGGTAGGTAGCATTACAGCCATCAGAGGGCACATCGCAGCCACCGCGACAGAATCTGTTTTTCGATGGATTCTTTCTTCTACTGGTAACTCTATATTCGTGTCGTTTTCGCCATATTGATTTTACTTGAAATATGTGTATATCTTGGAGTGTTTCGTCATGTTCGTCGAAAAAGCCCTAGCCCGAGAACGTTAACCAGGCTATTTGAAAGCAGTGTACCCGAGAGAGCCAGTTAATCTGGATGAAACGGTGTCGTACATAGAAAGTAGTTTTCACTTTCTTAAGTGAACTTTTTTATGATCCCTCTGTATTTTTTATCTCTATTGTAGTCAAGACTGCATCCAAATGTTTAACGGGTACATCCTGCACTCCGACATAAGTGAATCTGCTGAGGCCCCGCAGTTCAATAGCAACAATTGTCTCCAGCAGGCTTACTTAATTTGAATTAATACAGTGCCTGGTGCCTTCAGGCACTGAGATTCTTTGTTTCACCTGGTTTCCGCGAATTAGGTAATGGAAAAGCGGGGCTTTTCCAAGTAAGAAAACTTGTGAGATATGTATATTGTGGAAGTTTTAATTGGTGAAAAAAACAATGTCACGCCCATGCTAAGTTTCCTTCACGAGAATGTTCTATGAGAAATATGATGCTGGCGACATTTTTTTCAGGTTTTTTTCAAAAGAGTCGGCTTATTTTAAATTGTGATACACAATTGTATCGCGTGACACCTAAGAGCCGAATATGTACACTACCCAAAAAATTAAGGGAACGAGAAAAAAAATCCATTTTTTTGGTGATTCTTGACGGGATGTGTTTAGATGAAAAATGGTCGTATCTAGAATTTAAAAAGTCGCTTAAGAACTTTCAGATTCTAGTTTTCAGGACTTTTAGCCGAAAAGTTTTAGGAGTACCGGTTCTCACGCCCAATTTTAACAGATAGCGGAAGGACATTTTTTTGAAAATGTTTCTTCTTTTTAGTCCATGGTCTTGGCTTTTTTTCTGTTTGGCCATCATACGAATCAGATAGCCTGTTTAATCAGCTTCATTATTCTGTTTTAAAAATCCCGATACGTTCATTGGCGCGGAGACATTCGACTGAATGAAAAAGGACCCTTTTGTCGTCCACCACTGATAAGTTGTCGCACAGAGAATGTAAGGGTATTTCCGAAAACTGTAATAAATCTCTAAGATTTGATTGCAATCTTTCATGAGCTTTTTTTTGTTTCTTTAGTATTGAATTCTAAAAGAGTAGAAAAAAGTTACTTTTTGCCGTATTTTGTAAAATTTGTCGCGTTCGCAAAGAAGAAGAAAAATGGTTTCTTCATGTTCAACCAGATTACAGGACTTCGTACATTGTGATCGATCTGCCGGCGTGCACGGCTATTAGAGGTACATTGAGGTATAAAAAACCTACAAACATTACCCTTCTCATTAGCAGTTCCAAAAATGAGGTCGATTTTCCAAAACAAGGCAAAAGGTAACTTTTTTGACTCTTTTAAAATCATTACTAAGGAAACAAAAAAAAAATCCTCAAACATTGCAATTAAATCTTATAGGAGATTTATTCCAGATTTCGGTAGTACCTCACACAAAGGCAAACATTTTCCAAAAAACTTCCTTGTGCTGTTAGAACTGCATAAGAACTGTTGTGCTGCTAATAAATTTTGTCTAAAAAACCTAAAAACTAGAATCTTGAAGCTTCAAAATGCTCAAAAGTCACTGAAAAATTTGGATTTTTTCTTTCTCTCAATTTTTTTCGAGTAGTGTAGTTGTTTCTTGAGTCCTCTTTATTGCTTTGTCTCTTGAGAATAACAGGAGATCTTGCAAATGTCAAAGAAGGTGGCCTTGATCCTCTGATTATCAATGATTCCTAATTTGAAGATTGATGCGGACTGTGTTTCCTGTAGCTATATGTACCAGAATAGACAGGTAAATGTTTGAACAGGAAAGTGTTAAATTTGAGGGTAAACGGAGGTATCAGATCGAACAACGTCACCATCTTCCTTGAGAATGATATTTGCAGACTGTCAAGGCATATACGGTGACCTCAAAATAAGTGGACTCAAGTGGACTATGCATTTGGTTCTAAAGATGCTTTTCACGTGCATTTTTTTCAGTGCAATTTTGTTGATCTTTTTGATCGTTGCTTGTATATTTTATTTGTAGCTAATCATTTTTAACACCATTGCATTGATGTTATAATTCTTATGTATTATGTATTTATTCGTTCAGGTAATTAAGCAGAAATGGTTTTAGAATCAGCCGACTTAAATTGTTTTGACAGAAACAGTATTAAGTATGAAAAACCGACACCTTTATTACGTGAAAGCACAGTGTAATTTGGGACTCGCGATTACAAAATTTACGCTACGTACCAGCTACTACTGACGCACTAGCTGTGTATTACCTAAACGTCAGGTATATGCTGTTGGTGTCATGTTTCATTTGTGCCTGAGAAACTACAGAGTCGGCTTCTGTTGCCTAAGATGTACTGTAATATACTGCCGTACTTACGTAAAGGCAGTGTAAAAATCGAGGTCTGAGAAAATTAAGTTAAAAATTCTGGATTTTTTCAAACTAAACAAATTGGGGGGATATCCATGGTGTAGTTGGCAAAGATCTTGGCAAGCACTTCCGCCTTAACCTTGGAGTCGGTTGCAAAATTGCTCCATCCTGGCACTTGAGTGGTGGAAGGCTACTCTCTGAGTACTTCCTTTCAATCTGCTTGGCCAGCCATTGCGCTGCGACGTCACCCTGAGCCTAATTTTTATATTTGTTGTTGATGTTTTTGTTGAAGATTTATTTAGCATTAATGCTACAATCTCAATTTTTCTTCAATCCATTTTCTGTAATTTTACATACTTGTCTATTAAAATTAAAATTACGTCACTATGTATTTTGATTATTCATAAAGTGGTTTCTTTATTTCACCTTAAACATTTTTAAATTCGAACTCTGTTTATATCATTATTCAATTAACTAAATTCAAATACTCCCTTTTGAAATATAGATTTACTAGTTATGCTACTATTACAATTTTGTAGATGAAAATCTATACTGCCTCTAGTTTCGTAGTTACGATAATGACTATTTAATTTTGTGAAAGTTCTCTCAATGTGGTGGTAATAAATGATTTTTTAATTTGAATATGAAAACGAGAACTACATAATATATGAAATTTTTCACATCCAACCACTGCAGTTCTTCTAACATAGACTTAATCCTAGTATATTTGTTTTTATTTAAAATGATTCTCATAGCTTTATTTTGTAGAATTTGTAATTTTGAAAATATGTTTTCATTTGCTGTAAACAAGATGGTTGAACAATATAAAAAATGGGGAAGAATTATAGTGTTATACACAATTTTTATGGAATACATACTAAGATTATGGAAAACTCTATAGAAGTAATTTATCTTTTTCGATATTTTTGAAATAATGTACTCATAATGTTCGTGAAACAGTAGCTTACTATCCACATATGTATATACCAAGATATTTAAAATGACTCGACTACTTCAATTTTTTAATCATTAATCATGAGCCTAATTGTATTGTCACCTAAATGTTTCCCTATTGACATACATTTTGTTTTATTAGTGTTCAAGTTTATTGACATTTAACCAATTCATAACTTTTTCAATATCACTATTTAACAGTTCTAAACCAGTGTCCAAATGCTTATACCTGTATATATATACAGGTGACTTTGAAGTTGAGTCATTAATTTTCAGATAATGATTGTAGAAGGAAGATAAACCAAAATATATGTGTAAAAATTAAAAAAAAAATAAAAAAAAAATTTTTACCTGTTTTATAAAGTATCCTCCCGACAAGTATTTCAGTGCGGACCTGTATTTGATCGTGAGGTCCCCTGTGAGGTCTTAAGTCACCTGATTCACGAGCCCGTTGTACTACATTAACAAAGGCACGAGGGGTGGTTGCACTCGATTGGGAAACCGATCCGCATAAACATGTGCCATTTTTTATTTCGTTTGAGCCACGCAACAGACACTATTCACACGCGACTGACACTAACTGTATGTATAACTGAACTGAATAAAATAAACATCGTTCCAATTCTTTCGCTTTTTGTTTCCGATGCGATGAACCGATAAGGTGGATTATATCCGTTGTTGCCAAACACGAGTACATGATAATATTGAGACAGGGCGGTACTCAAACTTCCAAAGGGCTATAACTTTGTTACTTTAATTTTACCAGAAAAATGGTAAAGGAAAAAAACATTTCTTTTGATCAGATCTACTCACTATTAAAATAAATGACTCAACTTCGAAGTCACCTTGTATATACGAGGGATGTCTTTTAAGTTTTGCATATGGAAATAAAACAACACGGTAGGTAGTTTTTAAATGACTTTATTGTTTTTCGGAGTATTCTCCACGAAGATTAATACACATCTGCATGCGCTCGAAAACAATTTTCGAAGCACTTATTCCACTCGTTTGCTGGCAGATCCAAAACGGCATTTTTGAATGCGTCAACTGCTTCTTATGGTGACTGGAACCTTTGACCACGCAAAGAAGTAAAGAAATCGGTAGGACCTATATAGGGACTATATGGAGGATGGTCCAATAATTCCACGTTTTCTTCCGTTAAATACTGCCTTGTTTGTTGGGCTGTGAGCGAGCTTGCATTGTCTTGATGGAGGATGGTTCTCTTCTTTCGGGGTTGACTTTTCGAAGCTCGGTGATGACTTTGGCAAACAAATGGTGGTATACCAATCCGCAGGTAACAGTTCTTTGCTCATTAACACGTTACCTGCCAGTTCGGTCAAAATGACCGAAAGGAATGGTATGCAATCAGGCCGCGTTGGTCAATATGACCGAAAATTTCAACGGTTCTATACTCGCTTCTAGAGCGCCGCCGGTCAGGAGCTGTACCATGATATGCATAATGCGTGACCGAAACGGCTGACGAGCAAAAGGCATATGAAAACTTTTTGTTTTTCTGTTTGGAGATTTGTTTTTCTCATTTTTTATTAGATTATTAAACACGTTAGTTTACTGTCAAATTTTATTTTATAATATATGATTTAAGATTAATGACATGAACAGAAACATTGGAATGAAGAACATTTTATGAATTTAAAGATTTCTGTGTATTCTGTTGTAGCACGTCAGTCACAGAAACGGTTCATTTGGACATCCTGAACAAAACGTGGTTACTTTCTTGACTTTTCTTCTTTCTTTGGGCTCTTTTTCCATCTTGAACTGCTTTTTCATAGCATCCCTTGCAATGTTTCCTTACGGCAACGGCTCTCCCTTCTTTTTTTACCAAATTATGGCGTACTCTTTTTGGTATTTCTGGTTCCATTATTATTTGGTTTTGCTGTTGATGCTCGTCGGTACACGACACCAAATATCGAACTACCTCTTTTCAAAAGTCAACAATACCGATAACATTGCCTGTACATTCCCTGTATAAAATATAGGCATTTATCAAAGCTGTTGATAACAGTAACTCAATGGTCAGTTTTTTGTACCATTTCACAGTTTTTCGTAGAGGTGAAGAATACGCAGCCATTTGATCGGATAAATCGACAGACGATTTTGCCTATTGTAGTCTGCTACAACCTTAGGTTTAGCAACACTTTCACCGTTCCTTTCGAACATCAACCGGTTCATTGGTGTGTTTGGTTGATAACATAATAACGTTCCTTTTATCCTTCCAATTGAGGAACGGTAATTCCTTGATATTCTCTTTCGAAATTATTTCACCCCTTTCATTTTACTTTTTGAGTTACTTCTTTCGGCACATTTTTTTTTATCTTTCTCCTCAATGTTCCCACTAATGAGTTTTTTATCGAGAAGCTTGTTAGCAAGATCGTGCTAGTGTACCAGTTAGCTGTGTAAAACCGTACGGCCAACATTCAAAACAGATTCACATAGTTCCATAACCACGCTAGTTGGTGTTGTTTTTCGTACTTCAAGATTTTTCCCAGCATATATTTTCAGACGTAAAGTATATCCATGTCCTGTACAAAGCTTGAACAATTTGATACCATATTTATGGCGCTTTTGTTTCATGTACTGACGCATAATCAGCCTGCCCCGAAAAGGAATAACGACTCGTCAACACACACTGATTCCCCAGGATGATAAAGAGCCTCAAAATTCTGCACAAGCTTATAGACTAGGCCTTGAATTTTATGTAGTCGATCCCCTTCTCTGCATTCATCATTGTTGGCAAAATGAATCATACGTAGCAGTATTTTCAAACCGATTCCGAGGCATCACAATGGATGCAAACTCGGTTTTGAAAATGGGATCTCTGCTCCAATAATCTTTGATATATGGCATTTTCACCAATCCCATATAAGCAATTAGTCCAAGAGAAACGTTTATTTCCGCAGAACTTGTAGGGTCCCATTGGTGAAGTCGTGGACGAGGCAGAAATATTAGAATGATTTTCTAACTGCTGAGTAGCAGAATGTTGGTGTTGGTCTGCAATCATTTGGAAAATGGAATCTTCAACCACTGCCATGTAAAATCTTTCGGATGACCTTGTACTAATTCTTCATCACCGTTGGACTTTACCCCCCAAAATACTCCCGAAACTGGCCTGGGGTAAGTACCAGGTGTCATTATTTTTCATCGTTTACCTGCGTATTTGCTTCACCAAAATCATCCTCTGAAGTGCTAGGATTGTTGGAATAAGTCATTATTGCCGAGGCCTTTTTACGATTCTGCTGTGCATCATCTCGTGAAGATTGACTGGATGACGATTCACCTGAATAAATCATTTTTATATTCTTGTATATCTACCTATAATTCATGCTTTAGTATATTAGTTATTTATATAGTTTTTATATTACCTCTCTGAGCTAGGTTGAAAAGCTTTATCTCTGACCGAGTCGTCTGTGTCTTCATCAGACATATCACGCAGGATCATCATTTCTGCTTCTGTAAGTTTATTTTCATCACGAATAAACGAATACTTTCCGTTTGAACAATCTCGTGAATAGGAAATAAAATTGTGAAGCAATAAGACGTGCAAGTACACACCCGACAGCTATAATCAACTGCTACAAGATGAGCGCAAACTCGCCTCTCTGCCGGCTAACCCTATTCTTCCGACCGCGTGTAAAATTAAAGGTTAGATGACCGAAGTAGTGACCGACGCGGCGCAGAGATACCAAATTAACCTTGCACGCCGCGTCGGTCATTTTAACCGAAAGCTCTAAAAATGGGATCATTATCACTATAGATAATATACAGTGTTAAAACATATTTATTTTTATTCTAATACATCAATTAGGGATGAAAAGATCTTTTGGCGCATGGTGAACAAATCGTTCATAGCACGTTGACAGGGAACGTGTTAAGAGGAATTGTTGCAATATGACCCGCTTTTAACACAAATTTCGCGACCATCTTTTTCGAAACATTTCGAGAAACGGATGACTTTTGTTGGCTTTTCTTCACCTTGGAACGCCCAAACAGCCGACGGTCATTTATTTTTTGGTTCATAACAGTAAATCCACGATTCATCACCACTAACAATGCTGTACACATTTTTTGAGTTTCCGGAATTGAAACGGTCCAAGCGTTTTTTTGACACCAATTAACCCTGGCTGCTTTCTGCTCTTCAGTCAACAGGTGGGGTATCCAACGAGAAACCAATTTTCTCACTCCTAATTCTTCATGTACAATTTTTTGAATTGAGGTCTTTGAGATCTTCAAGGACGCCTCAATCTCGCGATATGTCACATGTCTATCTTCAATGATGAGTTTGCGCACAGCATCGACGTTTTCCTGGGTGACTGCCGTTTTTGGTGCACCCCCCCTGGGATCGTCGCTAAGACTCACCCGTCCACGTTTGAATTCTCCATAGCAACGGGAAAATTGTCGACTGATTGTGGCGCTTCGTTGTCGAAAACAGACAGTAACTCAGCAAAGCATTCTTGTTGCGATAATTGTATCTGAAAGTTGGCGCGAAAACGTTATCGGTTGAGTTCAATTTTTCTAATGACTTGGTGACACTTAAAAATTCACTGTAGTAAGAACACTGCACGTATTGTTGTGAAACTTTGAATTTACCTTTACTAAAGAGTGAGGTTAAGATTCAGTACTGACGTTCGATCCGCCCGGCCTACTATGTTTCTATATGCAAACTTAAAAGACATCCCTCATATATATAAGTGTATCGTCCGCAAATACTTGAATTTTGCAGTGTTCTAAAATGTTAGAGATATCATTTATATAAATAATAAATAGTAATTTACTCCACGTGGCACCCCTACTGATATAGGTGTATTTTGAGCACTTGACATAATATTTCCAACTTTATTTTTTTGACTTATATTCACTAAATAATTTTGTAAAAATGTGTAATACTGATCCTTTAAAGCCATAGTGACGCAATTTCATTAACTTTTTCCCTATCTATAGTCTCAAATACCCTTTTGAAAGTCTAAAAATATTGTTACAATATATTCTTTCTCATCTATACTTCTTCTCCAGTCTCCACCACTATTTGGATTGCCGTTTCTGTGTAACATTTTTTTCTAAATCCAGCGTGATTTTTTATCAAAATGTTGGTTTCTTCAATGAATTCTATGATTTGTTCGTATATTATCCCTTCGAACAGCTTCTCGACATCGGTCGCATATTTGTGTACAGCTGAGAATTTTGAACTTTTGGCACAGGAGTAATGGTGGAACACTTTAATTTTGATGGGAATTCACCATGTACTAAACAATGATTCACCAATAATAATAATTTCTCTCCAATATATTGAAACAATCATTTAGAATATTTTTTGGATTTTTATTAGATTTCAATTTTGAGATAGCTTTTCTTAGATTGTTGATGTTAATTGTCCTAAATTGCTTCATTGATGGATTCTGACATACTTGTAATGGCCATAAGTTTGGATCGCGTCATCAATCGTGTTAACTATTTGATTAAACTTTCTATAAAATAAGTGTTTTATTCTTCCTGCTATAATTAATTTGTCTGTCACTACCCCATCTTCGAAACGCATTTTAGATAATTCAGTCTTTCTATTGGAGAAACAATATTCTTTATTTTAGAATTATTTTTATTGCTATCGGTCTTCTTATCATAGTATTTTTTTCTTTTCCCTCCGGAGAACTGCTACACACCATTTCTTGATTTTGTATATGTTTCCAATCATTTTCACTTTGGGTTACTGATAATTTTCTGTAGTCGTTATCGCGTTTTAATTTAGACTCCTCGAATATCTGTGATATCTATATTCATAATTATTTTCTTGACCATAGCTTCACTAATATTTTATCCATATTATATTTCCCACTTCGAAATATATCGTGCTGGTCTTTCGCATTGCGGATCGCTTCCGTTATATTTGTTTCTGGACTCGACGTCGGGCTTGTCCGTTCTCTACAGTGGGGTTTTGTAACAAGGATCTGTGTGTCTTGATTTTCTGCTGACGAGCAGGGTCCCACAAGTTGTTGAATCAGCCGTTGTACCGTGGTTAGGCACTTTCACACATCCGCGTCAGCGAAAAATACATCCCTCGGAGGAAAGGTAGAGAGAAATACTCTAAGCTCCTTCCAGTCGACATTTTTTGCGGAATGGGCGAGTTTCTGCTGCCACAGCCGATCCTGACTGAAACCCAACCTGCACAACACCGTGGTCTGGGTTACCCAGCAGTGCTTAAGGGACAGGATGCGCGGCCAGCAAGAGATCCAGCAGGCTACTGGCGTGTGACGAAACGCGGGGGAAAAATAGGGCTCGTCACCAGCTGGGTCAGTCCTTCCGTAATAGCGAACCCTTCAACCGCACGATCTACTGCATCGGTCTTGTTTGAGCCCAACCAGAGCTCATTATGGACATTGAAATCACCGTCTCTGGAGCAGGAAATACTGTACTCTCCGAAAGGCTACCCTGATGAACGAAACGTCAGAAAAAGTAATTTTAACATATTTAGATCCATTTGGCCAGAGGGGCATGAAGTTCTATCAACACGAAAACCACAGCATCAATTTTAGATGTTATATTGAACTGAAATTCAAAAGTCTCATTCCAGACTGTTTATATTTTGCGTGAGACTTGGCTAAATGCATTTTCCAAAGGTCAAATTAACTTCATGCATACCTGGTCTATTAAAAATTGTTATGAACCAGTGGATAACCTGAAGTATATTCATGCATATAGTACAGAAATGATGCTAGAATAGTCGTTCTAATAGCAGCTGAAACAGCAGTACTTTTTGAAGGTACGAGCATGCAACCCGTAAACCATGCTAGCGAAATTTGGGTTGCGGCAGTTAAGGCAAATGCCACCAAAATGGTCGTTATGTCATCCCTCCATAGGTGGCGATCACCGCATGTGGGCTATCCGACTAGCGTAGTGCCTGGTGCAAATTTTGCAATCGTCAGAATTACGATTTTTTACATAATAGGGGTGAAGGTGGTATGAGAGTTAAAATGCGTTGCAGTTATTGAGATATGTTTTCTCTGCAAATACATGAAGTTATATAGGATGTCCCAGTAGGACATAGGTTTTCAACATATTTTGGCGTTATATAAGAAATGACAGGCATGAAATTGCTTGATATTTGTGTTTAGTATAATATTGTTTAAACATGACTTTGACCACTAAAAAACTCAAAAATGTTCTCTAGAGGTTTACTAAAAAATGTCAGTTTTATTGGGAACCTAAAGAATTAGAAAACATCTATTTATGATGACTTGAAAACTTGAGCAGCTGCTGTTACTCAGAAATTTCAACAAGTTTTGGTATCCACATTATACATTAGGCAATAAAAATAAGATAGATTGGAGTTCTTTGTCCATTATACCTTATACTGAGATTGTATCCAAAACGTCACTTAGCAGCGGATCATCCGCGTTCTGTATTAGTATACCGTGTACTATATACAGGGTGTTCCATAATATTGCGACAAAATGATAGGTGTGTAGAGGGCATCAAAATGAACAATTGTGCCTTAAAACCCCTGTTCGGAAATATGCCGTTTGGGCTGCAACAAAAAAAAAAGATCAGTTTCTTGAAACAGCTTACCTACAGTAATTGCTCAAAGTGTCCTCCACCTTGCTCAATACACAGCTGTGCACGATTGTTCAATGATCGGCGAACTCTGTGGCATACCCCCGGTATGTCCTGAACATGTGCGGACGCGGTCATCACTCTTCCCAGTAGCTCTTGTTGGTTGGGAACAGGAGTTTCGTACACTAAAGCTTTCAGAGAAAATAATCCAGTGGGGTCAGGTCGGATGACCGCGCAGGCCAAGGCACAGGGCCACCTCGGCCTATCCACCTATTTGGAAATTTGTCGTCCAAATACTGCCGCACTTGTAAAGAAAAGTGGGCTGGAGCGCCATCGTGTTGAAACCACATGTTGGCTCTTATGTTAAGTGGCACATTTTCTAATTGTTCCGGTAGCCCATGCTGTAAGAATCGACCATAAGCATGCCCATCCAAACGTGGTGGAAGCAAATATGGCCCGATGATATGCTCGTCCACAATGCCGCACCAAATGTTAATTGAAAACTGATGTTGGTCTCTATGGATGGCTATGGCATGAGGGTTTTCTTCATCCCAAATGTGACTGTTACGGCTATTAAAATAACCGTCCTTTGTAAAACAGGACTCGTCAGTGAACAAAACGTAGCGACCAAAGTTTGGTTGCCTCAACTCCATAAAACCTTGCAAAAATGGCGTGATGCTGATGAGGACGTTCTTGAAACCGTTGGGCGTAGATTCGCGAGGCTCGTCTTCCGTTACCACCAGCTTCTTCGTAAATTAAATGCATATCCGTAAGTTCCGCATACGAATAACGCTGCATTTTAACAATAAGGTACTGTTATTTACTATCTAGTTTGACGCACCACTCAGATAAATTAAATGAATCGGTGTGGAGAATTTACGATAACAAAAATGTAAACTCAGCAGGCTTTTTTTTACAAACCGGCGAGACCATGAAAAGTGCTTAGACGAACATTTTGCAGCTGGTGAAATTTTTGTTTCTCCTATGAGCTCTTAAGGTAAAATTAGCGGTAGTGCTCAAACGGCATATTTACGAACAGGGGTTTATAAGGCAAAATTGCATATTTTATGCCCTCTACACCCCTATCATTTTGTCGCAATAATTATGGAACACCCTGTATAATAATAAAGTGACTTTATTGGTAATCTTCCACATCGTGGCGAAGTTAGCTTGACGGCTACTCTTCCACTTAACTACAATATGGTCGAAACATAACAAAACGTTTACAGACGCAACATAAAATAATTACAGAACAGTTATAAAATTATACTATTTACAAGCATAGCAAGCCAGAAAGAAACGGTGAACATGAGAAACATAAACGAATGAATAAGAATTAAAGAATAACAAAACAATAACTTGAGCATCTTATAAACAGCTGTTTTGTAACCGATTTTTCTGTTTTAATTATAAGGGTGTCTTTGTTCGGCTCTGTCTTTTTGGCTTTCTCACTTGTCCTTACCTGCTCCCCCTATAAATCTCAATATGCTTGCAGAGGTATTCTGCATATTGTCGCAATAGTTTAAGGTTTTTGAATCCCATCAAATTTCTGTCTTTAAACTACTGTTACATTACATTTATATAGCTGTCCCCGCTCGCTGTCCTCAGCAACCTTGATAGCTGTAGCTATCATTTTGCTCTCATATGGAGCATTATACAGTTATATGCATTCGTGGCATCAGATATGTTTTTATCTTTGCACTACGAGAGCACTGTAACCAGGTCTGCTGAGATTGCAGACTGGTCCTAGATCCTTCGTACCATGCAAAGTCGATGGAAAATTATTTATTAGCAATTCTGAGCATAGTCTCATAAGTAAAGTGGCTGAGTAGGTTGCCACTCCCTAAAGCAACAAGTGCTGAAAATCAGCAAAAAGGAGCTATTCTACCTTGCTTCTTTTCCAAAAACGTTGTTGCTGGGATACCGTCGTCCAAACGCGGATTATACGGGTATGTGCCGACGTCACCTAACATATACAGAACATAGCATTACTAGCAAAAATTTCTCCAGGTACATAACATGATCCTGGTATACAGTATTATGGGCGAAGACCTTACAACTAAAAGATGGAATGTTACTGCCTGGTGTAAGCAAAACATTGTGGATTTTGTATAAGCAGCTTGGCATTTGTGTATCTACATATTCCTGTTTAGATTGGAAGATGTATTATTGTCAGAAGCAAAAAATTGGGATATACTTAGTATTTTTCGGAAAGAAACTCACTTAGAAAATGATTCAGAAATATTAAAATCTGTAACCCAATTTTTTTGCTCCACTCTCATTGTTTTTGTGTTTCAAACAGGTAACATCTGAAAAAAAAAATATAAAAATCTATGAATATGAATCGTGGCAAGTATGTATACGTAAATAAATTGATATAATAAACGTATGATCATTTTTGGCTAGTGTAAAAATTGAGTATCAACATTAGATATGAAAATTTCAAGTAGGCGCTATGCGCCCATATGGATAAAGCGCCATATTGCCACATAATACCTCAAAAGCTGTAGGCATTTAACACTCGTGATATTTTTTATAATAATAAAAATAAATAATATACAGGGTGACTTTGAAGTTGAGTCATAATTTTCAGATAATGATTGTAGAAGGAAGATAAACCAAAATATGTGTGTAAAAATAAAAAAAAATAAAAAAAAAATGTTACCTTGTTTTATAAAGTATCCTCCGACAAGTATTTCAGTGCGGACCTGTATTTGATCGTGCGGTCTTGGAGAACCCTGTGAGGTCTTAATTCACCTGATTCACGAGCCCTTTGTACTACACTAACAAAGGCACGAGGGGTTGGTTGCACTCGATTGGGGAACCGATTCGCACAAATCCGTGATGCCGCGGCAGCATTTTGTAAAAACTCCTCCCCCCCCCCCCCAAATAAGAATCATGTCCACAAGTTCAGCATTTTCGTAAACATGTGCCATTTTTATTTCGTTTGAGCCACGCAACAATCACCACTATTCACTCACGCGTTACCGACTGACGAAAAACATCGTGATAAACGTTTCAAATTCTTTCGCTTTTTTGTTTCCGATGCGATGAACCGGTAAGGCGGATTATATCCGTCGTCGCCAAACACGAGCACATAATATTATCATTGAGACAGGGCGGTACTCAAATTTCTATAATTTCTATAACTTTGTTAATTTAATTTTACCAGAAAAATGTTAAAGGAAAAAAACATTTCTTTTGATCAGATCTACTCACTGTTAAAATAAATGACTCAACTTCGAAGTCACCCTGTATAGCCTAGTTCAAGGATTCGAGTAGCTGCCTCTCGAATTTTTTTGCGAAATATCGTCTGCCTGTTGAAAACTACCAAAAAAATGGTAACAATTTACAACCATTTATCGCATTCCGCTTCCAACCTACAATTTTCATCCCATCCAAACAATGTCTGAAGATGAGTATGAATCTCTGAAACGTTGTAGCACATGGTCCAGCGATTTTATTTTCGCTGCCTCTGAATCAATTTTTAAAATCTACGATAAACGATGGTAGTATTAAAATCATGATAATATTCGAGCTTCGGTTTACAAGTTTTCTGTTGCTATCTGCATCACACAAGTCCGTGTTTCTCATTTACGCGTCGGTTTGTCAGTCCGTGTCAGTTGTACATCAACGCGTCATAAGTACTGAGTTAATCGACTTGACGAAATATTCAGAGAACCATCATAGACGGAGTAACACAAATTGAAGGTTAGGCGAAATGGGTGGTACATTGAAGGATCATAAAATTCGAACAAATACAAGGGTGGCCCATCCATGTGTGGACGGAATATTACTCATAAATAATACATTTTGGGAAAATCTATTTATGTCATGTTATACCTGACATTTAAGGACACATTTCTAAAATATTGGCAATTATACAGGGTGTCCCAATTTTGACCTACATATCAAAGTTGTGATTTTTTAAATGGAATGTGTCAAATTTTATTGTATATTTGGTTGAAGCAATTCAACAGAAGAAGATTGATATACTATGGGGTTTTGGTAATAAGCTACTGAGATGTAAGGTGTTTTGTCCACTTCGGCAACCCCTCAATCCGCCATTTTGCAATCTGGAGTGCTGAATTTTGTATTAAAAAATTACACACCTCAGCTTTTATCTTATTTGTTACTTCGTTACTTCTTCGAAATTTTTTTTTGCTCATACAGAGTGGTCAAAAACGTGAATTGTACTTTTTCTCAAAAAATTCAAATGCATCACCTGTATATTTAAGCTTTTTTTGGTATAAGGTTTAATTCAGATAAAATCACTATTTTGAGTTATTAAGCTTTTAATAGAACAACACACCAAAATTAAGGAAGAAAATCACATCATCCATGTAAACAAAAGTCAAACGGTGGGCTAGTTCCATATTGCCACTAAGAGTACAGATTTGACGTAAAACTAATAACAATCAGAACAGTATAAATCAGCTTCAAGCGTAATAGAAAAAAAAACAACTATAACAACATAAACAAACAACTATGACTACTCAAGACCTAATCTACAAAAACTGCTCGAAAATATCTCCACCATGTTGAATACACAGCCGTAGTCTTTGGATAAATGACCGTTGCACATTGCTCCCTTATGTTCAGAAAAGCATCCTTAATCCTTTCCTTCATATTTCCCGGGGTAGATGGTGGATATCTATAAACCTCTTGCTTAACGTAGCTCCATAGGAAAAAGTCCATCGGTGTCATATCTGGTGATCTAGGAGGCCAAGATATAGGCCCATCACGACCGATCCAACGATTGTTACTCCAGGTGTCCAAATAGTTACGCACACGATTATCATAATGCACAGGTGCGCCGTCATGTTGGAAATACATATGCATCCGAGTTTGTCGGTTGACATCCTCCAAAAGCAAAGGCAAATGCTCTATCAAAAATTGCCTCATCGCTAAAAAGAACCTTATCCAGGAAAGTAGTGTCTTCACTCACTTTATTTAGCATTATTCTACTAAACTCCATTCGAGCTGCGAAATGCTGAGGACGAAGGCCTTGATGCAAGCATAGGTGATATGGATGGTACCTATGCTTGTGAATAATCCTTTGGACAGAAGTTTGGCATCTATCAGTCTCTGCTCCAATTTGCCGTGCACTTAAATGGGGATTTTTCTGCAACTTTAATAGAACTCCAACTGATTCGCCTCATTGGTGACACTTGGATTATTTATTCATTTTTTACTATATTCTACTGCTCCACTTGATTCAAAACGTTCTCGTAGTGTGGAAAATGTTTCCGGCCTTGGATGTCGCATATTAGGGTACCGTTGCTTATAATGCGACATGCTAGGAAACTATTTATTTGGGCTTCGCCCAAAATGAACACTATATTCACCATTTCTTCTTTAAAAAAATTCATTTTCAAACATGTTTTTATTATAATGCTCACAAAGCTAATTTTGACAGCTTGTAACTAATTAACAGTTTATTTGTTTCCAAAGATGGTGCGATGTTTTAGGGAATTAAGCCGTTCCATAAAAGACGTGCTAATAACCGAAAAATAGCCGTAAAAACCCTTATGTGTCTATTATCAAAAAAAAGCTTATGAAAAATTGATCCAAACTTGCACAAATATACAGGGTGATGCATTTGAAATTTTTGAGAAAAGCTACAATTTGCGTTTTTGACAACCCTGTATGAGCAAAAATTAAAATTCGAAAAAGTAACAAAGAAGACAAAAGCTGAGGTGTGTATGTTTTTTTTTACAAAATTCAGTACTCCAAATTTCAAAATGGCGGACTGAGGGGTTGCGAAGTGGGGTTTTTCTAGGACAAAAACGTTATCTCAGAGCTATTACCAAAACCCCATAGTATATAATCTTTTTCTTTTGAATTGGTTCATCCAAATGTGCAATAGGCATTCCATTTGAAAAATCACAATTTGATATGTAGGTCGAAAATTGGGACACCCTGTATAAGGCAATATTTCAGAAATGTGCCCTCATATGTCTGTATAACATCCCATAAATAGATTTTCCCATAATGTATTTGTTTATGAGTAATATTCCGTCCACCCTGTATATGTATAGATATAAAAACAGTTTAGTCATCATTTACAAAAGCATCTCAAAACTCCTAATATCTAACTATTGCTAAAATATAAAATATTCTCCTGTACCGGTATGTCAGCGACAACACCACCGTAGGTTCACCAGTTGGATTTTGTTTACCCATTGCACAGTCGGTAGTGGCCTCCACGCCGCTGCAGCATCTCACGTGCACGCAACGCCAACGTTTGCAAAATTATTTAGAATCATGAGCTCGTTATACATCAAACTTTTGTCATTTAATTTCCCTGTTACCGGGATCAGACGACCTCAAATGAACCCCTTTCAGGGAAAAGTTAACAAGGCATGTAGAGGTATGCGCGCACTTTTTAGATAGTCAATTGGCTAGTCTCATCTGGCGATCGCAGAAGCACGGGTGTGATTTTAACTTATTATATAATTTTGTTGCGATTGGAATACTCGCCAATTGACGTGTCAGTGTGATGAAAGCCCCACCTTACATTCTTGTGGATGAAAAAATACCACAGCAGTTCAAGGTATGACAAATTTATTAAACAATTAAGCATAAATGGCAGCAGGCAGATACCCTATTTGTGCTATGTACTATATACTCTGATTCTCTCGTTCACAAAATATCAAGAGAGTTTAAACGTCGCCAGTTCGTGGAGTATAATGATGTGATATTGGCAAACATGGCATCATATTGTGTGTAAGTACTGTGCATACTTTGCTTCTTTGTATGAATGTTGTCTTATCACGAGAGTTGGTTTCGAACTGTCAGTGATTTTGTCTTGGCTTGTGACGGTAATAATATTTGTTTCATATCCATGAGTGGAGTAGACTTTTCAATGTAAACTTATCGCTAAAATTGGTGAAAAAATAAATTTAATCGATTGAAATCTATGGAACTATATTTTCTGTTTTTTCACATTTGACTCCCATTTATAAACTGTTGTCAAGTAATATAACTTTTGTTTACGGTCTAGCTACACCAACCACGAAGATTGGTCTAGCTACACCAACCACGAAGATTCTAAGCGTTGGTGAGAAACGCATTATTCAAACAATGTGTTTTGACTACGTCTTAAATGATCAGGTATTCGAAAATTAAGCTTAGAACGTTCTGGGAAATGTCGTATGTGGTTCATAACTCCGCCGTCACTGAACGGATCTTAAAACTACAAAGCTTGTTCATACTTGGCATGTAGTCCAATCATATTAGACTAAAATAGACTTGTGAATAACCCTGTATAGGATCAATGGAATTTTATATTACATGAGTTAGAGTCATTGCCACAATACCACATCATATTTGAATTGTATGCGTTCTAATACAACTGTTGGTGTCTATGTCTAAGTGACTCAATTTTCATATAAATTTTATACTAGAATTAAAAAAAGAACGACTGTTGCTACCGTATAATGAATGAAACTTAACAAAAAGAACCTTATTCTCCCTCTTTCTCTTCAAAAAATTGTCATTCATTCCTCAGCCTACCCCCCATGGTTTGTGGCATACCATCGTGCAAACGCGTATTAGTCTAATCATATTAGACGAAAATACCCCTGGCGAAATAATTATGAAGTCTTTGATTCCACAACAAAGAATGAGAGATCGTGTTTTTGAGGATTTAATCGAAAGTGTTGGCAGGAACGAAAAAAACTGTTAATATAAGATTTTTAGGTATTTGAGACCTACAAAATGAGACCACACATAAAAGGATCCGATAGCAAAGAAGTTATGGTCGAACACCGAGGCAAACTGCAGAATATGGCACTTGTTGGTATTACGACGATGGTTTCTCGCAGATATTTGATATTCTTCAAATTCGTAGGATTCATACTTCTTAATAACCACAACAAAATTGGAGTAGATTGGTCAAGTAGTTTTTGAGAATTTCTAATTGTTTATTCCAAAATACCTGTTTTCTGGCCATCACTACTAACTTATTGAGCAATATACAGGGTTAGTTCAAAGCACATTTTATAGCAAGATACACTGGTTTACCTTGCCGATATGAATCACAAACCATTCCGGAATATAAATGTTATTTTTAGGCAAAAACGATAGGTTAAGTTTTTTCTTCCAAGCAAATTCAAACATGTCGTATTTGTGGGTAATTCGCAACAACAGATCATAAGACACATCCGCTGTGTATAGTAACCTATGTTTTTCGAATACCTTAGCGCATTTTTTCAATTACTCACAAATACAAAATGTTTGAATTTGTTTGAAGAAAAAAACGTGACTTTTGTTTTTCGCCTAAAAATAACATCTTTCGGAATGGTTTGAGATTCATATCGGCAAGGTAAACACGTGTATTTTGCTATTAAATGCTCTTTGAATGAGCCCTGTATATTGCCCAGTAAACTAGTAGTGATGGGTGGAAAACAGCTGTTTTGGGATAAACAATTAGAAATTCTCAAAAAACTTCTTGACCAATATAATCAAATTTTGTTGTTCTTATTTAGAAGTATGAGTTCTACAGATTTGATTAATTTCAAGTAGTTGCGTGAAATTATCGTCGCATTACCAACAAGTGCCAAAACCTGCATTTACCTCGTTTTTCGCCCATAACATTTTTGCTATTAGTCGGATATTTTTACGTGTGGTCTCATTTTGTAGGTCTCATAAATACCTAAAAATCTTATATGAAAAGTTTTTTCATTCCTGTCACACTTTCGATTGAATCCCAAAAAACACGTTTTCTAATTCTTTGTTGTCAAATAAAAAGTTTTCCCACAAAAATTGGTGTATCCATTTTATGCGTCCATGTTTTAATTATACCCTTGAACAACTTACACCATTAAAACCAGACTTTACAATTATTTCGGGGAAATTTGCTAATATGATTAGACTAATGGTAGTAATCCTGTTTCAAAATTCTATTAAAACCTATTCAGTACTTTTACAATAGGTAGGTATTTCGTACCCAACTGATGCGGAAAGAAAAGCTATTTTTATTTAAATCGCAAGTAAATCCATATCGCATTGTGAGAATTGAGTTTCCGGACTGCCACTGTATGGAGAATTACAAAATTCCTCACGATTCATTTAAAAATTAAACAAAACAGAGGGTGCTGTGAAACAAATGAAAGCGGCCTGCCTGTCAAGCAGTCGTTCTTGTCAGTTTTCATCATGGCTTTCGTCGCGTGCCTTGTCGGTTAATTAAAAAAAAAAACGGAAATTTTGAGTGAAGTGCCGTGCCCGGTGTCCGATAAACCATGTGACTTTATTCTTGTGTGTGTTTAGTGTCAACTTTGATACCGTATTCCACCTGACAATGGGAATAGTGCAGAAAATGGATTTATCACCTCATCGCTGGAATTCGAGGTAGGATTTTGACTGTCAATCAAAGTTCTTAATAACGTTCTAACTTGGAGAATCAAATAGAAAGTTGAATTAAAACCATGATATATTTTGACGCTTCTCGTAAGCGAATCTTATAATAGCTTTCATCGTCCTACAAATCCCGAAGGTTGTCGAATTATGAGAGGTCACTTCCATGCGCTTACGCAGTTCGGTAATCGTTTAGAATTTCTTGCGTACCATGATCTCCGTGAAACAGGGTTGCCATAGGGGAATTTTACGTTCCTTGGGGAATTTTTGGGGGAATAAAATGTTCTGGGAGAGTTTTTGGGGGAAAAAATAAAACCGTTGGGTATTTTGTTCCACTTTAACTAAAAAAACTGTCTACTGTTTATATACTAAGTGACATATAAATCCGAACACCCAGTTTAAATGGTTTTATTTTAATAAAAGTTACTGTAAATAACAAGTGAAAAAAGTTCAGCCTTATCAGTTGGACATTCCGGTTTTTAT
>CAVLJG010000008.1:48414002-48493703 GCA_963669975.1 Acanthoscelides obtectus
AAAAATATCTGACTGAATAGAAAAATATAGGAAAACAAAAGTAATTTCTTGATGAAATAACCCATAAACAACACATAGAATTAGACTTTCTACTGAGATACTAAAAGCCACAAACCAATAGTATAATAAATGAATATCTAAAAATTCTAAAAGGTAGCCAATCTAGTATAGTTTCAATCCTGATTAGAGTCATGATCACTGTCTGAGGAACTGTCATTGCTATCACTTTCACCTCCTATGTTGATTATTATTTCTTCCTGTATTTCTTGAATGAGACTGTCTTTTTCCCAATATTCATCTTCAATTTTTATAACATGTCCAATAACCTTTTGCCAGTCACTGGCACTTACTGAAGCGATGGCCTTATTAGAAATTTCATCTAGTTTTTTTATAGTAAATTCGCCGCTTGTATTATGGCTTCTAATGAAAAATTTTACTTGTGCCCAAATCATCTCTATGGGATTAAACTGACACATATAGGGTGGCGTTCGAAGTGGGGTGTGTCCGAAACTTCTTATTAAATTATCTATCTTATAATTTTTCTCATCAGATGGTGGCCTATGTAGACAAGCTATTTCATAAAGCTCCATTTTTTTAGCATTAGGATCATGCTCTATACCTTTTTTGCTCAACCACGTGATGATGTCTCTTTTTAGAGAAGATCTAGTTGGAGGCTTGTCTTCCAAAGCTGAATGGTAAGGTGCATTATCCATTATTATAATACTATTAGGAGGAATGTTAGGAAATAGTTTTTCAGTAAGCCACTTCGTGAAATTTTCTTGGTTCATTTGACCGTGATAATCACCAGTGGCACAGCCAGCCTTGAAAATGAGACAGGCTCCAGGAACAAAACCATCTTGCGAACCCGCATGAACAATTATAAGTCGTCCTGGAAATGAATAAATAGCCTCATTTTAGTGTTATTTTAAGTTTGCCAACACCTTTTTGAATCACTATGTATAAAAAACATATTTTTGAGAAAAAAATACTTGCAAGGGATTATGTATTCAATTAGACAAATTAAATGAGCACTTATTAAGAATATTCCAAAATTGAGAAAAATGTATAATAAGCAAAATCGAGGTGAAAGAAACTTTATTACCTGTAGAACTTATATTGCTCAGGACACCCATAATTTCTTCGCTTTGCCAGCATTTCTTGAAAGTGAGGTCATTATCAACCCAAGTTTCGTCCAAATAAATAATATGCCTTCCTTCTTCCCGGAACTTTTTAATAGACCTAAGATACTTGTATCGCCAATGTAAAATACTGGGTCTTTCCATTAGTAATTTCCTTTTGTTGTGGCATTTACGCCAGTAAAATCCTTTTGCTTTTAAAAGCAGCCTCAACGATTCTTTACCAAATGGAAATTCCATTTTCTTCTTCAGTTTGATTAGAAGTTTACTACAAGTAGGTACCACTTTAAAATCACAGTAAAATTTTTCTATCATTCTCCGAATAATGGAAAAATCGACTCCATCAATTTTTTGGATCACAGAAGGGCGTGATCTCTTTTTTCCGGGAGAAGCTAAAGGCTGTGTGGAGGTTGCATTTTGCCTGTCTTTATCTTCTTTTCTAATTTTACTTATAGTTCGTTCACTAACACCCGTATAATATGCCGCCCTTGCATTTCTAGCTACCAGTGGATAAACGAAAGTATTGTTAGCCGCTTCTGCATCGCAAGCACGTATCACGTTTGCTATTATTTCCCTTGCCTGGCTGTGAATAACTTTCCCATGCTTGAATTCCATTATCACCACTAAACAGTAAATTATATTTTCAAAGTATTTGCCAACTGCCTACGCCTATGGGAGTAGGTTTATAAATGACCGTGCCATCGGCACGTTATTCTAGTTTCAGATAAGATAAGAGTTTTGGACCAATCAGCGACCGGATGTTTACCTGCGGCCTGGGTTTTCCAGCTACATTGCCAAATTCAGCGGAACAATTCTATATCTTAAATATGTTAATATGTATGGACCGCATTTTATGTAGAACATCTGACAACTTCGCAATTTTTTGTCCGCATTCTTTCGGCTTGCAATCTTTGTCGCTGGTCCAACATTACACATACATACCACCAACCACGCGACCCTCTTCAGGAAAGATATGCTGGCCATCGACTACCTGGGTAGCTATAGTACAGGAACTATCTTCTCATCTGCTTATAAAAAAAATGTTGATAGTTTTTTCGCATAATCTCGTTCAAAAAAGCCCATTTTGATAAATCTGCAGAATATTTTCTGAGCAGATGGGAAAATACTTCCCGGACTATTAGCGCAAGTAATGAATCGCATCCAAATGGTAGGTAGCATTACAGCCATCAGAGGGCACATCGCAGCCACCGCGACAGAATCTGTTTTTCGATGGATTCTTTCTTCTACTGGTAACTCTATATTCGTGTCGTTTTCGCCATATTGATTTTACTTGAAATATGTGTATATCTTGGAGTGTTTCGTCATGTTCGTCGAAAAAGCCCTAGCCCGAGAACGTTAACCAGGCTATTTGAAAGCAGTGTACCCGAGAGAGCCAGTTAATCTGGATGAAACGGTGTCGTACATAGAAAGTAGTTTTCACTTTCTTAAGTGAACTTTTTTATGATCCCTCTGTATTTTTTATCTCTATTGTAGTCAAGACTGCATCCAAATGTTAACGGGTACATCCTGCACTCCGACATAAGTGAATCTGCTGAGGCCCCGCAGTTCAATAGCAACAATTGTCCCAGCAGGCTTTACTTAATTTGAATTAATACAGTGCCTGGGCCTTCAGGCACTGAGATTTCTTTGTTTCACCTGGTTTCCGAGAATTAGGTAATGGAAAAGCGGGCTTTTCCAAGTAAGAAACTTGTGAGATATGTATATTGTGGAAGTTTTTAATTGGTGAAAAAACAATGTCACGCCATGCTAAGTTTCCTTCACGAGAATGTTCTTGAGAAATATGATGCTGGCGACATTTTTTTCAGGTTTTTTTTCAAAAGAGTCGGCTTATTTAAATTGTGATACACAATTGTATCGCGTGACACCTAAGAGCCGAATATGTACACTACCCAAAAAAAAATTAAGGGAACGAGAAAAAAAATCCATTTTTTTTGGTGATTCTTGACGGGATGTGTTTAGATGAAAAATGGTCGTATCTAGAATTTAAAAAGTCGCTTAAGAACTTTCAGATTCTAGTTTTCAGGAATTTTAGCCGAAAAGTTTTAGGAGTAACGGTTCTCACGCAATTTTAACAGATAGCGGAAGGACATTTTTTGAAAAATGTTTCCTTCTTTTTAGTCCATGGTCTTGGCTTTTTTTCTGTTTGGCCATCATACGAATCAGATAGCCTGTTTAATCAGCTTCATTATTCTGTTTTAAAAATCCCGATACGTTCATTTGGCGCGGAGACATTCGACTGAATGAAAAAGGACCCTTTTGTCGTCCACCACTGATAAGTTGTCGCACAGAGAATGTAAGGGTATTTCCGAAAACTGTAATAAATCTCTAAGATTTGATTGCAATCTTTCATGAGCTTTTTTTGTTTCTTTAGTATTGAATTCTAAAAGAGTAGAAAAAAGTTACTTTTTGCCGTATTTTGTAAAATTTGTCGCGTTCGCAAAAGAAGAAAAATGGTTCTTCTTCATGTTCAACCAGATTACAGGACTTCGTACATTGGATCGATCTGCCGGCGTGCACGGCTATTAGAGGTACATTGAGGTATAAAAAACCTACAAACATTACCCTTCTCATTAGCAGTTCCAAAAATGAGGTCGATTTTCCAAAACAAGGCAAAAGGTAACTTTTTTGACTCTTTTAAAATCATTACTAAGGAAACAAAAAAAAAATCCTCAAACATTGCAATTAAATCTTATAGGAGATTTATTCCAGATTTCGGTAGTACCTCACACAAGGCAAACATTTTCCAAAAAAACTTCCTTGTGCTGTTAGAACTGCATAAGAACTGTTGCTGCTAATAAATTTTGTCTAAAAACCTAAAAACTAGAATCTTGAAGCTTCAAAATGCTCAAAAGTCACTGAAAAATTTGGATTTTTTCTTTCTCTCAATTTTTTCGAGTAGTGTAGTTGTTTCTTGAGTCCTCTTTATTGCTTTGTCTCTTGAGAATAACAGGAGATCTTGCAAATGTCAAAGAAGGTGGCCTTGATCCTTCTGATTATCAATGATTCCTAATTTGAAGATTGATGCGGACTGTGTTTCCTGTAGCTATATGTACCAGAATAGACAGGTAAATGTTTGAACAGGAAAGTGTTAAATTTGAGGTAAACGGAGGTATCAGATCGAACAACGTCACCACCATCTTCCTTGAGAATGATATTTGCAGACTGTCAAGGCATATACGGTGACCTCAAAATAAGTGGACTCAAGTGGACTATGCATTTGGTTCTAAAGATGCTTTTCACGTGCATTTTTTTCAGTGCAATTTTGTTGATCTTTTTGATCGTTGCTTGTATATTTTATTGTAGCTAATCATTTTTAACACCATTGCATTGATGTTATAATTCTTATGTATTATGTATTTATTCGTTCAGGTAATTAAGCAGAAATGGTTTTAGAATCAGCCGACTTAAATTGTTTTGACAGAAACAGTATTAAGTATGAAAAACCGACACCTTTATGTGAAAGCACAGTGTAATTTGGGACTCGCGATTACAAAATTTACGCTACGTACCAGCTACTACTGACGCACTAGCTGTGTATTACCTAAACGTCAGGTATATGCTGTTGGTGTCATGTTTCATTTGTGCCTGAGAAACTACAGAGTCGGCTTCTGTTGCCTAAGATGTACTGTAATATACTGCCGTACTTACGTAAAAGGCAGTGTAAAAATCGAGGTCTGAGAAAATTAAGTTAAAATTCTGGATTTTTTCAAACTAAACAAATTGGGGGGATATCCATGGTGTAGTTGGCAAAGATCTTGGCAAGCACTTCCGCCTTAACCTTGGAGTCGGTTGCAAAATTGCTCCATCCTGGCACTTGAGTGGTGGAAGGCTACTCTCTGAGTACTTCCTTTCAATCTGCTTGGCCAGCCATTGCGCTGCGACGTCACCCTGAGCCTAATTTTTATATTTGTTGTTGATGTTTTTGTTGAAGATTTATTTAGCATTAATGCTACAATCTCAATTTTTCTTCAATCCATTTTCTGTAATTTTACATACTTGTCTATTAAAATTAAAATTACGTCACTATGTATTTTGATTATTCATAAAGTGGTTTCTTTATTCACCTTAAACATTTTTAAATTCGAACTCTGTTATATCATTATTCAATTAACTAAATTCAAATACTCCCTTTTGAATATAGATTTACTAGTTATGCTACTATTACAATTTTGTAGATGAAAATCTATACTGCCTCTAGTTTCGTAGTTACGATAATGACTATTTAATTTTGTGAAGTTCTCTCAATGTGGTGGTAATAAATGATTTTTTAATTTGAATATGAAAAAGAACTACATAATATATGAAATTTTTCACATCCAACCACTGCAGTTCTTCTAACATAGACTTAATCCTAGTATATTTGTTTTTATTTAAAATGATTCTCATAGCTTTATTTTGTAGAATTTGTAATTTTGAAAATATGTTTTCATTTGCTGTAAACAAGATGGTTGAACAATATAAAAAATGGGGAAGAATTATAGTGTTATACACAATTTTTATGGAATACATACTAAGATTATGGAAAACTCTATAGAAGTAATTTATCTTTTTCGATATTTTTGAAATAATGTACTCATAATGTTCGTGAAACAGTAGCTTACTATCCACATATGTATATACCAAGATATTTAAATGACTCGACTACTTCAATTTTTTAATCATTAATCATGAGCCTAATTGTATTGTCACCTAAATGTTTCCCTATTGACATACATTTGTTTTATTAGTGTTCAAGTTTATTGACATTTAACCAATTCATAACTTTTTCAATATCACTATTTAACAGTTCTAAACCAGTGTCCAAATGCTTATACCTGTATATATATATACAGGTGACTTTGAAGTTGAGTCATTAATTTTCAGATAATGATTGTAGAAGGAAGATAAACCAAAATTATGTGTAAAAATAAAAAAAAAATAAAAAAAAATTTTTACCTTGTTTTATAAAGTATCCTCCCGACAAGTATTTCAGTGCGGACCTGTATTTGATCGTGAGGTCCCCTGTGAGGTCTTAAGTCACCTGATTCACGAGCCCGTTGTACTACATTAACAAAGGCACGAGGGGTTGGTTGCACTCGATTGGGAAACCGATCCGCATAAACATGTGCCATTTTTTATTTCGTTTGAGCCACGCAACAGACACTATTCACACGCGACTGACACTAACTGTATGTATAACTGAACTGAATAAAATAAACATCGTTCCAAATTCTTTCGCTTTTTGTTTCCGATGCGATGAACCGATAAGGTGGATTATATCCGTTGTTGCCAAACACGAGTACATGATAATATTGAGACAGGGCGGTACTCAAACTTCCAAAGGGCTATAACTTTGTTACTTTAATTTTACCAGAAAAATGGTAAAGGAAAAAAACATTTCTTTTGATCAGATCTACTCACTATTAAAATAAATGACTCAACTTCGAAGTCACCTTGTATATACGAGGGATGTCTTTTAAGTTTGCATATGGAAATAAAACAACACGGTAGGTAGTTTTAAATGACTTTATTGTTTTTCGGAGTATTCTCCACGAAGATTAATACACATCTGCATGCGCTCGAAACAATTTTCGAAGCACTTATTCCACTCGTTTGCTGGCAGATCCAAAACGGCATTTTTGAATGCGTCAACTGCTTCTTATGGTGACTGGAACCTTTGACCACGCAAAGAAGTAAAGAAATCGGTAGGACCTATATAGGGACTATATGGAGGATGGTCCAATAATTCCACGTTTTCTTCCGTTAAATACTGCCTTGTTTTGTTGGGCTGTGAGCGAGCTTGCATTGTCTTGATGGAGGATGGTTCTTCTTTCGGGGTTGACTTTTCGAAGCTCGGTGATGACTTTTGGCAAACAAATGGTGGTATACCAATCCGCAGTAACGTTCTTTGCTCATTAACACGTTACCTGCCAGTTCGGTCAAAATGACCGAAAGGAATGGTATGCAATCAGGCCGCGTTGGTCAATATGACCGAAAATTTCAACGGTTCTATACTCGCTTCTAGAGCGCCGCCGGTCAGGAGCTGTACCATGATATGCATAATGCGTGACCGAAACGGCCTGACGAGCAAAAGGCATATGAAAACTTTTTGTTTTCTGTTTGGAGATTGTTTTTCTCATTTTTATTAGATTATTAAACACGTTAGTTACTGTCAAATTTTATTTTATAATATATGATTTAAGATTAATGACATGAACAGAAACATTGAATGAAGAACATTTTATAATTATTAAGATTTCTGTGTATTCTGTGTAGCACGTCAGTCACAGAAAAACGGTTCATTTGGACATCCTGAACAAAACGTGGTTACTTTCTTGACTTTTCTTCTTTCTTTGGGCTCTTTTCCATCTTGAACTGCTTTTTCATAGCATCCCTTGCAATGTTCCTTACGGCAACGGCTCTCCCTTCTTTTTTTACCAAATTATGGCGTACTCTTTTTGGTATTTTCTGGTTCCATTATTATTTGGTTTTGCTGTGATGCCTCGTCGGTACACGACACCAAATATCGAACTACCTCTTTTCAAAAGTCAAACAATACCGATAACATTGCCTGTACATTCCCTGTATAAATATAGCATTTATCAAAGCTGTTGATAACAGTAACTCAATGGTCAGTTTTTGTACCATTTCACAGTTTTTCGTAGAGAGTGAAGAATACGCAGCCATTTGATCGGATAAATCGACAGACGATTTTGCCTTATTGTAGTCTGCTACAACCTTAGGTTTAGCAACACTTTCACCGTTCCTTTTCGGAACATCAACCGTTTCATTGGTGTGTTTGGTTGATAACATAATAACGTTCCTTTTATCCTTCCAATTGAGAACGGTAATTCCTTGATATTCTCTTTCGAAATTATTTCACCCCTTTTCATTTTACTTTTTTGAGTTACTTCTTTCGGCACATTTTTTTTATTCTCCTCATGTTCCCACTAAATGAGTTTTTTTATCGAGAAGCTTGTTAGCAAGATCGATGCTAGTGTACCAGTTATCTGTGTAAACCGTACGGCCAACATTCAAAACAGATTCACATAGTTCCATAACCACGCTAGTTGGTGTTGTTTTCGTACTTCAAGATTTTTCCCAGCATATATTTTCAGACGTCAAGTATATCCATGTCCTGTACAAAGCTTGAACAATTTGATACCATATTTATGGCGCTTTGTTTCATGTACTGACGCATAATCAGCCTGCCCCGAAAAGGAAATTAACGACTCGTCAACACACACTGATTCCCCAGGATGATAAAGAGCCTCAAAATTCTGCACAAGCTTATCGACTAGGCCTTGAATTTTATGTAGTCGATCCCCTTCTCTGCATTCATCATTGTTGGCAAAATGAATCATACGTAGCAGTATTTCAAACCGATTCCGAGGCATCACAATGGATGCAAACTCGGTTTTGAAAATGGGATCTCTGCTCCAATAATCTTTGATATATGGCATTTTCACCAATCCCATATAAGACAATTAGTCCAAAGAACGTTTTATTTCCGCAGAAACTTGTAGGGTCCCATTGGTGAAGTGTGACGAGGCAGAAATATTAGAATGATTTTCTAACTGCTGAGTAGCAGAAATGTGGTTTGGTCTGCAATCATTTGGAAAATGGAATCTTCAACCACTGCCATGTAAAATCTTTCGGATGACCTTGTACTAATTCTTCAATCACCGTTGGACTTACCCCAAAATACTCCCGAAACTGGCCTGGGGTAAGTACCAGGTGTCATTATTTTCATCGTTTACCTGCGTATTTGCTTCACCAAAATCATCCTCTGAAGTGCTAGGATTGTTGGAATAAGTCATTATTGCCGAGGCCTTTTTACGATTCTGCGTGCATCATCTCGTGAAGATTGACTGGATGACGATTCACCTGAAATAAATCATTTTTATATTCTTGTATATCTACCTATAATTCATGCTTTAGTATATTATTATTTATATAGTTTTATATTACCTTCTGAGCTAGGTTGTGAAATCTTTAATATCTGACCGAGTCGTCTGTGTCTTCATCAGACATATAACGCAGGATCATCATTTCTGCTTCTGTAAGTTATTTCATCACGAATAAAACCGAATACTTTCCGTTTGACATCTCGTGAATAGGAAATAAAATGTGAAGCCAATAAGACGTGCAGTACACCCGACAGCTAATAATCAACTGCTACAAGATGAGCGCAAACTCGCCTCTCTGCCGGCTAACCCTATTCTTCCGACCGCGTGTAAATTACAGGTAGATGACCGAAGTAGTGACCGACGCGGCGCAGAGATACCAAATTAACCTTGCACGCCGCGTCGGTCATTTTAACCGAAAGCTCTAAAAATGGGATCATTATCACTATAGATAATATACAGTGTTAAAACATATTTATTTTTATTCTAATTACATTCAATTAGGGATGAAAAGATCTTTTGGCAATGGTGAACAAATCGTTCATAGCACGTTGACAGGGAACGTGTTAAGAGAATTGTTGCAATATGACCCGCTTTTAACACAAATTTCGCGACCATCTTTTTCGAAACATTTCGAGAACGGATGACTTTTGTGGCTTTTCTTCACCTTGGAACGCCCAACAGCCGACTGTCATTTATTTTTTGGTTCATAACAGTAAATCCACGATTCATCACCACTAACAATGCTGTAACATTTTTGAGTTTCCGGAATTGAAACGGTCAAGCGTTTTTTGACACCAATAACCCTGGCTGCTTTCTGCTCTTCAGTCAACAGGTGGGGTATCCAACGAGAAACCAATTTTCTCACTCCTAATTCTTCATGTACAATTTTTTGAATTGAGGTCTTGAGATCTTCAAGGACGCCTCAATCTCGCGATATGTCACATGTCTATCTTCAATGATGAGTTTGCGCACAGCATCGACGTTTTCCTGGGTGACTGCCGTTTTTGGTGCACCCACCCTGGGATCGTCGCTAAGACTCACCCGTCCACGTTTGAATTCTCCATAGCAACGGGAAATTGTCGACTGATGTGGCGCTTCGTTGTCGAAAACAGACAGTAACTCAGCAAAGCATTCTTGTTGCGATAATTGTATCTGAAAGTTGGCGCGAAAACGTTATCGGTTGAGTTCAATTTTTCTAATGACTTGGTGACACTTAAAAAATTCACTGTAGTAAGAACACTGCACGTATTGTTGTGAAACTTTGAATTTACCTTTACTAAAGAGTGAGGTTAAGATTCAGTACTGACGTTCGATCCGCCCGGCCTACTATGTTTCTATATGCAAAACTTAAAAGACATCCCTCATATATATAAGTGTATCGTCCGCAAATACTTGAATTTTGCAGTGTTCTAAATGTTAGAGATATCATTTATATAAATAATAAATAGTAATTTACTCCCACGTGGCACCCCTACTGATATAGGTGTATTTTGAGCACTTGACATAATATTTCCAACTTTACTTTTTTTGACTTATATTCACTAATAATTTTGTAAAATGTGTAATACTGATCCTTTAAAGCCATAGTGACGCAATTCATTAACTTTTTCCCTATCTATAGTCTCAAATACCCTTTTGAAGTCTAAAAATATTGTTACAATATATTCTTTCTCATCTATACTTCTTCTCCAGTCTTCCACCACTATTGGATTGCCGTTTCTGTTGTAACATTTTTTTTCTAAATCCAGCGTGATTTTTTATCAAAATGTTGGTTTCTTCAATGAATTCTATGATTTGTTCGTATATTATCCCTTCGAACAGCTTCTCGACATCGGTCGCATATTTGTGTACAGCTGAGAATTTTGAACTTTTGGCACAGGAGTAATGGTGGAACACTTTAATTTTGATGGGAATTCACCATGTACTAAACAATGATTCACCAATAATAATAATTTCTCTCCAATTATATTGAAACAATCATTTAGAATATTTTTTGGATTTTTATTAGATTTCAATTTTGAGATAGCTTTTCTAGATTGTGATGTAATTGTCCTAAATTGCTTCATTGATGGATTCTGACATACTTGTAATGGCCATAAGTTTGGATCGCCGTCATCAATCGTGTTAACTATTTGATTAAACTTTCTATAAAATAAGTGTTTATTCTTCCTGCTATAATTAATTTGTCTGTCACTACCCCATCTTCGAAACGCATTTTAGATAATTCAGTCTTTCTAGTAGGAGAAACAATATTCTTTATTTTAGAATTATTTTTATTGCTATCGGTCTTCTTATCATAGTATTTTTTTCTTTTCCCTCCGGAGAACTGCTACACACTCATTTTCTTGATTTTGTATATTGTTTCCAATCATTTTCACTTTGGGTTACTGATAATTTTCTGTAGTCGTTATCGCGTTTTAATTTAGACTCCTCGAATATCTGTGATATCTATATTCATATATTATTTTCTTGACCATAGCTTCACTAATATATTTATCCATATTATATTTCCCACTTCGAAATATATCGTGCTGGTCTTTCGCATTGCGGATCGCTTCCGTTATATTTGTTTCTGGACTCGACGTCGGCTTGTCCGTTCTCTACAGTGGGGTTTTGTAACAAGGATCTGTGTGTCTTGATTTTCTGCTGACGAGCAGGGTCCCACAAGTTGTTGAATCAGCCGTTGTACCGTGGTTTAGGCACTTTCACACATCCGCGTCAGCGAAAATACATCCCTCGGAGGAAAGGTAGAGAGAAATACTCTAAGCTCCTTCCAGTCGACATTTTTTGCGGAATGGGCGAGTTTCTGCTGCCACAGCCGATCCTGACTGAAACCCAACCTGCACAACACCGTGGTCTGGGTTACCCAGCAGTGCTTAAGGGACAGGATGCGCGGCCAGCAAGAGATCCAGCAGGCTACTGGCGTGTGACGAAACGCGGGGGAAAAATAGGGCTCGTCCACCAGCTGGGTCAGTCCTTCCGTAATAGCGAACCCTTCAACCGCACGATCTACTGCATCGGTCTTGTTTGAGCCCAACCAGAGCTCATTATGGACATTGAAATCACCGTCTCTGGAGCAGGAAATACTGTACTCTCCGAAAGGCTACCCTGATGAACGAAACGTCAGAAAAGAGTAATTTTAACATATTTAGATCCATTTGGCCAGAGGGGCATGAAGTTCTATCAACACGAAAACCACAGCATCAATTTTAGATGTTATATTGAACTGAAATTCAAATAAGTCTCATTCCAGACTGTTTATATTTTGCGTGAGACTTGGCTAAATGCATTTTCCAAAGGTCAAATTAACTTCATGCATACCTGGTCTATTAAAAATTGTTATGAACCAGTGGATAACCTGAAGTATATTCATGCATATAGTACAGAAATGATGCTAGAATAGTCGTTCTAATAGCAGCTGAAACAGCAGTACTTTTTGAAGGTACGAGCATGCAACCCGTAAACCATGCTAGCGAAATTTGGGTTGCGGCAGTTAAGGCAAATGCCACCAAAATGGTCGTTATGTCATCCCTCCATAGGTGGCGATCACCGCATGTGGGCTATCCGACTAGCGTAGTGCCTGGTGCAAATTTTGCAATCGTCAGAATTACGATTTTTTACATAATAGGGGTGACGGTGGTATGAGAGTAAAATGCGTTGCAGTTATTGAGAATGTTTTCTCTGCAAATACATGAAGTTATAGGATGTCCCAGTAGGACATAGGTTTTCAACATATTTTGGCGTTATATAAGAAATGACAGGCATGAAATTGCTTGATATTTGTGTTTAGTATAATATTGTTAAACATGACTTTGACCACTAAAAACTCAAAAATGTTCTCTAGAGGTTTACTAAAAAATGTCAGTTTTATTGGGAACCTAAAGAATTAGAAAACATCTGCATTTATGAACTGAAAACTTGAGCAAGCTGCTGTTACTCAGAAATTTCAACAAGTTTTGGTATCCACATTATACATTAGGCAATAAAAATAAGATAGATTGGAGTTCTTTGTCCATTATACCTTATACTGAGATGTATCCAAAACGTCACTTAGCAGCGGATCATCCGCGTTCTGTATTAGTATATACCGTGTACTATATACAGGGTGTTCCATAATTATTGCGACAAAATGATAGGTGTGTAGAGGGCATCAAAATGAACAATTGTGCCTTATAAACCCCTGTTCGGAAATATGCCGTTTGGGCTGCAACAAAAAAAAAAGATCAGTTTCTTGAAACAGCTTACCTACAGTAATTGCTCAAAGTGTCCTCCACCTTGCTCAATACACAGCTGTGCACGATTGTTCAATGATCGGCGAACTCTGTGGCATACCCCCGGTATGTCCTGAACATGTGCGGACGCGGTCATCACTCTTCCCAGTAGCTCTTGTTGGTTGGGAACAGGAGTTTCGTACACTAAAGCTTTCAGAGAAATAATCCAGTGGGGTCAGGTCGGATGACCGCGCAGGCCAAGGCACAGGGCCACCTCGGCCTATCCACCTATTTGGAAATTTGTCGTCCAAATACTGCCGCACTTGTAAAGAAAAGTGGGCTGGAGCGCCATCGTGTTGAAACCACATGTTGGCTCTTATGTTAAGTGGCACATTTTCTAATTGTTCCGGTAGCCCATGCTGTAAGAATCGACCATAAGCATGCCCATCCAAACGTGGTGGAAGCAAATATGGCCCGATGATATGCTCGTCCACAATGCCGCACCAAATGTTAATTGAAAACTGATGTTGGTCTCTATGGATGGCTATGGCATGAGGGTTTTCTTCATCCCAAATGTGACTGTTACGGCTATTAAAATAACCGTCCTTTGTAAAACAGGACTCGTCAGTGAACAAAACGTAGCGACCAAAGTTTGGTTGCCTCAACTCCATAAAACCTTGCAAAAATGGCGTGATGCTGATGAGGACGTTCTTGAAACCGTTGGGCGTAGATTCGCGAGGCTCGTCTTCCGTTACCACCAGCTTCTTCGTAAATTAAATGCATATCCGTAAGTTCCGCATACGAATAACGCTGCATTTTAACAATAAGGTACTGTTATTACTATCTAGTTTGACGCACCACTCAGATAATTAAATGAATCGGTGTGGAGAATTTACGATAACAAAAATGTAAACTCAGCAGGCTTTTTTTTACAAACCGGCGAGACCATGAAAGTGCTAGACGAACATTTTGCAGCTGGTGAAATTTTTGTTTCTCCTATGAGCTCTAAGGTAAAATTAGCGGTAGTGCTCAAACGGCATATTTACGAACAGGGGTTTATAAGGCAAAATTGCATATTTTATGCCCTCTACAACCCCTATCATTTTGTCGCAATAATTATGGAACACCCTGTATAAAATAAAGTGACTTTATTGGTAATCTTCCACATCGTGGCGAAGTTTAGCTTGACGGCTACTCTTCCACTTAACTACAATATGGTCGAAACATAACAAAACGTTTACAGACGCAACATAAATAATTACAGAACAGTTATAAAATTATACTATTTACAAGCATAGCAAGCCAGAAAGAAAACGGTAACATGAGAAACATAAACGAATGAATAAGAATTAAAGAATAACAAAACAATAACTTGAGCATCTTATAACAGCTGTTTGTAACCGATTTTTCTGTTTTAATTATAAGGGTCTTTGTTCGGCTCTGTCTTTTTGGCTTTCTCACTTGTCATTACCTGCTCCCCCCTATCTCAATATGCTTGCAGAGGTATTCTGCATATGTCGCAATAGTTTAAGGTTTTTGAATCCCATCAAATTTCTGTCTTTAAACTACTGTTACATTACATTTTATATAGCTGTCCCCCTCGCTGTCCTCAGCAACCTTGATAGCTGTAGCTATCATTTTGCTCTCATATGGAGCATTATACAGTTATATGCATTCGTGGCATCAGATATGTTTTTATCTTTGCACTACGAGAGCACTGTAACCAGGTCTGCTGAGATTGCAGACTGGTCCTAGATCCTTCGTACCATGCAAAGTCGATGGAAAATTATTTATTAGCAATTCTGAGCATAGTCTCATAAGTAAAGTGGCTGAGTAGGTTGCCACTCCCTAAAGCAACAAGTGCTGAAAATCAGCAAAAGGAGCTATTCTACCTTGCTTCTTTTCCAAAAACGTTGTTGCTGGGATACCGTCGTCCAAACGCGGATTATACGGGTATGTGCCGACGTCACCTAACATATACAGAACATAGCATTACTAGCAAAAATTTCTCCAGGTACATAACATGATCCTGGTATACAGTATTATGGGCGAAGACCTTACAACTAAAAGATGGAATGTTACTGCCTGGTGTAAGCAAAACATTGTGGATTTTGTATACAGCTTGGCATTTGTGTATCTACATATTCCTGTTTAGATTGGAAGATGTATTATTGTCAGAAGCAAAAAATTGGGATATACTTAGTATTTTTCGGAAAGAAACTCACTTAGAAAATGATTCAGAAATATTAAAATCTGTAACCCAATTTTTTTGCTCCACTCTCATTGTTTTTGTGTTTCAAACAGGTAACATCTGAAAAAAAAAAATATAAAAATCTATGAATATGAATCGTGGCAAGTATGTATACGTAAATAAATTGATATAATAAACGTATGATCATTTTTGGCTAGTGTAAAAATTGAGTATCAACATTAGATATGAAAATTTCAAGTAGGCGCTATGCGCCCATATGGATAAAGCGCCATATTGCCACATAATACCTCAAAAGCTGTAGGCATTTAACACTCGTGATATTTTTTATAATAATAAAATAATAAATAATATACAGGGTGACTTTGAAGTTGAGTCATTAATTTTCAGATAATGATTGTAGAAGGAAGATAAACCAAAATATGTGTGTAAAAATAAAAAAAAATAAAAAAAAAATGTTACCTTGTTTTATAAAGTATCCTCCCGACAAGTATTTCAGTGCGGACCTGTATTTGATCGTGCGGTCTTGGAGAACCCTGTGAGGTCTTAATTCACCTGATTCACGAGCCCTTTGTACTACACTAACAAAGGCACGAGGGGTTGGTTGCACTCGATTGGGGAACCGATTCGCACAAATCCGTGATGCCGCGGCAGCATTTTGTAAAAACTCCTCCCCCCCCCCCCGTAAATAAGAATCATGTCCACAAGTTCAGCATTTTCGTAAACATGTGCCATTTTTATTTCGTTTGAGCCACGCAACAATCACCACTATTCACTCACGCGTTACCGACTGACGAAAAACATCGTGATAAACGTTTCAAATTCTTTCGCTTTTTTGTTTCCGATGCGATGAACCGGTAAGGCGGATTATATCCGTCGTCGCCAAACACGAGCACATAATATTATCATTGGAGACAGGGCGGTACTCAAATTTCTATAATTTCTATAACTTTGTTAATTTAATTTTACCAGAAAAATGTTAAAGGAAAAAAAACATTTCTTTTGATCAGATCTACTCACTGTTAAAATAAATGACTCAACTTCGAAGTCACCCTGTATAGCCTAGTTCAAGGATTCGAGTAGCTGCCTCTCGAATTTTTTGCGAAATATCGTCTGCCTGTTGAAAACTACCAAAAAAAATGGTAACAATTTACAACCATTTATCGCATTCCGCTTCCAACCTACAATTTTCATCCCATCCAAACAATGTCTGAAGATGAGTATGAATCTCTGAAACGTGTAGCACTATGGTCCAGCGATTTTATTTTCGCTGCCTCTGAATCAATTTTAAAAATCTACGATAAACGATGGTAGTATTAAAATCATGATAATATTCGAGCTTCGGTTTACAAGTTTTCTGTTGCTATCTGCATCACACAAGTCCGTGTTTTCTCATTTACGTCGGTTTGTCAGTCCGTGTCAGTGTACATCAACGCGTCATAAGTACTGAGTTAATCGACTTGACGAATATTCAGAGAACCATCATAGACGGAGTAACACAAATTGAAGGTTAGGCGAAATGGGTGGTACATTGAAGGATCATAAAATTCGAACAAATACAAGGGTGGCCCATCCATGTGTGGACGGAATATTACTCATAAATAATACATTTTGGGAAAATCTATTTATGTCATGTTATACCTGACATTTAAGGACACATTTCTAAATATTGCAATATACAGGGTGTCCCAATTTTGACCTACATATCAAAGTTGTGATTTTTTAAATGGAATGTGTCAAATTTTATTGTATATTGGTTGAAGCAATTCAACAGAAGAAGATTGATATACTATGGGGTTTTGGTAATAAGCTACTGAGATGTAAGGTGTTTTTGTCCACTTCGGCAACCCCTCAATCCGCCATTTTGCAATCTGGAGTGCTGAATTTTGTATTAAAAAAATTACACACCTCAGCTTTTATCTTATTTGTTACTTCGTTACTTCTTCGAAATTTTATTTTGCTCATACAGAGTGGTCAAAAACGTGAATTGTACTTTTTCTCAAAAAATTCAAATGCATCACCTGTATATTTAAGCTTTTTTTTGGTATAAGGTTTAATTCAGATAAAATCACTATTTTGAGTTATTAAGCTTTTAATAGAACAACACACCAAAATTAAGGAAGAAAATCACATCATCCATGTAAACAAAAGTCAAACGGTGGGCTAGTTCCATATTGCCACTAAGAGTACAGATTTGACGTAAAACTAATAACAATCAGAACAGTATAATCAGCTTCAAGCGTAATAGAAAAAAAAACAACTATAACAACATAAACAAACAACTATGACTACTCAAGACCTAATCTACAAAAACTGCTCGAAAATATCTCCACCAGGTTGAATACACAGCCGTAGTCTTTGGATAAATGACCGTTGCACATTGCTCCCTTATGTTCAGAAAAGCATCCTTAATCCTTCCTTCATATTTCCCGGGGTAGATGGTGGATATCTATAAACCTCTTGCTTAACGTAGCTCCATAGGAAAAAGTCCATCGGTGTCATATCTGGTGATCTAGGAGGCCAAGATATAGGCCCATCACGACCGATCCAACGATTGTTACTACTCCAGGTGTCCAAATAGTTACGCACACGATTATCATAATGCACAGGTGCGCCGTCATGTTGGAAATACATATGCATCCGAGTTTGTCGGTTGACATCCTCCAAAAGCAAAGGCAAATGCTCTAATCAAAAATTGCCTCATCGCTAAAAAGAACCTTATCCAGGAAAGTAGTGTCTTCACTCACTTTATTTAGCATTATTCTACTAAACTCCATTCGAGCTGCGAAATGCTGAGGACGAAGGCCTTGATGCAAGCATAGGTGATATGGATGGTACCTATGCTTGTGAATAATCCTTTGGACAGAAGTTTGGCATCTATCAGTCTCTGCTCCAATTTGCCGTGCACTTAAATGGGATTTTTCTGCAACTTTAATAGAACCTCCAACTGATTCGCCTCATTGGTGACACGTGGATTATTTATTCATTTTTTACTATATTCTACTGCTCCACTTGATTCAAAACGTTTCTCGTAGTGTGGAAAATGTTTCCGGCCTTGGATGTCGCATATTAGGGTACCGTTGCTTATAAATGCGACATGCTAGGAAACTATTTATTTGGGCTTCGCCCAAAATGAACACTATATTCACCATTTCTTCTTTAAAAAAATTCATTTTCAAACATGTTTTTATTATAATGCTCACAAAGCTAATTTGACAGCTTGTAACTAATTAACAGTTTATTTGTTTCCAAGATGGTGCGATGTTTTAGGGAATTAAGCCGTTCCATAAAAGACGTGCTAATACCGAAAAATAGCCGTAAAAACCCTTATGTGTCTATTATCAAAAAAAAGCTTATGAAAATTGAATCCAAACTTGCACAAATATACAGGGTGATGCATTGAAATTTTTGAGAAAAGCTACAATTTGCGTTTTTGACAACCCTGTATGAGCAAAAATTAAAATTCGAAAAAGTACAAAGAAGACAAAAGCTGAGGTGTGTATGTTTTTTTTTATACAAAATTCAGTACTCTCGAAATTTCAAAATGGCGGACTGAGGGGTTGCCGAAGTGGACGGTTTTTCTGGACAAAACACCTTACATCTCAGTAGCTTATTACCAAAAACCCCATAGTATATCAATCTTCTTCTTTTGAATTGCTTCAACCAAATATACAATAAAATTTGACACATTCCATTTAAAAAATCACAATTTTGATATGTAGGTCAAAATTGGGACACCCTGTATAAAGGCCAATATTTCAGAAATGTGCCCTCATATGTCTTGTATAACATCCCATAAATAGATTTTCCCATAATGTATTTGTTTATGAGTAATATTCCGTCCACCCTGTATATGTATAGATATAAAACAGTTTAGTCATCATTTACAAAAGCATCTCAAAACTCCTAATATATAACTATTGCTAAAATATATAAATATTCTCCTGTACCGGTATGTCAGCGACAACACCACCGTAGGTTCACCAGTTGGATTTTGTTTACCCATTGCACAGTCGGTAGTGGCCTCCACGCCGCTGCAGCATCTCACGTGCACGCAACGCCAACGTTTGCAAAATTATTTAGAATCATGAGCTCGTTATACATCAAACTTTTGTCATTTAATTTCCCTGTTACCGGGATCAGACGACCTCAAATGAACCCCTTTCAGGGAAAAGTTAACAAGGCACATGTAGAGGTATGCGCGCACTTTTTAGATAGTCAATTGGCTAGTCTCATCTGGCGATCGCAGAAGCACGGGTGTGATTTTAACTTATTATATAATTTTGTTGCGATTGGAATACTCGCCAATTGACGTGTCAGTGTGATGAAAGCCCCACCTTACATTCTTGTGGATGAAAAAATACCACAGGCAGTTCAAGGTATGACAAATTTATTAAACAATTAAGCATAAATGGCAGCAGGCAGATACCCTATTTTGTGCTATGTACTATATACTCTGATTCTCTCGTTCACAAAATATCAAGAGAGTTTAAACGTCGCCAGTTCGTGGAGTATAATGATGTGATATTGGCAAACATGGCATCATATTGTGTGTAAGTACTGTGCATACTTTGCTTCTTTGTATGAATGTTGTCTTATCACGAGAGTTGGTTTCGAACTGTCAGTGATTTTGTCTTGGCTTGTGACGGTAATAATATTTGTTTCATATCCATGAGTGGAGTAGACTTTTCAATGTAAACTTATCGCTAAAATTGGTGAAAAAATAAATTTAATCGATTGAAATCTATGGAACTATATTTTTCTGTTTTTTCACATTTGACTCCCATTTATAAACTGTTGTCAAGTATATATAACTTTTTGTTACGGTCTAGCTACACCAACCACGAAGATTGGTCTAGCTACACCAACCACGAAGATTCTAAGCGTTGGTGAGAAACGCATTATTCAAACAATGTGTTTTGACTACGTCTTAAATGATCAGGTATTCGAAAAATTAAGCTTAGACACGTTCTGGGAAATGTCGTATGTGGTTCATAACTCCGCCGTCACTGAACGGATTCTTAAAACTACAAAGCTTGTTCATACTTGGCATGTAGTCCAATCATATTAGACTAAAATAGACTTGTGAATAACCCTGTATAGGATCAATGGAATTTTATATTACATGAGTTAGAGTCATTGCCACAATACCACATCATATTTGAATTGTATGCGTTCTAATACAACTGTTGGTGTCTATGTCTAAGTGACTCAATTTTCATATAAATTTTATACTAGAATTAAAAAAGAACGACTGTTGCTACCGTATAATGAATGAAACTTAACAAAAAGAACCTTATTCTCCCTCTTTCTCTTCAAAAAATTGTCATTCATTCCTCAGCCTACCCCCCATGGTTTGTGGCATACCATCGTGCAAACGCGTATTAGTCTAATCATATTAGACGAAAATACCCCTGGCGAAATAATTATGAAGTCTTTGATTCCACAACAAAGAATGAGAGATCGTGTTTTTGAGGATTTAATCGAAAGTGTTGGCAGGAACGAAAAAAACTGTTAATATAAGATTTTTAGGTATTTGAGACCTACAAATGAGACCACACATAAAAGGATCCGATAGCAAAGAAGTTATGGTCGAACACCGAGGCAAACTGCAGAATATGGCACTTGTTGGTATTACGACGATGGTTTCTCGCAGATATTTGATATTCTTCAAATTCGTAGGATTCATACTTCTTAATAACCACAACAAAATTGGAGTAGATTGGTCAAGTAGTTTTTGAGAATTTCTAATTGTTTATTCCAAAATACCTGTTTTCTGGCCATCACTACTAACTTATTGAGCAATATACAGGGTTAGTTCAAAGCACATTTTATAGCAAGATACACTGGTTTACCTTGCCGATATGAATCACAAACCATTCCGGAATATAAATGTTATTTTTAGGCAAAAACGATAGGTTAAGTTTTTTCTTCCAAGCAAATTCAAACATGTCGTATTTGTGGGTAATTCGCAACAACAGATCATAAGACACATCCGCTGTGTATAGTAACCTATGTTTTTCGAATACCTTAGCGCATTTTTTCAATTACTCACAAATACAAAATGTTTGAATTTGTTTTGAAGAAAAAAACGTGACTTTTGTTTTTCGCCTAAAAATAACATCTTTCGGAATGGTTTGAGATTCATATCGGCAAGGTAAACACGTGTATTTTGCTATTAAATGCTCTTTGAATGAGCCCTGTATATTGCCCAGTAAACTAGTAGTGATGGGTGGAAAACAGCTGTTTTGGGATAAACAATTAGAAATTCTCAAAAACTTCTTGACCAATATAATCAAATTTTGTTGTTCTTATTTAGAAGTATGAGTTCTACAGATTTGATTAATTTCAAGTAGTTGCGTGAAATTATCGTCGCATTACCAACAAGTGCCAAAACCTGCATTTACCTCGTTTTTCGCCCATAACATTTTTGCTATTAGTCGGATATTTTTACGTGTGGTCTCATTTTGTAGGTCTCATAAATACCTAAAAATCTTATATGAAAAGTTTTTTCATTCCTGTCACACTTTCGATTGAATCCCAAAAAACACGTTTTCTAATTCTTTGTTGTCAAATAAAAAGTTTTCCCACAAAAATTGGTGTATCCATTTTATGCGTCCATGTTTTAATTATACCCTTGAACAACTTACGCCATTAAAACCAGACTTTACAATTATTTCGGGGAAATTTGCTAATATGATTAGACTAATGGTAGTAATCCTGTTTCAAAATTCTATTAAAACCTATTCAGTACTTTTACAATAGGTAGGTATTTCGTACCCAACTGATGCGGGAAGAAAAGCTATTTTTATTTAAATCGCAAGTAAATCCATATCGCACTGTGAGAATTGAGTTTCCGGACTGCCACTGTATGGAGAATTACAAAATTCCTCACGATTCATTTAAAAATTAAACAAAACAGAGGGTGCTGTGAAAACAAATGAAAACGGCCTGCCTGTCAAGCAGTCGTTCTTGTCAGTTTTCATCATGGCTTTCGTCGCGTGCCTTGTCGGTTTAATTAAAAAAAAAAACGGAAATTTTGAGTGAAGTGCCGTGCCCGGTGTCCGATAAACCATGTGACTTATTCTTGTGTGTGTTTAGTGTCAACTTTGATAACCGTATTCCACCTGACAATGGGAATAGTGCAGAAAATGGATTTATCACCTCATCGCTGGAATTCGAGGTAGGATTTTGACTGTCAATCAAAGTTCTTAATAACGTTCTAACTTGGAGAATCAAATAGAAAGTTGAATTAAAACCATGATATATTTTGACGCTTCTCGTAAGCGAATCTTATAATAGCTTTCATCGTCCTACAAATCCCGAAGGTTGTCGAATTATGAGAGGTCACTTCCATGCGCTTACGCAGTTCGGTAATCGTTAGAATTTCTTGCGTACCATGATCTCCGTGAAACAGGGTTGCCATAGGGGAATTTTACGTTCCTTGGGGAATTTTTGGGGGAATAAAATGTTCTGGGAGAGTTTTTGGGGGAAAAAATAAAACCGTTGGGTATTTTGTTCCACCTTTAACTAAAAAACTGTCTACTGTTTAATATACTAAGTGACATATAAATCCGAACACCCAGTTTAAATGGTTTTATTTTAATAAAAGTTACTGTAAATAACAAGTGAAAAAATGTTCAGCCTTATCAGTTGGACATTCCGGTTTTATATGCGGCTGAAGTTCCGATCGATCACGCTCTGATCGAAACGGTAAAAAGGCAGCAGTGACGAAAATTTGCCATTACCACTTCTACTGACGTAATTTAGGTCCAAATAAACATAAATCGATGCGGTTTTCACGTAGTTCGATTGTATTACGGGCTTTCTATGTACTGTAAGAGTTTTATCTCCCTCCTCCAAAATCTTCCTCAAAGTGAGGAGAAACGCGAAAAAATTGATATTACATTAAAATAAACCTGGAGAAATGCGGTTTTCACGTCAATTGATTAGAAAAAGCATATTTTACTTACGCTAAGTTCAAATCCGTGCTATCTCGTTCACAGATACCGCAAATTGACCCCCCTTTAAAACCTAATATTTTAGAAGCTATATAATCATCTATAGCTTTTCAAAACCGCCCAAGACCAAAATGTTTTGGACACTTCTCGCATGTATATGATCTAGTCAATCACACCATATCAGCCGTTTCCCCAAACCAAGTCCGGAACCCTCCGTTTTTGACCCCTCTTTATTTATACATGAGAAATTTGAAATAATCTATTATTCGTCAAAACAGCCGAAGACCCAAAATTTTTTTACATTATTGGCACCAATATAATCTGCCTTATCACTCCCTACTAGCCGTTTCCCCAAACCAAGTCCGGAACCCTCCGTTTTTGACCCCTCTTTATTTATACATGAGAAATTTGAAAAAATCTATTATTCGTCAAAACAGCCGAAGACCCAAATTTTTTTTACATTTCTGGCATCAATATAATCTACCTTATCACTCCCTACTAGCCGTTTCCCCAAACCAAGTCCGGAACCCTCCGTTTTTGACCCCTCTTTATTTATACATGAGAAATTTGAAAAAATCTATTATTCGTCAAAACAGCCGAAGACCCAAAATTTTTTTACATTTCTGGCATCAATATAATCTGCCTTATCACTCCCTACTAGCCGTTTCCCCAAACCAAGTCCGGAACCCTCCGTTTTTGACCCCTCTTTATTTATACATGAGAAATTTGAAAAATCTATTATTCGTCAAAACAGCCGAAGACCCAAAATTTTTTTACATTTCTGGCATCAATATAATCTGCCTTATCACTCCCTACTAGCCGTTTCCCCAAACCAAGTCCGGAACCCTCCGTTTTTGACCCCTCTTTATTTATACATGAGAAATTTGAAAAATCTATTATTCGTCAAAACAGCCGAAGACCCAAATTTTTTTACATTTCTGGCATCAATATAATCTACCTTATCACTCCCTACTAGCCGTTTCCCCAAACCAAGTCCGGAACCCTCCGTTTTTGACCCCTCTTTATTTATACATGAGAAATTTGAAAAAATCTATTATTCGTCAAAACAGCCGAAGACCCAAAATTTTTTTACATTATTGGCATCAATATCTGCCTTATCACTCCCTACTAGCCGTTTCCCCAAACCAAGTCCGGAACCCTCCGTTTTTGACCCCTCTTTATTTATACATGAGAAATTTGAAAAATCTATTATTCGTCAAAACAGCCGAAGACCCAAAATTTTTTTACATTTCTGGCATCAATATAATCTGCCTTATCACTCCCTACTAGCCGTTTCCCCAAACCAAGTCCGGAACCCTCCGTTTTTGACCCCTCTTTATTTATACATGAGAAATTTGAAAAAATCTATTATTCGTCAAAACAGCCGAAGACCCAAATTTTTTTTACATTTCTGGCATCAATATAATCTACCTTATCACTCCCTACTAGCCGTTTCCCCAAACCAAGTCCGGAACCCTCCGTTTTTGACCCCTCTTTATTTATACATGACAAATTTGAAAAAATCTATTATTCGTCAAAACAGCCGAAGACCCAAAATTTTTTTACATTTCTGGCATCAGTATAATCCACTTTATCACTCCCTACTAGCCGTTTCCCCAAACCAAGTCCGGAACCCTCCGTTTTTGACCCCTCTTTATTTATACATGACAAATTTGAAAAAATCTATTATTCGTCAAAACAGCCGAAGACCCAAAATTTTTTTACATTTCTGGCATCAGTATAATCCACTTTATCACTCCCTACTAGCCGTTTCCCCCAAACCAAGTCCGGAACCCTCCGTTTTTGACCCCTCTTTATTTATACATGAGAAATTTGAAAAAATCTATTATTCGTCAAAACAGCCGAAGACCCAAAATTTTTTTACATTTCTGGCATCAATATAATCTACCTTATCACTCCCTACTAGCCGTTTCCCCAAACCAAGTCCGGAACCCTCCGTTTTTGACCCCTCTTTATTTATACATGACAAACTTGAAAAAATCTATTATTCGTCAAAACAGCCGAAGACCCTAAATTTTTTTACATTTCTGGCATCAGTATAATCCACTTTATCACTCCCTACTAGCCGTTTCCCCAAACCAAGTCCGGAACCCTCCGTTTTTGACCCTTCTTTATTTATACATGACAAATTTGAAAAAATCTATTATTCGTCAAAACAGCCGAAGACCCAAAATTTTTTTACATTTCTGGCATCAGTATAATCCACTTTATCACTCCCTACTAGCCGTTTCCCCAAACCAAGTCCGGAACCCTCCGTTTTTGACCCCTCTTTATTTATACATGAGAAATTTGAAAAATCTATTATTCGTCAAAACAGCCGAAGACCCAAAATTTTTTTACATTTCTGGCATCAATATAATCTGCCTTATCACTCCCTACTAGCCGTTTCCCCAAACCAAGTCCGGAACCCTCCGTTTTTGACCCCTCTTTATTTATACATGAGAAATTTGAAAAAATCTATTATTCGTCAAAACAGCCGAAGACCCAAAATTTTTTTACATTTCTGGCATCAGTATAATCCACCTAATCACTGCCTACTAGCCGTTTCTCCAAAGCAAGTCCGGAACCCTCCGTTTTTGACCCCTCTTTATTTATACATGACAAATTTGAAAAAATCTATTATTCGTCAAAACAGCCGAAGACCCAAAATTTTTTTACATTTCTGGCATCAGTATAATCCACTTTATCACTCCCTACTAGCCGTTTCCCCAAACCAAGTCCGGAACCCTCCGTTTTTGACCCCTCTTTATTTATACATGAGAAATTTGAAAAAATCTAATATTCGTCAAAGCAGCCGAAGATCCAAAATTTTTTTACATTTCTGGCATCAATATAATCTGCCTTATCACTCCCTACTAGCCGTTTCCCCAAACCAAGTCCGGAACCCTCCGTTTTTGACCCCTCTTTATTTATACATGAGAAATTTGAAAAAATCTATTATTCGTCAAAACAGCCGAAGATCCAAAATTTTTTTACATTTCTGGCATCAATATAATCTACCTTATCACTCCCTACTAGCCGTTTCCCCAAACCAAGTCCGGAACCCTCCGTTTTTGACCCCTCTTTATTTATGCATGAGAAATTTGAAAAAATCTATTATTCGTCAAAACAGCCGAAGACCCAAAATTTTTTTACATTTCTGGCATTAATATAATCTACCTTATCACTCCCTACTAGCCGTTTCCCCAAACCAAGTCCGAAACCCTCCGTTTTTGACCCCTCTTTATTTATACATGAGAAATTTGAAAAAATCTATTATTCGTCAAAACAGCCGAAGACCCAAAATTTTTTTACATTTCTGGCATCAATATAATCTACCTTATCACTCTCTAATAGCCGTTTCCCCAAACCAAGTCCGGAACCCTCCGTTTTTGACCCCTCTTTATTTATACATGAGAAATTTGAAAAAATCTATTATTCGTCAAAACAGCCGAAGACCCAAATTTTTTTTACGTTTCTGGCATCAATATAATCTGCCTTATCACTCCCTACTAGCCGTTTCCCCAAACCAAGTCCGGAACCCTCCGTTTTTGACCCCTCTTTATTTATACATGAGAAATTTGAAAAAATCTATTATTCGTCAAAACAGCCGAAGACCCAAAATTTTTTTACATTTCTGGCATCAATATAATCTACCTTATCACTCCCTACTAGCCGTTTCCCCAAACCAAGTCCGGAACCCTCCGTTTTTGACCCCTCTTTATTTATACATGACAAATTTGAAAAAATCTATTATTCGTCAAAACAGCCGAAGACCCAAAATTTTTTTACATTTCTGGCATCAATATAATCTGCCTTATCACTCCCTACTAGCCGTTTCCCCAAACCAAGTCCGGAACCCTCCGTTTTTGACCCCTCTTTATTTATACATGAGAAATTTGAAAAAATCTATTATTCGTCAAAACAGCCGAAGACCCAAAATTTTTTTACATTTCTGGCATCAATATAATCTACCTTATCACTCCCTACTAGCCGTTTCCCCAAACCAAGTCCGGAACCCTCCGTTTTTGACCCCTCTTTATTTATACATGACAAATTTGAAAAAATCTATTATTCGTCAAAACAGCCGAAGACCCAAAATTTTTTTACATTTCTGGCATCAGTATAATCCACTTTATCATTCCCTACTAGCCGTTTCCCCAAACCAAGTCCGAAACCCTCCGTTTTTGACCCCTCTTTATTTATACATGACAAATTTGAAAAAATCTATTATTCGTCAAAACAGCCGAAGACCCAAAATTTTTTTACATTTCTGGCATCAGTATAATCCACTTTATCACTCCCTACTAGCCGTTTCCCCAAACCAAGTCCGGAACCCTCCGTTTTTGACCCCTCTTTATTTATACATGAGAAATTTGAAAAAATCTATTATTCGTCAAAACAGCCGAAGACCCAAATTTTTTTTACATTTCTGGCATCAATATAATTTACCTTATCACTCCCTACTAGCCGTTTCCCCAAACCAAGTCCGGAACCCTCCGTTTTTGACCCCTCTTTATTTATACATGAGAAATTTGAAAACATCTATTATTCGTCAAAACAGCCGAAGACCCAAAATTTTTTTACATTTCTGGCATTAATATAATCTACCTTATCACTCCCTACTAGCCGTTTCCCCAAACCAAGTCCGGAACCCTCCGTTTTTGACCCCTCTTTATTTATACATGAGAAATTTGAAAAAATCTATTATTCGTCAAAACAGCCGAAGACCCAAAATTTTTTTACATTTCTGGCATCAATATAATCTACCTTATCACTCCCTACTAGCCGTTTCCCCAAACCAAGTCCGGAACCCTCCGTTTTTGACCCCTCTTTATTTATACATGAGAAATTTGAAAAAATCTATTATTCGTCAAAACAGCCGAAGACCCAAATTTTTTTTACATTTCTGGCATCAATATAATCTGCCTTATCACTTCCTACTAGCCGTTTCCCCAAACCAAGTCCGGAACCCTCCGTTTTTGACCCCTCTTTATTTATACATGAGAAATTTGAAAAAATCTATTATTCGTCAAAACAGCCGAAGACCCAAAATTTTTTTACATTTCTGGCATCAATATAATCTACCTTATCACTCTCTACTAGCCGTTTCCCCAAACCAAGTCCGGAACCCTCCGTTTTTGACCCCTCTTTATTTATACATGAGAAATTTGAAAAAATCTATTATTCGTCAAAACAGCCGAAGACCCAAAATTTTTTACATTTCTGGCATCAATATAATCTGTCTTATCACTGCCTACTAGCCGTTTCCCCAAACCAAGTCCGGAACCCTCCGTTTTTGACCCCTCTTTATTTATACATGAGAAATTTGAAAAAATCTATTATTCGTCAAAACAGCCGAAGACCCAAAATTTTTTTACATTTCTGGCATCAATATAATCTACCTTATCACTCCCTACTAGCCGTTTCCCCAAACCAAGTCCGGAACCCTCCGTTTTTGACCCCTCTTTATTTATACATGAGAAATTTGAAAAAATCTATTATTCGTCAAAACAGCCGAAGACCCAAAATTTTTTTACATTTCTGGCATCAATATAATCTACCTTATCACTCCCTACTAGCCGTTTCCCCAAACCAAGTCCGGAACCCTCCGTTTTTGACCCCTCTTTATTTATACATGACAAATTTGAAAAAATCTATTATTCGTCAAAACAGCCGAAGACCCAAAATTTTTTTACATTTCTGGCATCAATATAATCTACCTTATCACTCCCTACTAGCCGTTTCCCCAAACCAAGTCCGGAACCCTCCGTTTTTGACCCCTCTTTATTTATACATGAGAAATTTGAAAAAATCTATTATTCGTCAAAACAGCCGAAGACCCAAAATTTTTCACATTTCTGGCATCAATATAATCTACCTTATCACTCTCTACTAGCCGTTTCCCCAAACCAAGTCCGGAACCCTCCGTTTTTGACCCCTCTTTATTTATACATGAGAAATTTGAAAAAATCTATTATTCGTCAAAACAGCCGAAGACCCAAAATTTTTTTACATTTCTGGCATCAATATAATCTACCTTATCACTCCCTACTAGCCGTTTCCCCAAACCAAGTCCGGAACCCTCCGTTTTTGACCCCTCTTTATTTATACATGACAAATTTGAAAAAATCTATTATTCGTCAAAACAGCCGAAGACCCAAAATTTTTTTACATTTCTGGCATCAGTATAATCCACTTTATCACTCCCTACTAGCCGTTTCCCCAAACCAAGTCCGGAACCCTCCGTTTTTGACCCCTCTTTATTTACACATGACAAATTTGAAAAAATCTATTATTCGTCAAAACAGCCGAAGACCCAAAATTTTTTTACATTTCTGGCATCAGTATAATCCACTTTATCACTCCCTACTAGCCGTTTCCCCAAACCAAGTCCGGAACCCTCCGTTTTTGGCCCCTCTTTATTTATACATGAGAAATTTTAAAAAATCTATTATTCGTCAAAACAGCCGAAGACCCAAAATTTTTTTACATTTCTGGCATCAATATAATCTACCTTATCACTCCCTACTAGCCGTTTCCCCAAACCAAGTCCGGAACCCTCCGTTTTTGACCCCTCTTTATTTATACATGAGAAATTTGAAAAAATCTATTATTCGTCAAAACAGCCGAAGACCCAAAAGTTTTTTACATTTCTGGCATCAATATAACCTACTCTCTCACATCATACCATCTGTTTTTCCAAAGCAAGTACTTCATTTTTCACCACCCTCGTTTATATTACTACATGGAATTTCAAACATAATCATAACTCGTAAGTATAGCTGTGATTTTAGAATATTGTCAGATGTTAATGTTAGATGATTAGATGTTAAAATCTAACTAAAGTAATGTGTACTTGAGTAAAACAAAACGGGTGAGATCAAATTCAACAATACAGAGGTATGCTGTTCATAAAACGTTATTAAATCCTGAAATATGGAAGTGTGGTGCCGACAAATGCAGTAAATAGGTCGTTTTTACCTGTTACCCTATCGTAAAGGTTGAGGGTGTTTCCTGTCGGGAGTAATAAAAATACTAATAAAATTAATACAAAGGTATGCAGTACACAAACATATCAATACAAATATTAAAACTAACAACATAAATGACACACAAAAATATAAAGTAGATATTGAAACATGTTGTAGAAGAAGTTTCAGGGTCAAAAATGTATTGCGTAATAAGGTTCGCGACTTGTTAGATTGAAATGTCCTCCGCAAAATGTTATGGAGTATGAGCCGGGCGATTGTTGTCAATATGGACTAAACAATTAGGGCAAAGAAAACAGTGAAGCATGTTGCGGCACTGGTGCCGAAGAAGGGCGTTTCAATTCTAACAAGTTGCATACACATGTTTCAGTTCCAGTTTGTTAGATTGGAGACCGCCCTTAGTTGCACTGGTTGATATCTTATGAGATCAGGGGCTTGAATCTGAATGACCATTGAAATCAATTTCGGTGGCGTCTTGTGACGATTTACTTGATTCCGAATGATGCTTTTGCCATATGGTTATATCGATTATTTAATATTGAAATTTTCATGGCAGAGTAAAAATTATCGTAGTGAATCAAGTATATCGACACAAGACGCCATTGAAATCAATTTCAACGGTCGAAACTCATTTAGAATCAGGCCCCAGGTTACCGTTGTAGTTGCCTAGATAAACAACGTTCATCAAACGTAATGAAAAAAAAAAAAACGGAAAACACTGTTGCGCTTTACACGGAAACTCTCACGTTTACACAGATATCGAATACATGATGTAATACTGCCTGAAAAATGCATTTTTGTCAAGTTATCGATATTTCATTTAGTTTTGGCTTTTTGGCTTTCAAACATTTTGACAAATATCTTTGTTCAAGTTTGCTATATACATAGGGGCTCACAATAGGCGGGACTTGCTTTTGGAAAACGGCTAGTAGGGAGTGATAAGGTAGATTATATTGATGCCAGAAATGTAAAAAAATTTTGGGTCTTCGGCTGTTTTGACGAATAATAGATTTTTTCAAATTTCTCATGTATAAATAAAGAGGGGTCAAAAACGGAGGGTTCCGGACTTGCTTTGGGGAAACGGCTAGTAGGGAGTGATAAAGTGGATTATACTGATGCCAGAAATGTAAAAAAATTTTGGGTCTTCGGCTGTTTTGACGAATAATAGATTTTTTCAAATTTGTCATGTATAAATAAAGAGGGGTCAAAAACGGAGGGTTCCGGACTTGGTTTGGGGAAACGGCTAGTAGGGAGTGATAAAGTGGATTATACTGATGCCAGAAATGTAAAAAAAATTTGGGTCTTCGGCTGTTTTGACGAATAATAGATTTTTTCAAATTTGTCATGTATAAATAAAGAGGGGTCAAAAACGGAGGGTTCCGGACTTGGTTTGGGGAAACGGCTAGTAGGGAGTGATAAGGTAGATTATATTGATGCCAGAAATGTAAAAAAATTTTGGGTCTTCGGCTGTTTTGACGAATAATAGATTTTTTCAAATTTCTCATGTATAAATAAAGAGGGGTCAAAAACGGAGGGTTCCGGACTTGGTTTGGGGAAACGGCTAGTAGAGAGTGATAAAGTGGATTATACTGATGCCAGAAATGTAAAAAAATTTTGGGTCTTCGGCTGTTTTGACGAATAATAGATTTTTTCAAATTTGTCATGTATAAATAAAGAGGGGTCAAAAACGGAGGGTTCCGGACTTGCTTTGGGGAAACGGCTAGTAGGGAGTGATAAGGTAGATTATATTGATGCCAGAAATGTAAAAAAATTTTGGGTCTTCGGCTGTTTTGACGAATAATAGATTTTTTCAAATTTCTCATGTATAAATAAAGAGGGGTCAAAAACGGAGGGTTCCGGACTTGGTTTGGGGAAACAGCTAGTAGGGAGTGATAAAGTGGATTATACTGATGCCAGAAATGTAAAAAAAATTTGGGTCTTCGGCTGTTTTGACGAATAATAGATTTTTTCAAATTTGTCATGTATAAATAAAGAGGGGTCAAAAACGGAGGGTTCCGGACTTGGTTTGGGGAAACGGCTAGTAGGGAGTGATGAAGTGGATTATACTGATGCCAGAAATGTAAAAAAAATTTGGGTCTTCGGCTGTTTTGACGAATAATAGATTTTTTCAAATTTGTCATGTATAAATAAAGAGGGGTCAAAAACGGAGGGTTCCGGACTTGGTTTGGGGAAACGGCTAGTAGGGAGTGATAATTTAGATTATATTGATGCCAGAAATGTAAAAAAATTTTGGGTCTTCGGCTGTTTTGACGAATAATAGATTTTTCAAATTTGTCATGTATAAATAAAGAGGGGTCAAAAACGGAGGGTTCCGGACTTGGTTTGGGGAAACGGCTAGTAGGGAGTGATAAAGTGGATTATACTGATGCCAGAAATGTAAAAAAATTTTGGGTCTTCGGCTGTTTTGACGAATAATAGATTTTTTCAAATTTGTCATGTATAAATAAAGAGGGGTCAAAAACGGAGGGTTCCGGACTTGGTTTGGGGAAACGGCTAGTCGGGAGTGATAAAGTGGATTATACTGATGCCAGAAATGTAAAAAAAATTTGGGTCTTCGGCTGTTTTGACGAATAATAGATTTTTTCAAATTTGTCATGTATAAATAAAGAGGGGTCAAAAACGGAGGGTTCCGGACTTGCTTTGGGGAAACGGCTAGTAGGGAGTGATAATTTAGATTATATTGATGCCAGAAATGTAAAAAAATTTTGGGTCTTCGGCTGTTTTGACGAATAATAGATTTTTTCACATTTCTCATGTATAAATAAAGAGGGGTCAAAAACGGAGGGTTCCGGACTTGGTTTGGGGAAACGGCTAGTAGGGAGTGATAAAGTGGATTATACTGATGCGAGAAATGTAAAAAAATTTTGGGTCTTCGGCTGTTTTGACGAATAATAGATTTTTTCAAATTTCTCATGTATAAATAAAGAGGGGTCAAAAACGGAGGGTTCCGGACTTGGTTTGGGGAAACGGCTAGTAGGGAGTGATAAAGTGGATTATACTGATGCCATAAATGTAAAAAAATTTTGGGTCTTCGGCAGTTTTGACGAATAATAGATTTTTTCAAATTTGTCATGTATAAATAAAGAGGGGTCAAAAACGGAGAGTTCCGGACTTGGTCTGGGGAAACGGCTAGTAGGGAGTGATAAAGTGGATTATACTGATGCCAGAAATGTAAAAAAAATTTGGGTCTTCGGCTGTTTTGACGAATAATAGATTTTTTCAAATTTGTCATGTATAAATAAAGAGGGGTCAAAAACGGAGGGTTCCGGACTTGGTTTGGGGAAACGGCTAGTAGGGAGTGATAAGGTAGATTATATTGATGCCAGAAATGTAAAAAAATTTTGGGTCTTCGGCTGTTTTGACGAATAATAGATTTTTTCAAATTTCTCATGTATAAATAAAGAGGGGTCAAAAACGGAGGGTTCCGGACTTGGTTTGGGGAAACGGCTAGTAGGGAGTGATAAGGCAGATTATATTGATGCCAGAAATGTACAAAAATTTTGGGTCTTCGGCTGTTTTGACGAATAATAGATTTTTTCAAATTTGTCATGTATAAATAAAGAGGGGTCAAAAACGGAGGGTTCCGGACTTGGTTTGGGGAAACGGCTAGTAGGGAGTGATAAGGTAGATTATATTGATGCCAGAAATGTAAAAAAATTTTGGGTCTTCGGCTGTTTTGACGAATAATAGATTTTTTCAAATTTCTCATGTATAAATAAAGAGGGGTCAAAAACGGAGGGTTCCGGACTTGGTTTGGGGAAACGGCTAGTAGGGAGTGATAAGGCAGATTATATTGATGCCAGAAATGTAAAAAAATTTTGGGTCTTCGGCTGTTTTGACGAATAATAGATTTTTTCAAATTTCTCATGTATAAATAAAGAGGGGTCAAAAACGGAGGGTTCCGGACTTGGTTTGGGGAAACGGCTAGTAGGGAGTGATAAGGTAGATTATATTGATGCCAGAAATGTAAAAAAAATTTGGGTCTTCGGCTGTTTTGACGAATACTAGATTTTTTCAAATTTCTCATGTATAAATAAAGAGGGGTCAAAAACGGAGGGTTCCGGACTTGGTTTGGGGAAACGGCTGATATGGTGTGATTGACTAGATCATATACATGCGAGAAGTGTCCAAAACATTTTGGTCTTGGGCGGTTTTGAAAAGCTATAGATGATTATATAGCTTCTAAAATATTAGGTTTTAAAGGGGGGTCAATTTGCGGTATCTGTGAACGAGATAGCAAGGATTTGAACTTAGCGTAAGTAAAATATGCTTTTTCTAATCAACTGACGTGAAAACCGCATTTCTCCAGGTTTATTTTAATGTAATATCAATTTTTTCGCGTTTCTCCTCACTTTGAGGAAGATTTTGGAGGAGGGAGATAAAACTCTTACAGTACATAGAAAGCCCGTAATACAATCGAACTACGTGAAAACCGCATCAATTTATGTTTATTGGGACCTAAATTACGTCAGTAGAAGTGGTAATGGCAAATTTTCGTCACTGCTGCCTTTTTACCGTTTCGATCAGAGCGTGATCGATCGGAACTTCAGCCGCATGAGGTATGTCTGAAAAACCAAAAAACTTCAATTTAGCACATAAAAGCTCATGATCTATTTTATCGAACGCCTTAGAATAATCTAATGATACAAGTGCTGAAGCATCTCCCTTATCAAGCGAAGCAATGATGTCATCTAAAACCCTTGCTAAAGCTGAAGTTGTACTAAAACCACTGCGGAAACCAGATTGACACTTGGAAAGAAATCATTATTAGAGAAATAATGATAAACCTGATGTTTAATCAATTTCTCCAATATCTTCGATATAACAGGAATCAAAGTTATAGGTCTTAAGTCTGAGAGACATTTTGGATTTTTACATTTAGGCAAGGGCTTGACAAGAGATAGTTTCCAAGCATCAGGGAAATACCCAGCCTACAGGCAACAGTTCAATAAATGCGTCAGGGGTAGTAATACTCGAGGCAAGCAAAGCTTCATCATTGAGACTGTTATACCATCCGAACCTGCTGCATTAGATTTTAGGGACAGAATAATGTCTAGCACATTTTGTGGGGTAGCAAAACTAAATTCAAATCTAGCACTTTCACTAATTTTGGTACTATTAAATTTATCAACTAGATCCTTGCAATTGCCCGTAGGCGTGAAAACAGAAGAAAAATAATTGTTTACTTCATCGGCAATCTTCAACTGTGTAGGTAAAGATCTATCTACATTAGTTTTGAGTTTCAATGAATGTATAGCTTTCCAGAGATGCTTGTTACTATTTAGTTGTTCATTGAAGCTTAGATATGCTGCTTTCTCCCGCCTAATAGCGGAAATGACATCATTTCTTAATTTCTGGTAATATTCGAGACTAGCTGGACTTTTTAAAATCTGATATTTTCTAAAGGCTTTATTTCTCTCGGAGATCAAAAATTGTATGCCACCTGTGAGCCATGGAGCATAAGGTTTAGTTATACTTGATTCGCTATGATAATTTTGACATCTGATCATATTGATCTTCTATATTCAAATTATCTTGGCTGTGCTAAAATTATCATAGCTAATCAAGTGAATCGTCACAAAGCGCCATCTAAATTAATTTCAACTGCCGAAACTCATTTAGAATCAGGCCGCACTCATTTCAGTCGGTCTGTCTGTCGGTGTGTCCGGTAATCCTTGACCCCTATATAACTTGGAAAGTACTGCTCGGATTTCGTTGAGATTTTCACTCAAGTTTCTACTACGCCAAGGACGAACAAGCACTGTAGTTTTTGAAAATCGGTCCAGTGGCGGCGGAGAAAATGACAAAAGCGAAGAAATTGAAAATGGCTCAAACGTCGTTTTTTGACATTTCAAAGGAACCTAATCATTTTTGAAAAAATTATTAGGGATTAAAAAATTTGGGAGTGGGATGTTGTATGGAGGTGGGGGAAGGTATATATCAAGGATGTTAGTTAGGCTCCTTGCCCCGGTAATACTACGCACCCATATTTCACAAGCAGATTTCCCTATACATTTGTCTTTAAAACTGACTTATAGAGAAACGTTCTATACGCGTCTCTTTATGCTATTTGGGATCAGCGTACGATTTCCATCCGTTGAAGAAATTGATGTATAGTTATATTTTTGGGTTTTCAGTGTCAACTAAAAAACAGCTAATTTCGTTTTTATATTCAGGATATCACAATGTATGATAAGTGATATATATTATAATTTACAGGGTCACACTATATTTTCATTTTGACAGACTTTAGGTAAGTATATGAAGACAAAATGTGTGGACACAGAGGTGACATTTAAACTATGAAAATCATGCGTTAAACGTGATATAAATACCTACAGCCAAAAAAAATTTGGAAGCTCTTAATAAAAAATATGAAGTCTTCATTTCGATTAGTCTTGAAACAAGATTTATAACGTTTATGTTTCGAAGCTAAACATTTTTTTGATACCGGGTCGCAGCCGTGGCATTCATTGTTCATATTTCTTTTATTGTAAAGAAATGACAAACAGTAGAAAGTAGACCAAATGACATGAAAACTGCCAGAGAAGTGACGCCACGTTTTTCATGGTTTTATACTAATTTTCAGTGTCTCTTTTATAAGAAACGACATTTCCGTAAGAATGACACATATATATTTTTGAAAACGGAATTAAAAGCGATACGAGTTTGTAAAAATCTAATATGGCGTCCGTAATGTAAGATAAAGTTGATGCTGGAGGACAAGAAAGGGACATTTACATTGAAATTCTAATTAAGCCACACTACAAAAAAGAAAATGTGGTAATGTTGCCATTTGTTTTAAAATCCTACCTCAAAGAATCTGGAAATAATCAAATCGATTTTTGGTCTATCTCCAGAAATATTCTGAATTGCTAATGGTCTCAGTACCATTCTTAATTTCCTAAATGCAATTTATTTAGGCGACTTCAATGTTTATTAGAAAAAAGTTGATCAGTAAAACTTTTATGAGTATTTTAGGTAAAGGGCCTTCTCATTTACCATCAAAAACCGATCAAAAATAGAGATACGTTGTAAAATCCGCGTATTAAAATGTTTCCTACATTAGAGTTAATTTTGGTTAACCTGATATTTATAATACTGTATGAAAAATCCTGTCAATATATCTATAATAAAATAATTTTCAGGAAATATAACGTGACTGTATATTCCACTACGTTTTATATATCTCACACAAATTTGCAAATAGCTACCCCAGATAATGAATAGGATATTCACAATTTGATAGATCTAATTTATAATGGCATTACGTTCTTGGTGGTAACAAAAAATTGCTGGGAAACTTTGCAATTAAACGTCAAAGTATCATAAACCACTTCAAAAAATTATCGACTATTGATAAGTGTTCTACAGGGATCTTGTAGGGGGTGAAAATAACTTCAAATCTTATTTCTCAATTTCTTTTAACGATATTTGTTATTACAAATAGTCAAGACTTGGATTTTTAATAGAAAATGCTGAGTTCGTAGAACAGTGCATGACCCGCATCTGAAATAATAGCCAAAATTGAAAGCTTTTGGCTTTTGTAGTGACCAGCATCAAAAAATATGTTTTTTGACAAACTATCAAATTTGTTGTCCTACAAAATTTTTGGTATATCTGGATGAGGGGCCTTCTCATTTCCCCCATTTAGCTATATTTTTTCCTAAAACAGTGTTGGCTACCACCCAGTATCTAAAATATATAATCTTAAACCATAGAGATATAGAAGAGTTAATAATATTTACTGTTGACCTAGAATGGTAATCGACTGTTTGGCTGTGCTTTTGGTATCCGAGACCTGTTGATTTATTATTTACGAGGTAATATGGTCTCCCGACGTAACAAATCAATATTCGGGTCAATAGATTAATCCAAGGATCCATCAAAAAAAGTGTGATTGGAATCGAGATTTTAATTAGGTATTGCAAGTTTTTATTTGATTTTAGTTTTGTTCAGGACAATGTTAATAATGTCTACCTAGAACTTTGACTAAGACAGCTGAAAAATTGTCATAAAATCAAATCAATTTTTCTTTACTTGATTCATGATATGAAAATCCATACAAAGTGCTCTCATTACAGCCGTGGATAGATCCAGATTCGGTTCTGGAGTTCTTAAGTGACGGTGAAAATGGAAAAAATGTAATAATATAGTAAAAGAGAATATAACAGTTATGAAGTTTCTCCTGGATTTTACAAAATTTTCTGACAATTCATACAAATTTTTCTCCGAAAGGTAATTCAAACATGTGGTTTTATTTAGCGCCCATAAAATCATGAAGTTCCAAAGCTTATAATTTATAGTTTAAAGCAGGGTTGTTATGTTTTAATCAAAATGTTTAAAACGGGTGTTTTAAATACTGTTTGAAACAATGATGGTGTTTTAAACCAATTTATCTTAAACTGTTTAAAACATGTTTTAAACACTGTTTTTTTTTTGTCGGTTGTGAGTTATTCAAGTTTTTTTTATATTTTTTTAAGTATGATCAAAATTGATTTTATTCTGCAAAACGAAACTAAAAGGGCCATGGTTAAACACATAGGTAGTAAAAAATATACTTTTTTTATTAATTAAGCAAACATGAAACTAGGGAACTATTACTAGTGGAAAAAAATCTGTTTTGTTTCTTAACGAACGAGTGATCTTACTAAACTGCATTGAACTCTAATATTAGTACACTACAAGGCGCAGAATAATCATATAATATGACTAGGTATTTACTTGTTTAATAACATTAAATAAGTTACTTAACAAATTTCTATAACAGTATACAACCCATCTTATTTAACAAAAAATCAAAAAATCCGTAAATCCATATTTTTTAAATATAAAATCATGGAAAATGTACATAGAATAAATTTTTAGTTTTCACTACTTTTTACGGAAAAAAAAACGTAATAATCTACTTTTTCAAGCTTTCATTTAGGAGTTTAAGTTCTGTGACTATTTTTTTACTGTTTTAAACATGTATTCACAGTTTTAAAAATGTTTTTTTCCAGCTAAATTTGAATGTTTTAAACAAAAAAAACAGTTTTAAACAAAAAAACATGATTGTTTTTTAAATATGTTTTTTTTAAAAACACTGTTAAACACTGTTTCTTGATGATAATGGCTAATATTGTCATTTAATGACCTTATAAAAATGTTTAATCACAGGATATAACCTATGTTTATCCTTACTTGACAATCTTGCCATTTGTTTTTGCATTTTTTTGTCATTTCCCTAGTATGAAAAATTGCAGAACACGTCAATCTGCAACGTTTTTTTTGTAATGTCTCAGGCACAGTGGATTTAAGACTTAAAACTTTCGGAAGGTGTCCATATCAAACTTCACTGTCCAGTTACATATTGGTATGACTAAATTACTAGATATAGGAATGCTATGAGAAACCTAACATAAAATTCAGTTAAAATTAGAAAAACAATTTATGTTCTCGGTCATAAAAAGTGAAGAACAAACAGCAAGGTATTCTGTTGCAGAATAACAACCCGAAAACTCAAAAATACTTAATGCATTATTCATATTTATCAATCATGCCTGTAGATATAATTAAGAACCTTGAAGCAGGTGCCATAAAAAATTATAAACAAACAGTATTTCTAGTCACGCCGTCTACAAAAACCTGTATGGGTTCTAATTGGAACCACAATGTGTTACAAATAACCTCAAATGTCACTGTCATAATATCTTTTTTGTTTGTTACTTGGCAATGCCTCTTTTTAGTTTTTCACTGCTGTGTGTGTCTGTGTGTGTGTGTGTGTGTGGTGTGCAGAGGATACTTGGGGATTCCAGTCAGCAGTCATTTTTTTCAAAGCCCACTTCCTGTGACCTGTATTGTAATGACTTCAGATCGAAAATAAACGGCGCAAGGTCCAAAGTTACAACTAAAACATTAATTTGTGATCCATGCTACCTAACCTATCAGGCTAAAGCCGGGTAGGAAGTTTTATGAAGGTGTATGTCTAGTTTCAATAATGGATGGGAACACCCACGATCAAAATACTTACGCTGAAGTTTCAGAGACATGTAGTAGGGGGGCCGCAGTTTTTCACGTAAAATCGAAATTCCACAGCACTCTGCATGTTCGTGTCAACCATCTCGTAAGAATTTTATCACATTCACCCGAGTAACATGGGAAATACACAGCACAACCACTGGCAAAGCGAGACTACCGCAATTTTTCATAAATTTACCGTAAAAAACTGAACACTTTCTTCATTTGTCTGTGCAGTGTAGTCGATTTCAGTTAAAAACGCACGTCGCCGGTCGATTTATGCACGGTTTTCGGTTCGTTTTGCGATTATTTCGTTTTTGAAAATGTTTAAATTTGAAACCTTTCAAGTGTACTAACTTCTACCAACAGTAAACACGAACTGACGGCACACAGAACAGCATGCCCATGCCATGACTGAAAGCCGAACGTGAACGGCTAAGGGGGCGCTGTTGCCGCTTCCAACAGAATTTCTAGAAAAGCTCGGACAACTCTTGAGGCCAGATATTACAGGTAATAGTAGTAATTATCGTTACAGTTATGATTTTTTTTGCATATAACAAAGCGATATCAAAATTGTTTTTCGTAAATTTGAAATTACGGTGTCTCAAATTCTTAAAGGAGTCCATATCAAAATTCGAATCTGCAGTAAATGCAGCAAGTCAACTACAGCGATGCCCTATGGAGACAGGATTCATCCAGGAGAGGTGAACAAATATTGTTTTGAAGAATGAAAAGTATGGACCGCCACGCCACTACTATCCAATACTACACGTATGTCGATTAAGAATCAACTTTAAGATTAAGATGTCCTAAAAGATACATTTTAGATTTGACTAAATGATTTTTATTGTCACGACGATTTGACCGGTTTGTAGTTTCTTCAATTCTCGTTTCGGGGCTATTTATGCTCCTTAAGCCTGGTCTGTCCTGCTTGTGCAATGACTAGATAAAGCAAAAAGCGACTTTATATAATGTTAGCATTCAGCTATTGTCAAAATTGGCATTACCGGTAGTGTTAGTGCAGACAGACAATCAGAGGTGTTGAAGAAAGGCAGAAAATGGATCAGCGAAATCACAGGATTTGATCCAAGAGTTACAACAGCCGCTGGTGGTTGATTAAACAAGAAAAAAGAAGAAACGAGGCCCCATACTCGTAGTCCATGAATAACGCGAACGCACAACGCAAAGTGTATGCGCGGTGTCGCGCATTAACCATTGGCATTTTCAACTAACCCATTACTGTGAATTGATAAGCTGTGGAATGGAGGGCGATTTCAGCATTTCCAGAATTTGCTTAGGAGAGGAGCAGATTTTTTTGGAGACTGGAGATATATCTTCTATTCTTTGGCAAATGTCACACGATCAGTATTTACTGTGATCCGTCCGTATTTACCATGGAATGTGATATGTACTTTTTTACTCTAGCAGCGGCGCAGGCAGAAGCCTATATATCAGGGCACCGCGGCGGCTATGAGGAGCTTAAATAAACTTTGTTAATGTAATTTTTGAACTACAAAAGCTTAGTAGTAATAGTATTCTCCTCAGAGAGATTGCTCGATAATCTAGATACCCTAGGGACCAAGGAGCTCTCGTATTGGCCAGTTCTGGAGTATGAAGTTCGACACGGCTAGGATGGGAGGTAAAAGTCAGGCGGGACTGTCGGGCAGGTGCATCGCACGGAGGCATCATGGAGGAAAGTTGTAAGGAGCAAATCCCGTGGGCATACGAGAAGAGAGCTAGATTGACGGTGGCCCTTCGGTGTCCCGAGACTGTCCGTTTGGAAAAATCTTCGACCAGTTGGTCAGCAGCACTCCTCTGAACACCTTTGAGCCTGGATAATGTAGTCGGGGCGGCAGCAACACCACAAACAAATGAGCAGAACTCAAGGCGACGTCGTATATAGGCCTCGTCCAATGTGAAAAAAGTACTTCTCAGCCCTAAACAAATAGCCTAGCTTTTTCTCAACAGCTGCCGCTGTTGACTAGATGTGTTCGAAACTGGATGAGCGCTAGCCCCCTAAACACCATTAGACCGTGTAGTCTGGATGCCAGCATCAATTATTGATGTCAAGTAGAAATCCATTGACACCGTCCGAATCATCAGTAAACACTGATGATATGGACCAGAGTAAATACTGATCGTGTGACACTTTGCCTAAAGTAGAGGGGAGGATGTATATTTTCTTAGTTAAGCATTCTCTTAGAAATTACGCTCTCCTGGATTTGGATTGACATAGGTGCGGTTTTACTTTGAAAGCAAAGGTATTGCTTGATCTGCCTGCCAGAATCTCTCCTATGTCATGAAGTGCATGTACTAATTTATAAAGTTAAGGAGACTAAAGGATCATAACTCCGCCATTGGTTCAACTCTTACAGCAGCTACAAACCATATCAACCGGCTTTGCATTCACTAGCTGTCCAAAGGAAAACTCCCTTTTTTTGTATCGTTATCACCTACCCAGTTATGAAATTATCCGTTCCCTAAAGGAGAACTAACTTTTCTAATTATCACTTTTCAATTTGAAATTATTTTTTGTACAAAGGGTAACATCTGTGCACATGCAAGCTATCCCATTTAACACCTTATCTCCTCAAGCCCCTGTTGACTGACATACAGCAGAAACGATGCATTCCTATTCCTGACAGTATCTCTCGGCGACATCTCCGTGCACTTGCAGCATATCGATCTGTATACCGAAGGAGACAATTAAAAATACAATTGCACGAAAATAGGTAGGCAGGTATTCAAGAGGAATCACTCTTCGGTGACGACCTCATCGTCTAAATATGACAACGTCGCCAAGAATGTACCGTGCTTAATGGCACTGTTGCCGAATAAGGCAACTTATCTGCCAGATCTCAAGATTAAAGTGCAATAGGTGACGTCATTTCTTCATGTGACATTTGTTGCATGGAAAAAGAAAATGAGGAATAAAAGGTGTGTTTAATCAACATGTATTTTTGTCTATCTGAGTATATTTTATCAAGAAAAGTGACATTATTTTTCTTTATGAAAGCGTTATAACATTTGGCAAATTGTTATGATCTCAGCTTGTGATCTACTTAATTAAGAAACATAGTAAATACTATATAAAATAAATAATAACAGTACAATCTTAGTGGTTTCCTATTTCATCAATTTATTCCATATTTTGCTTGCGATCTTCGCTCACATGTTTTACTCAATCGACTGTATCTTAAAGCTTTGTTGGAAATTTACTCCTGTTGGTTGTACTAAGCTAACGTAATTTTAGATTGTAACTTTTTGTTATTGCGCGTATTACTCACGAGATTTATGTCCATACTGGATTACATGTAACGAGAATTCTGCATTCGATTTATATGATCCGTGCATTGTGCATATGTATCAAAGCAAAAAAAAAAGTATTAGCATTCCCAACTGTGTCTCTATATTTTTTAGTTGTGTTGAAAAAATAAGCTTTACATTTGTATGTCTGTTGATGATGTACTAATCTTTTTAAGTCGTAAGCGAAAAGGGTGCAAAGCATTTGTTAAAATTTACGTGACAAGAAAATTCCTGAGACATGTCCATAGTCTAAGTGCACAAAACAGATATTTACGTCTTATAGAGAACCCTTTACTTGCGTTTACATCCCGGTGACTTTATTCATTGGTAAGTAAACCCAGTTTAACGCTTTTCCTCAGTTACATGTTTTATTTGGAGACTACATTAAATAAAAAATAATCAGAATCGAAATAACAACCCAAAATGAATTTTTTGATATTTACCTTCCATCAAAAATTGTATACAGCTTTAACTTAAAAACAAGATTATAAGTCCATCCCTGACCACTGTCTCCTCTGTGTATGCTTGAACTTAAACAGGTACTTTAGGGAAAATATTCCTATTAGCGGCAACGTTGCACCGGAATCGGCTCGACTCTAAAGCAATGTAGAATGTAGCAATTGTCTCGTCTCGTCTCCGTCTAAACTGAAGGGATACCAGATAGAAGGAATGGGCCCAGCAGAAGCAGGCGTAGGTATGATGATAATGCCGCCGCTTGAGGAGAAGTTTCTTTGGCTTTCCATTTTTCCCTACTCATGATAGAAGGAATGGGCCCAGCAGAAGCAGGCGTAGGTATGATGATAATACCGTCGCTTGAAGAGAAGTTTCTTTGGCTTTCCATTTTTCCCTACTCATGATATTCCTTCTCACTACATCTTCATATTTACCACATATTTCAGTCTGTGTCCTGTGTATTTAAGGAAAGTTGGAAGGTGGTTCTTAGGGCAGGTAAGTTAACAGATGGTTAAATCCAGGTGCGGACCCATTAGGGGGGCAACTACTGTCCCCAAGATGGAAAGGGGTGATGAGGATTATATGTATGGTGTTAGGCTCAGCATCTCAGGCCAGATTTATAGACCACTAAGCTATAAAGTGCATAGGATCCTTATGTTGGACACCCTGTATATCCAGTAGCATTGGCTGATTTTTCAATGCGAGAATTTCAAACAAGTTATTTCAATGTTCAAGTGTTCAAGTTAAGGAATACCTCAGTAGCGATTGCCGGGTCGCGGTACAAGTCTGCCAACTATGATGACCTACTTGAAAACCTCGGTGTCAAGATCGACTTGCTGAACTCAACCACCCTCCTTCAGATGTAGTTCTATTCGGTGATTTCAATGCCCTTGGTTGGGCTCAAATAAGACCGATGCAGCAGGAGGTGCAGTTGAAGCGTTCGCTATTACCCAAAGACTGACCCAGCTGGTGACGAGCCCTACTTTTTTCCTCGCGTTTCATCACACGCCAGTAGCCTGCTGGATATCTACCTGAACACGCATCCTGTCCCTTACAGCACTGTTGTCCTGGCTCCCCTGGGTAACTCAGACCACGGCGTTGTGGAGGTTAGGTTTTGGTCAGAACCCGCTGTGGCAACAGAAACTCGCCCAGGTCTCAAAAGTTGCTATTACGGGCATGCCGACTGAGAGGGGCTCAGAGACTTCTTCTCCACCATTCCTTGGAGACATGTTTGTTTCACTGACGCGGATGCGACTCCTATCTGTTCATCGATTACCGAAATTATCCACGTTTAGATGGAGGAATACATCTCTCATACAGTGAACGGGCCTAAACGAGGGTCCAAAGGCTGGTTACAAAACCCCTCTGTAGAGAACAGACCAGCCGACGTCGAGTCCAGAAGCAAATACCGCCGGCTCCACACGTTGGCCCCAACGTTGGCCCCAACGCCACTCGCCCAACGTGTGTATCTAGAAAATAGCGTTGGCCCCAACGTTGGAGCGACCGTTGGTAGTTGGCTGTCGATTGTCGGTTTTATCAAAGGAATCTGCGCCAACGTTGGCAATCCGTCCACATATTGGCTCACTGGCTCAGACTTATTGTAACACGCGTCGAGTGCGTATGTGGAGATATGTCATCAACAACATCGCTACCCGCGTGGACAAACGAAAAAGTTGTAGAATTTTTAGAGTTATACCAGGCGCATCCAATAATATGGAACGCCTCTCGCAAGGACCATAAAAATAGAAATTTAGTAGCCGATGCATGGCGCAATATTCAACAGAATATGAAAATTATTGAGGAATTAAAAAAGAAACCGAAATTGCTCTAAGGACTTTTACAGTACTGTACTGAAAAAAAAGAAAAAGCCACGTCAAAGGAGATGGTAAAACTCGGTACCAGTAAGTACAGACCATACACTCCATTCTAGCAGCTTTTAACAAGGCAATTTAATATTAAATTATCTAATAATGTGTATATAGTGTGTCCAAGATAAGAATGTCTATCATGAGGATCTTGGAAAACAAAAGTGATACGAAGATGGTTAAATTTCAAGCCTAACAATATGCCGTTTAGAAAGCTTTAAAATTCCGAGTTGTTCCGGAGGTATGCCTAAAAAATGCTATTTAATACAGGGCATACTTTTTTACGCGCCATATAAAAAATAAAGCTGATGATGGTTTCTCCGAAACGAATCGTCGTGCGGAGAATCTCTCAACGCTGTTTTGTAGAGCTTAAAATGTAGCCATAAGAATGTGTCTTTTGTTTTTCCATATCTCTTTAAATAACGTCAGAAAAAAATAAAAACGAAATCGGCAAATTTCGGTTTTTTAGGCATACTTCCGGAACAACTCGGAATTTTAAAACTTTCTAAACGGGATATTGTTAGGCTTGAAATTTAACGATCTTCGTATCACTTTTGTTTTCCAAGATCCTCATGATAGACATTCTTATCTTGGACACACTGTATACACATTATTAGATAATTTAATATTAAATTGCCTTGTAAAAAGCTGCTAGAATGGAGTGTATGGTCTGTACTTACTGGTACCGAGTTTTATGATGCGTTGTCATCCACCATCTCCTTTGACGTGGCTTTTTCTTTTTTTTCAATAACAAATATAAATTATACGAACTCATCAGTACTGTAAAAGCGCTTAGAGCAATTTCGGTTTCGGTGTCGGACATCTTCACATTGGCTCTGACAGAAAGGAACTAGTATAATAACCAACGTGTGGACGCTTCACCAACGTTGGTACCAACGTTGGGGCCAACGTGTGGAGCCGGCGTACAACAAAGCGGCCCGCAATGCCATAGACCAGCACGATTAAAAAGTTAAGCACAGGGTAATGTGGCAGCGTAATGTCAGTCGGACTTTCTGGAAGCTGACCAAGTAGTTTGAAGGGAACTTAGTACACAGTAGCCTTCCACCACTTACGTGTCAGGATCGAATGTTTGTAACCGACTGAAACGCTAAGGCGGAAGTGCTTTCCAAGATCTTTGCTGCCAACTGCTCCCAGTGGCGGATTTAGGACACTTGTTTTTGTAATCTAACACCATTGTGTTACTTTCTGACACATCATGGCGACAGAGGCTCACTTAGTAAGTTATAGCTATAGGAAGTGAGAATTGCGATTTTTTTGTATCCTTTGGTATTCCAAATGCTGTCCCACTTTGACATCACTTGTTTTCAGCACAATTCTTACGATTTATACGTAAGTATATACGAGTATTGTGACTTGTGACAAATCTAAGTCTGGGTAATATATTAGCTATACAGATTGCACTTAAAAAGTGAATCTCGTTCTGATTGTTGCTCAATAGTAATTTGAAAAGTGTGTAAAGCTTCACAGATTTTGCTCGGGGTTGGTATTGCAGCGAAGCACTATGTTAGATGAACGCCTAAATTGGAAATAGACATTTATGAGATTTGTTTAGCGATGCGCCTGTGGCCGGTCCAGAAACTGCGTCGATCGGTGCTCAAAGTCAATACGACACGTCCCGCATCTCTTCTCGCGTATGTTATTTATGTTGCTATATTGAATTCGTTTAAATCACAGAGCTGCTGCACTACACGTGAATATGCACAACCCTATATTGCTGTACCTACTTGTTTCGTACAAACACACATTATCAAAATAATTACGATCTAACAGATAGTTTTTTACAATGATTTTCAACATTTTTACATGCGATCAATACCGATTCGAAAACTGAGAAAACAACTACTTATGCCGTAAATCTAAGTTCGACAACGAAAGTCTGAAAAAACCCCAACCCTTAGTGAGTGGGGCCGTGGAAAATGCTTGTCCGGAAGTTGTTGTATCCAGCATACAACTTCTTCCCGTTCAAGTGATTGTACACGCGTTAAGGAATCGGTACCGATTGTCGGGTGGCGGTACAAGTCCGCCAACGGGCCACTTTAGGTCTACTTAATATCATTAACACGCAAAAAGGAGGTGGTAGACAAGGACAAGTCGACCGAGGCGGTACCACCCGCTAGCTTTTCCCAGGGTGTCTTATAAATGTCCGCATGTTTCCACACCTAAGCTATGCAGTCGGTTATCTTCCAAAACAAAGAAATTAATGATGCTGGATCCTCGAGTACTACTAGAATTCCGGACGTAAGCTCACTCCACTCTCGGAATGTCCAGGTGGAGGGTGGACTTGAGGGAACAACATCGAAGATAAAATTTGTTTCACGAACATCTGCGAGATTAACAGTAACATTGATGCTGTTCATCACTACTTGCAATCCAATCGTCCCGCCATGCTTTTCTTGGCGGAGACAAAAATCTCAGTCCGCTCCGATTAACCAACAGCGTCCCAAATTTCGAGGTGCACTCTAATCTGAGAAAGAACGGGGGAGTTGTGGCCTGTTTCCGCAGCAGTCTTTCCTGCTTCAGAGTTGTTTATCTGGAATCAGACGAGAAGGACATTCTGTGGCTTCGCCTCAACTCCAAAGCATCCCGCAAATTTATTTGCTGCCTTTATCGCTTTCTCTCGGACCACAGCTGGGATGACCTTCTTGAATACCTCGTCGTCAAGATCCACTTCCTGAATATCAATCACCCCGCTTCAGAGGTGGTTCTCGTCGGTGATTTCAATGACCATAATTTGCTTTGGTTGGGCTCAAACAAGACCGATGCAGCAGGTCGTGCAGCTGAAGCGTTCACTCTTTCTCAAGGGCTGACCCAGCTGGTGACAGGCCCTACTTTTCTCCCCCGCGTCTCGTCACATGCCAGTAGCCTGCTGGATCTCTTTTTGACCACGCATCCTGTCCCTTACAGCACTGCTATCCTGTCCCCCTGGGCAACTCAGACCACTGTGTTGTGGTGGTTAGGTTCCGGTCAGAACCCGCTGTGGCAGCAGAAACTCGCACAGGCCGCAAAATTTGGTATTACGGACATCCCGACTGTGCCGAAATTATCCTCGTCGGAATAAAAGAGTACATCTCTCATACTGTGAAAGTACCTAAACCAGGGTCCAACGGCTGGTTTAACAAATCGTGTGTTACTGCCCGCCAGTAGATCAAGGCACACTGAACCTTCTTATAAAACCCCACTGTAGAGAACACACAGGCCGACGTCGAGTCCAGAAACAAAAGCGAATATAACGAAGCGGTTCGTAATGCCAAAAACCGGCACAATATAAGAGTTAGGCACAGGGTAATGTCACAGCGCAATGGCAGTCGGTCTTTCTGGACGCTGGTCAAGCAGATTGAAAAGAACTTTTCACACAGAAGCCTTCCATCACTTACGTGTCAGGATGGACCTATTGTATCGGACTCAAAGGCCAAGGCGGAAGTGCTTGCCAAGATCTTTGCTGCCAACTCCACCATGGTCGTCCCCTCTACCGCTCATCTGGAAAAAAGAAGACTAGCGACGACTTCCTCTCTGACGAGAGACCTGGAGGTTATCACTGCTTGGGGACGGAACAATTTTGTAAAGTTTAATACTTCCAAAACACAGTACTGTACCTAGACGATCAAAAAGCGTCCTAAAGCTCATCCATTTTCAACGGATGGCCGAGTCGGAGTCCAGATAAGACCTAGCCTTGCTAGTATTGCTCACAGGCTTGGGGTGCTGCCGCCCCGACTATATCATTTATGCTCGATGCTGACCAGAGTAGGGTTGTCCGACTGATCGATGACTTTTCTCTAACAGACAGTCTTGGGACCCTTTCGCACCGGTGATCTAGCTCTCTTCTACTGCTACACCAACGGGCTTAGCTCCTCAGAGCTCTCTTCCATGATGCCGCCGCGCGATGTGCCTGCCAGACAGACCCGCCTGACTTTGACGTCGCATCCTAACCGTGTCGAACTTCGTACATCCAGAACTGGCCGATAAGACCGCTCCTTTGTCCCGAGGGTGTCGAGGTTGTGGAAAAATCTACAAGAGGGAGCCTTTCCCAGTTCTACTAACCTCAGGTTAATAAAATTCTTTGGGATCATCATAGCAACCGTGGTGTTCCGGCATTTAGGCTTCTGCCTGCGCGGCATAAAAAAAATAATAATTGGCTGTACCTATTGATATTTTAATTTTTAATTAATTGTGTCATTATTTGCACCATTTACTTGATTTGTTTAATGGGCAGTTCAGAGTCTTAATCCTTAAGCTTAGTACAAACTAGTAGACCCCGTTGCGCAATCCTTCTTTGTCTTGTCTAGCGTACATACGATAATGTGCATTTTTTGGTTTCATGTTCGTTTTCGCACTCAAAGACATTGTTTTGTGTGGAATGGACTGGGATATGTCTTGGGGTCCCTCAGAATAATTTATATATTTATTTTCGGTTGACAAAGCAATGGAGTTTTTTACGTTTGAATCTTTAATATTATTACAGTAGTTAATTATAAATATTACGTACTTATTTTGTTCTCATATAATAAAATATTGGCTTTCTGAGGATTTCTGAGCATTTTCCATGTTTTTTTTCAGGCTGGCCTTGAGCAGATATGGATTTAGGATAAAGGATAAATTCTAGAAGTTTCACTGAGGTTAAAAAATGACCAGCCCCAACTATCGTTTGCGCCCTCCCCCCCTAGACGAAATTCTGAATCCGCCCTTGACTCCACCATGGAGTGCTCTTATCGCTCGACATCAATAAAGCTTCTGGTCCTTCCCAAATATCTTACAGATCCGGCATTTTCCCAGAAAACTGAAAATTTGCTCATGTCCAACCGATCCCAAGAAAGGGATCTAAGGCCGACCCTTACAACTACAGGCCAACTCAAAAATAGCTTTTCTTAAAGCATACTAGCCTAGATTGGAGAATATGATGTAGCATATAAGTCTTTCTATAACTTATTATTTATCCGAATAAATGTATTTAAAAAACTATTTGTGGCCTAGAACAAAGACACGGTTTTTCGAGTTGTGTCACTTTTGAACAAAGGTGCGTAATGTGAGTTTGGGAACGAAACCTAAAATATGTTTCTGCTGCCATCAACAACCTGAGGCTAGATCGTCCCTGGTTATCTAAGCGATCCGAATATCCTCCAAGTATAGTAATAGTGATAGTCTAAGGTCCAACGTTACTCGCCCCTACGTCATGGCGGATTTGGATAAAAATAGTATGGGAGTGAGGCTGGTAATGAGGTGAGACAGATCACCAATGACAGATTTAATTAAGATCCTTGATAAATTATTTAAAAATTTGAAAAAACGTTCACGATTTGGGAGTGTTTCAAACACAACAAAGACTGTTTTGCTGAATTTTAGAGCAATTCCACGGCAACATCAATCTTCTAGTAAAAAACTGAAGCTTTCCGTACATGATTTTTTTTGTTGGTATTTTACTCTACATGGACTGAGTAACTACGTCTTCATACGCAACACATTCCGCCAACCCGCAATAGCGCAACTTGAAAAGTGACATTATGGCGTTTTTTTTGAGATGTAAGTTTTCTGTGACATTATGTAGGTTTTCCAACATAACGTCAACTTGGACCTAGCTATCTTTTACTTCATGCTCACTTGTAGCAAGCGCGGAATAAACTATTTGCTCACAAGTCTACTTAGTCAACAAGTTAACACTTTAACTAGAAAACGCATTTCACATGGGATGCTAATTCATCAAATATCCACGTATTATCTTGAAAGAATCTGAAGTTGCTTGTTTGATAGACCCTTAAATTCTGCTACTTAAACTGTCTTAGTAGGGTTTTACTGACACTGCAGTCAATTTGATAAGCTGTTATTTGTCAAAGAGAAATCAAAAGGTCCTATCAGCTTCTAAAATGTCACAGTCAACTGCTATAAAGTTTGGTGTTCCTCAGGGTTCCATATTGGGACCTTTACTTTTCTCTCTGTATATATATATATATATATATATATCGGAATTTCATCATCCATCCATAATTGTACAATCCATCACTATGCCGGTGTTACTCAAATTTATTTTAGTTTTACAACACAAAGATTTTAAAATGGTAGAGGTATTGCTCAACGAAAAAATTAATCCATCTAAATCTTATGGTTTTCGGCTCAAAAAAACAAAAGAACATTGATCGAAACGGAAATCAACCTTAAAATCTATGATTGCTGGCTTCGTATAATGAATGAATGTAAAAACTTGGGACTCTGGATTGACACAGAACTAAAATACAAAAAGCATGTAAATTCGTTATGTAGTGCATCATACTGCATTTTGAACCAGTTTTATCCGCATAGGCAAATAATGTCTACTTCACTAAAGCTGAATCTGTGTGAAACATTAATTATGTCAAACAAGTTATTGTGACAGTATATATGTCCCTGCTCTATCGTATAGTGAACAAAGCAAATTACAGCTTATTCAGAATTAGTGCGTCAGGTTTTCTTTCGGAATACGAAAGTTTGATCATATTTCTTATAAATTTAAGGAACTTGGTATTCTGCAGATTAGAGGCATGCAAAAACTTCACTTACTGACACTCACACATAAGGTCTTAGCTACCAAACAACCACAATATTTGCATAATAAGTTAGCACGATGTGTCAGTGATACCCTTACATTCTAAGGCTGTCTACAAAAAATCATTCAGCTACAACGCTATTAAATTATATAATGACATACATTCCAAAATTACTCATTATTTAATTTTAATAAGAGGCTTAAACTAAAACTACAAGACGAGGTCTGGTGATGAACACAAAATGCTGGAAATATGGACTATTCTTGTAATTGATTATATTTTTTTTGAGTTGTTAATTAATTAGTTATTATCGAAAATTATGGATACATTTCTATCGATCGAATGTTTTATTATATAATTTTTTTTTGTTCTTTCTCTTTTTTGTACTTTTGTACGCCCATATATTATTATTATTACTATTATTATTATTATTTGATAATGGCATTATTATGAAATCGGATATTTTGTAGAGCTTAGAATGTCTATGTCAGTCCGTGACACTAAACATGCATTCAGTATTCATCTCTCTTGGCTGGGTTCAAGAAGATTTTGAAGAAAGAAAACATGATTCTGCCAGACAAGAGCCAAGGTCCTGCGGACCGCTCAAATAACAAACGAGGAGACGAGACGAGACTGGAAAGCTGGGTACCATAGGAGATGTAAATGGTAGGACCAGCTTAGTCTTACCGGGTATAGACACCTTAATCAATGGTGTTACGAGGTCCGAGTGCTGCCTAATTTAAGTGATTTAGCAAATTAGGGAATAGAGGTTCAACTTAGAGGTTAAATTTCTTCATTAGGTAGGCATCATCAAGCCAGTGTGAAGCTGAGCGTGTAATACTGTTGATACCATACTGTATGATATTTGAAGGCTCATTTTATATTTACTATAATTCAATATGTCTATAATAAAGGGAACGACTGCATAATAAAAAGATAAACCGCGAAGGCTTAACTAATTCATAGCAGCCGTTCGTTGTAATTGCGAATAATTTCGAAAATGAGATATGTTTCTTAGATGTTATACGACATATACATCACGAAAAACCATGTCACTCATTTGTGTCGGTCTTTCGGTCAGTCGGTCTGTCCGCTAATCTTATAACCGCCTATAACTTAAGAAGTAAAATTTGGATAAAATTTCCACAAAACGGTCCTACTGTGCCGAGAACGCAAAAACTTCATAGTTTTTGAAAATCGGTTCAATAGCGGCAGAGAAAAAGGCTCAAAACGAAAAAAAAAATTAAATTCGCTCAAACTTCGTTTTTGACGTACCAGATTTTTGAAAAATATGCAGATATATGGAAAAAACTTCGGGGTGGGGGTTGTAGGCGGTGGGGAGGGAATACATTTTATACCCTCCCAACCTTGGCAACTCTACGCTTATATTAGACATATTTTACGCATCATAGATTTCTCCGCACATCACCACTTAAAATATTCTCAGCAGTCGGATCGCGTCCTACCGGCCGCAGCTTTGCGACTCCCGGCAGCGCCGTGCCGCCCGCCTTGGTGAGTGTTCTGTTGTTCTGGTATTACACGTATTTCTTCCACGCCGCAGCATAGTGTTTAAGGGGATAAGTATCTGGGAGAGGCGACGTTTCCATATGCACTACCGTTAGGGCAGAGAAAGAATGACCAATTGTATGGACCTGTTTGACTAACTTTATTTTCAGAGGGGACAGTTTATGCTGAACATAACCCTTTATGAACTGATAACGGCGTTGCTTAGGAAGTGCAGAGTCAACCTACTTGACGCCACTTTTTTGTGAAAAACAATAAGACTTTGATGGAGTACATTGTTACTTAGAATTAATGAGGGATAGGAGCCTAACAGGAATGCTTCCAATCATAATGCCCATAGCGATAACAGTTGGATTCCACAGCTGGAGAGCAGCAGTTCCCAGACTGAAGTTACGGTCTTCAAAAAGCTATACGAAGTGAAGTGAAATAACCTGAAATAATTGCTAAATTTGGGTGTTGAAGACTAGAAAGTAGGGTCAAACTTCCAATTTGGAACTTGGTGATCAAATCATCTACGGTTTCATAGCTGACAGCACACTGTTTAATAAGGCCCTCGGACGAGCATCTTACTCAAGTGGAGGGCAATCTGTTGGCGACACATTGTTGTTTAAAACCGAGGACAGAATTCGGCGCACTGCTGTTCCCTTTTAGAGCTATGAAATACTTTTCATCATCGAAGCTTTTCCGCACAGAGCTTAGATAAGAACTGCTCTCACGTCTTGGGAGTTGCAGCTGATGATGTACTTTCGGAATTGGTTACTGCTTTCAAATAAATTGTTCACTAATACTGTACTCAAAAGTATCAATCTCTTACAGGCGCAATGTTAGCTGCGTGTTAGCTGTTACTGATAAAGAATGGATTATCCACACTGCAGCATAAACTCGATGGTTTTGATCACTCTTCCGCCCGGAACACCTAAAACGCATGTTTATTAGAATTCAAGAATTTGTTACATATAGATTTATCTTACCATGAACAACAAGTGATAAAATGGTCAGGTTTTTCTGTTAAGATTTTGTGGCGGCTGCGTGTTTTGTTTGGTGATAAAGAAGCATTCAGTGTTCGTACATTTACGATGTCAGTTGAATGTTTAATTTCGTGTAGCTTATTGAGATGCCTTTTTGTGATTGCTCACAGCGAGCGAGGGGTTGTGGACGTCCCAGAGGGACGTCAGAGCGACAAAACCGTCTGTTAAGACTTATGGCTCTCAGAGACAGATTCAGTAGTCCTCGAGCCTTCGCTAATCAGTAGTTTGAAGAGCATGGAAGGATGGTTGTTATGCGTACTGTACATCGCCGAATACGACAGTTTGGCTTTTTTCTTATCGCCCACATTGGGTGCTACCTCTCACAGCTGAATATCGGCGTAACCGTTCGCTCTGGTGTAGAGAATGAATTCTATGGGACTGGGAATGGAATCAGGTGGTCTTTAGTTACGAATCACGCTTCTGTCTGGGGATGTACGATGGTCGGGCAAGATGAGAAGGCGACGTGGTGAAAGACGTGACCCACAATTTGACAGATAGCGTCACGTTCACCAAACTGTGGGAGTTATGGTATGGGGTGATATTGCTTATGGTAGCAGATCACCACTAATTTTCATCAGAGGCAATATGATGGCCCGACGCTATATTTGGGAAGTAGTGGAGCGTCATCTTATTCCATTCCTAAACACCATCCAAAACTCGATTTTTCAGCAAGGCAATGCCCGAGCACCGTTAGCCTTCATGGATCAACATTGCATCAATCGTTTACCTTGGCCACCACGATCGTCTGACCTATCTCCAATTGAACAACAAAATTATTAAAATCAGATGAACATACGTAGGTGTTTACCTTTTTTGTCACTGATAAATTCTGTACGTCAAAAAGCAAGGGTCGATATCATTGGTGATTTCCCATTGGGATAGATAAAATTGGTCAGGGTACTCGATTAACCAACCAAGTTTCTTCATGGACAATTCTTTGTTGAGTCTTTGTGTATAAGTACACCAGTGTCAAAAAATTGAGATATACTCCCAAATTTTGCATCCCCTAAAATTTTTTCAAAAATAATCGATACAATCTGAAACTTAAAAAACGAAGTTTTTTTTGTTGTTTTGCCCATAGCTCCGCCGCCACTGGATAGATTTCCAAAAACTATAAAGCTTATTCGTTCCTGATATAGTAGTAACCTTGTGTGAAAATTTCAGCAAAGTCTGACAGGTACTTTCCAAGTTATAGAGGGGTCAAGGATTAGCGGACAGACAGACCGACGGAAATGAGTGACATGATTTTTCCCAATGTCCATGTCATATAACACCCAAAAAACACGTAATATCTCGTTTTCGAAGTTGTTCGAGATTACAACACGTCCACGCCAGTGGCTTAGGAAGTAAAAGATGTTGCACAGAGCCAAAAACTGGTCTCGGCTAAAGAAGATAGCGTTCGTCTCTATAACCTGGTGGCTTGATCTTTCATCTAAATTGAGTGTCTGGGAAAGAGCAGTTTCTAGTTCCTAACGCCTGCCTATGTGTAATCTTATAGTTTTTAGACATTGCGTCTTAAAACTTTTTTAGAAACCACAACTCTAGCAGGGGAAAGCTACATGCAAAGCTCTGGGTCGCAGCGGTGTTATGGCCTTCTTTTTTTAATCTGTACATCGCTTATTTATGGTAAATAAAAAGAACCTGATTAAGAATGCTGATATTAGTAAATCTCTAACCGTCTTGCAATCTGTAGTTCGTCTTTTCGATTCTTATTCCTTGACAGATTACGATCTAGAGTTCAACCATCCAGCGTAATTAAAACAGAACAGGAAAAAACTAAGCACTTGAACCTCCGCGATTAAAGCATCAAATATTTATTTTAAAATATTCCTCATTAGTGTCTTTCGTGCACACATGCATTCTTATTTATAAAAATACGAAAAAAAACAATTTAAAAGTGCATACAATGCAATTTACTGGTAAAAGAACCACAGTTAATAAAGCATATTCTGTGAGAAGGAACGACGTAATGACTAAAATGCCTTATTTGTTGAATCTGTTATTGTTGCTGCTTTTTTATGTTATTTCGTATAACAAAAGAACAAGCGTGAAAGTGATCTCTGATCTAGTATGCCGAAAAAATTTCAGCGTGCTGCAAACTGTTTAAACATGGGAATCAGTCGTTATGTCGTGTGGGGTCTTTGTTCTTATGTAAGTTAATACTCGTAGAATAGAGTCTCTGAATAATCATTCAAGTGTTACGTAAGCACTAATGGGGGAGGGTCTTTTGATAACAAGGGGGGATGGGGTGCTTAGATGGTGATTACGTCGGCAATATTTATGGTTTTATGTCGATTTTGATTTGAACACGTATGGCAAACCTGCATGTCTATACTCGAAAGCGAAACGCATCGTCAGGAATTCCCCAAATATGAATACGCTTCCTCGTTTGGAACCTTAGCTAAAAATGCTCCTGGTAGAAATGCATATAACCGAGCAGAGGGCAGAATTACTCATTTTAGTAGGGAACTGGCCTATTTGTTATTGCCTCATGACCATTTTGGGTCTCATTTTGATGTACCTGGCGTTACAATTAATAAGCATTTAGAAAGATCCAATCTCGGGTTTGTAGGAAATGTATTAGCAGAGGTATGGGGCTACATAGAAATGTTCAAGATATTTAGAGATTTTCAGAACATGGACGTGAAAGCCGATACTTGCTTCAAATTGTAAAATGTAGCAACAGGTTTACGTAAGTATGAGAGGGGGCAGAGACTTGCTTACCTTTGCTGCAAGGGGGACCGGGCAAGGGTATCACGTATCTTGAAAAGAGACATTATGCCCATATTTTTTTGACATTATGTAGGTTTTCCTACAAGATGTTAACTTAGCACCAGCTGTTAGACACGTTATGCATTTTGTAGCTGTACGTGTTGCCTAAACGTCATGAGGCTTCAGTTATCAATGAGGCTCTGATGAGATGTAAAATCTGCTTCAGAGATGACATTACTGAAGGTCTAAGCTATAAGTTGTATCTGTTGATGATAATTCCATTGGATTCTTGTCTTAAATATATTCATTTGACATTCAAAGCTAGAAATTAGTTGCGCATCCACTTTTTCTTATCCATTTCTGGAAATTACATAAATGAATATCACATTCCATGACAAATACTGACGGATCACACCAAATGCCGCACGGTACGGGTATTACGTGTCTTGAAAAGTGACACTTTGTCAGTTTTTTTGACGTTTTATAGGTGCATTTTTCATGCATAATCATCGCAGACGTTCATTCAGGATTCTTCGACTTGTCATTCGATGTGTGGAATCACATTCCTTCGAATTTATGTCCATACTTTTTAAACGAGAATTGAATTGGAATTGCTGAGTAAATCTACTTGACATGTTTGAGTGGTGTTATTTTTCTAGAAAGTGTTCATGTTATCCCCTCAAGAAAAAAAATCAGAGACCTCCAGGCAATTGGACGATGAACCCTAGATCATCACGGATATTATGCAAAAAACCATAGCAATGTTTTTTCCAAGAAACCACTAACGGATTTTGCAAAATCTGAAGATTTATTAACTATTGAAAAACTTTCGAACAATCAAATTTACCGGAAACCACTTCCAAGGAAGTTTTTCAGTAGTTAATAAATCCTCAAACTCTTCAAAATTCGTTAGTGGTTTCTTGGAAAAAACATAGCTATAGTTTTACCAACAATTAATAATTAAACATTTGACTAGTTTTCCCTTCTACTTCGTTATAAGAACAATTTCAGCAACAATCTCGCCGACTTACTCCCGATGATGATGGCATAGACCGTCGAAAGCTTGAGTTCAAGTTAAAAGAGTGTACTTTTGAAAAACTTTCCCTTCATCCCAAATAATATATATACAGTGAAATCGACTTATAATGAACTTGCTTATAATGGAAACCCGTATATAATGGACACAATTTGAGGTACCATAAATAATTGCATGTAAAATTCTCGGATATTATAGACTCGCTTAAAATAGACCCTCGCTTATAGCGGACTATTTTAATCCATTATATGCGAACTATTTAGGTACTTCCCCGAAGCAGATTTAGCTGATGCAATCGTTTACGGTGGTTTGGCTTCGCAGTTTGCATTCGAACTTGGCCACCAGTGTTATACTGTATTTATTAGAGTTATAAACATGTCGAAAAGTGCGAAACGTGCATTCACTTTACACGAAAAGTTCACAATAATTAGTGAGCTTGAGCAGGATTCATCTCAAGCAAATATATGTGCTTGTATGGCTATGAAAAAGTCCACTGTGTCAAATATTTGGAAAAACCGTGACAAAAGTAAAAATGACTGGAAATCATATAGTCAAAAGAAAAAATGCGGCTATCGCTGTATCCCCAAGTCGATGATATGCTGTTTAAATGGTTTCAATTTTCCAATAAGTGGACCTATGCAAACAAATAAAGGCTGAAGAATTTGGGAAATTAATAAAGACATTATTATTATTATTATTATTATTATTATTATTATTAATTGGAGATTACTTGTGGTGAGTCAGCTTCAGTTGACAAGAACGTTACCAATGACTGGATTTCTCAAGTTTGGCCCGTAATATCCAGTGATTATTCAGATGATAACATAGTCAATGCAGATGAAACCGGAATATTTTATAGAATGCTACCAGATAAAACTCATAAATTAAAAGGTGATACTTGCAATGGAAGGAAACTATCAAAACAGCGAATAACTGTGATTTGTTCTAATGCTTCTGGTACTGAAAAACGGAAACTATTGATAATAGGCAAATGAATAAATAGAAATTCATGTTCTAATTTTTTTGATATCCATTAGCAGTACTGCAAAGAATTTATGACCTTTTTTTTATTTCAGGGAAGTTTAAGAATCCCAGGTGTTTCAAACATGTTAAAACAATTCCCGTCGATTATTTTGGAAATGATAAAGCTTGGAATATTTAAAAAAGTGGGACTTTGTACTTGTTAAGAAAAATCGTAAAATTGTGCTCTTGCTCGATAGCTGCCCTGCTCATCCAAATATTTCACTTAATAACATCAACCTTCAATTTTTTCTACCCAATGTGACATCAGTTCTGCAACCAATGGACCAAGGTGTCGTTTGGAGTCTTAACCAAATGTATCGGAAACATATGTTCATGAAAATTATGGAGCTTCAAAAAGATGTCAACATTACCAAAGCTGTCACCATTTTAGATGATATAACTTTGCTTACTATTGCATGGGAATTGGTCACTACAGAAACGGTTCGTAATTGTTTTCGCCATGCTGGTTTAGTGAAAAACATAACTGAAATGGTCAACGATTTTAATCCAGAAGATGAGATTCCATTAAGTGATTTATTGAAAATTAATAGTTTACTGAATATAGACAAATTTAATGAGTGTGTAAATGTTGAGAATAATTTAATAGCAACACAGGAATTGTCAGACTCCAATTTGGCTAATGAAGGATCCGCTTATAACGAACAGGAAGACGAACTAAAAAACAACGATGAAAATGAGCTTCCAGTGGCAACTAAGGAGGCATTAGACTGCGTGAAAAAGTTGCAACGTTATTTTCAGCAAGAAGAAGACAGTACAGTAGCACTTACAAAATTAAATAAAATTCAACTTGCTGTTTTAAATAATTATACAAAAAAACAATATGTTCAAATGAAAATTACTAGCTTTTTTACCAAATGATTAACGGTTTCTACACATACCTACACAGTACGTAGGAATATGCCTGTGATATGTGTATCAGATTCTGAACAAATGCAAACTTCAAAATTACATGTAACTTTTCCCAACTAACAATTATCACTCTTTCTTTTAGAGTTGCAAGAACGATTATACAGTCTTCCTTTCACAGCATTGTATGCTGTAAGAACATTGGCAAAACGCTCTTAGAACAGCTATACAAGCGAAATGGCAGACCTAATAGGACGCTTCAGTCATTTAAGAGATTGTATAAGGGCTGCAGGTAACAGTTATCAATAAAAGTGTAAACCTCTTGCAGCCCCTATAGAACATTTGCGTCGGTGCAAGATTCAGTTTTTGTCAACTATACAACTATTCTGTTACATGATTCTACTTTATTGCAACCAAACTATTTCTTAGGTATTGTATAGGTAATAACTAGCACATTACAGTCATCTTGTTTACTTACATATCCGCCATTGTTAATCTCATACACAGGCATAAACTTCTACACGGCTATTGAATTACTTGGGCAGCAAATTTTATTGTGATTATCGTGCAAAGCAGTTATGCAATTTGTACGGGCTTCGTATTTGATTCATATTTTAATAATGATCAAAAGTATGTTTAGATTTTTAAGATGAAAAACTGAACTTATCTGCGTTAAATCTTCTACAAATCCTATATTTAGCCACGATTACACTAATCTTTATCACTCTATATCTGTAATGTCGAACTGAAACGTAATTAATTAATTTTCAATAGAGGAATATATTTTTGCCCAATATGGCGGGTGGTTATATATAATCATGGCATCGTGCATGTTTTCTTTGGTTTATTAGAATATTTTGGTGTTGTCTGCAAGTGTTATACAACATTTTGACAAATCTCTAAAATGAAATATGGACAGAGTCGAATGATTTACTCCGAATTTCTACCAGATCTATACAGGTATCTCCTGTTTGAACAGTTGATAAAACCTTTTAAACCAATATGCATGTCTTAAAATATTGGTTATGGCATTTTAACTAAAAAGATCACAGGAGAAAGTTAGGTTATGGTGAAGTTGTATACCAGCATATTTTGCAACAAATGTCTGCCGAGCACAACAATTTTGTACTATAAAAGTTGTAATATGGTTGCAGATGTACAGCCTTTAACAGTTATGCCGTATAAAATACTTGTATAAACGTTTATGCAACCGTTGAAAATTCGTCCTATAAGGTGTTGTATATAAGGATATTTTAAACACCTCATTTTAGAGCAAATATGCTGCAGAAAGAAAGTTTGCATTCCAAACAACATTAAGCCAGCATTTTGGTGTTCTGGCAACAACAATAGAGAGCTTTTACGGCTGAACAGTTCTTTTACCAAAAGCTTATAGCACTACTTTGCTAGTTGGGTTTGGTATGTATCTTTATTTATGTAATACATGTTTAATAAACACATTTTAAGCTTTTAATATGTTATTTCTGCTGTTTTTTTTTTCATTAAAAAAAGGTATGTCCTTTAAGATGGCCATCCGCCTATAATACGAGCCCCTTCCCACTTCAGTTGGCCCACTTCAAGATTTGTACCAAAATATGCCTTTTTAAACTGAACATGACGAAACTATTTACTTCTAAAACAATTTATTTTCTCAAACACATTTTAGATACACTAGTCGAAAAAAAATACATATTTGAAATCACTTAGACCTATAACTAATAGAACATCTGAACAAATAAACAATGTGCGAATAAATGCGCGAAGTTAACAAAGCAACAATTGAAAGATTACCATTGGGTAACAACACCTTTATTTTTTATTACGGCTGAAATTCTTTGGGGCATAGTGTTAACCAAGTTTTGGCAAAAATTTGGTGTAAAACAATCCCATATTTCTTGAAGCTTTTGTCTCAGTTCGGTGATTGTACGAGCAGGATGTTGTCGTAGAACCTTTTTCATCTCGTGCCACAAAGTTTCAATAGCAGACAGATCTGGACTGCTAGAAACCCATTTCAAAAGTGGTACATTACTTTATTCCATCCATTTTATAGCCTTTTTTGAGGTATGGCACGCTGCACCATCTTGCTCAACACAAAATCTTGGCCGGATGTCAAACATTCTTCCATCACTGGTAAAAGCGATTCTTCTAAAATTGCCAAATATTTGTTTGTATCCACATCTCCATCAATAAAATGAAGTTTTCCTACTCCTTTTGATGACATACTGCCCCAGACCATAATGGATGCTGGAAATTTCACTTTTCTCTTCAGACAGTCAACATGGAATGCTAATTTTTTTTGCGAATAACTCTACTGCGACAGTCACCAACACAAACTTCGAATCGGGCCTCATCACTCCATTGCATCGCACACCATCGTTGAGGTGTCCATTGTCTATGTTCTTTAGCCCATCTAAGCCAATTTTTCTTTTGCAGAGTTAATAGTGGCTTTTCTTTGGCCTATAAACAAGTTGTGCAACTTTAGGGTTTTTACTTCACTTTTTTTATAAGAAAACTTACCATGCAAGTGCTAAATCCCAGTTTGTGGGCCTCTCTATAAGTTGTGGACCTCGAAATTTTCCTTCCAACAGCGTCACTCCACAGAGCACTTAATTGTAAATAACTGGCACGCCTGTTTTTCAGGATTATTCTTCTTAATGCTCTTCGGTCGGCATTTGTGATATTACTTTTTTCACATATCGTGGCTTAATATTAACTGAACCAGTTACGTTATATCTTCTAACAATATTTCTCACACTGTACCGCGATAAGTCTAACAAAGTTGCAATTTCTGAGTTTGATTTCCCAGAATTAAAAAATATAATTATCAGTAACCGAATTTTCTCACTAATAACCTTTCCTCTACCCATTTTGAAAACCTTAACTACCGAAAACTATTTTAAACGTATTCTGACAGCTGTGATTAATAAAAACAATTGTCATGGCTTTTATTTTTCACAGCCACCTATGCGTTTTTTGCATTGAAATGAAAATAGGTTGATATGCTGTAATTGCAACATGTGTTATTTTTATGCTGCAAATTTGATTAGGGAGTGATAAAGTTGATGTTTTCTACTATATATTATCAAAATATTCATTGTTAATATTTTAAATCTATAACACCCTGCTACATTTTTATTATTTGTGTTTGATAAGAAAAAAACTAAGATTTCAATAGCTGGGCCAACTGAAGTGGGAAGTGGCTCATACACTATTCACAGTCCCGCCGAGTCCATTATAAGCGGGTTGCACTGTATATAGATATATATGTTTTTGGGGCTTACATATCCCTCATAATTCGTTCAAACAGGGTGCTCATTGTTTAAGTCAAGTTAATGAAGGGAAGTTCTGTAATCGCGAACAAATTTCAAATGGAAGTATAATTTTCAGATATAACATAGGTACACTTTTTGTGGCATTCGTCAAGTAATCCTTAGCCCTCTATTACAGACAAAATAATATTTATAATTTTCGTTAATTGGTCCAATCGTCAAAAAGGACCAGGCGTGAAGGATTGCGAAATCCGGCAAAACTGGTTTTTCAAATTCAAATCAACCAGTCACTTTTGCCTAACTTCAAACGCAACACGAGAAGTATTGCAATACAGCTTTATTTATTGACTTCATTCAAAATAATTTCCATTACATTTAATACATTTCTCCATCCGCCAAAACCAGTCCTTAAACCAGCTCTGCCAAGTTTCACCCGAGACTGCGGCACACTCGTTATCCCTCAGAAGATCCTCATCGCTAGAAAACCGCTTTCCTTTTAGCTTCATTTTTACATGCGGAAAAAGTGCAAGAAAAGAGCAAAAGAGCAAGATCTAAACTGTAAGGAGGGTGCTCAATAAGTTTCAGTCCAGTAGTGGTCAAATACTCGGTGCAGGGTTTGGCGAGGTGAGTTGGAGCATTGTTGTGGTGGAGGTACCAAGTGTCTATTCTTGATTTTGGCCGCAGGTTCTTCATGACTTTAGGCAGACACTGTTCCATGTACCACTTAGCTGTGACCGTCTTCCGTGTGTCCAAAACGGCACGCTCCACAATCCCGTTCGATTTGAAAAATACACTTATCATTTTTTTCTTAACAGATCGGGATTTTCTGACAATTACGTGGTGTGTCCTCATCATCAAAGACCCAAACTTTGTTTTGAGCCTTGGTCGGCACATCGTAATAATAAAGCCAAGTCTCGTCACCTGTCATGATGCTGTTCCCATACCGAGATTGACCCTTATCATACACATCAAAATGGGACACAACATTTTCGCGTTATAAATTATTACAACTTTCAGAGACAATTATCGCAACAAGAATGCCTTGCTGAGTTACTGTCTGTTTTCGGCAACGAAGCGCCACATCAGTCGACAATTTCCCGTTCGTATGGAGAATTCAAACGTGGACGGGTGAGTCTTAGCGACGATCCCAGGGTGGGTGCACCAAAAACAGCAGTCACCCAGGAAAACGTCGATGCTGTGCGCAAACTCATCATTGACATATCGCCAGATTGAGGCGTCCTTGAAGATCTCAAAGACCTCAATTCAAAAAATTTTACATGAGGAATTAGGAGTAAGAAAATTAGTTTCTCGTTAGAAACCCCACCTGTTGACTGAAGAGCAGAAAGCAGCCAGGCTTAATTGGTGTCAAAAAACCGTTTCAATTCCAGAAATTCAAAAAATGTGTACAGCATTGTTAGTGATGATGAATCGTGGATTTACTGTTATGAACCAGAAAATAAACGGCACTCGGCTGTTTGGGTGTTCCAAGGTGAAGAAAAGCCAACAAAAGTCGTCCGTTCTCGAAGTGTTTCGAAAAAGATGGTCGCGACATTTGTGTCAAAAGCGGGTCATATTGCAACAATTCCTCTTAATGAGCAAAGAACTGTTACTGCGGATTGGTGTACCACCATTTGTTTGCCAAAAGTCATCACCGAGCTTCGAAAAATCAACCCCGAAAGAAGAATCATCCTCCACCAAGACAATGCAAGCTCGCACACAGCCCAACGGAAGAAAACGTGGAATTATTGGACCATTTTCCATATAGTCCCGACCTAAGTCCTAACGATTTCTTTACTTTCCCGAAAATTAAAAACAGATTGCGTGGTCAAAGGTTCCAGTCAGCAAAAGAAGCAGTTGACGCATTCAAACATACCGTTTTGGATCTGCCAGCAAACGAGTGGAATAAGTGCTTGGAAAATTGGTTCGAGTGCATGCCTATGTGCATTAATCTTCGTGGAGAATAGTTCGAAAAACAATAAAGTCATTTAAAACTACCTACCGTGTTGTTTTATTTCCAAATGCAAAACTTAAAAGACTTCCCTCGTATAGAAATAAAGTTGATAATGGTTCCTCAAAAACGAAACATCGGGCACAAAATTTAAGAACACCATCATGTAGTGTCTAAACAGTACCAATGAGAAAGTTCCATTAAATTTTTGATGTTACTTAAAATAAACTCAGAAAAAATAAAAACGATTTGGACAACTTTTAGTTTTTCCTAAATACCTCAGTAAGCCATGAAATTTTCTCAGCGACATATAAATACATCACAAACAACACAGCTTTTTCCTAATTTAACCTAAGCTTTATCTCTCACATGTGTTGAGATCCCTATGCATAGGATTCTTATCTTGAACACGCTGTATAATGGCAATATAAACTCTTAATAACAACCCCCCCCCACTTCTCCCGGAATTGTTAGATCATTACAACTTATGCACTTTTGCTGGTTTATGCTTATATTCATCGCAAAAATCCTGGCTGTACAGCATTTCTCACAAGTATAAAATGCTACAGCGATGTGAAAAAAACATAATACGGTATATGGCTCTGAGTTTTATGTTTTTTACATAATCCAAAGATAATTACCGACCAAGGATCTATTTATAACTTTGCTTAGTTTATATTTATAAAAATCACGCTCTCCTATTGTTTCTTAAATTGTTCCTCGGACTTAGCGTCATAATAAAAATAATTACATGGTCTTAAAAAGCTCTTTAAAGAGTTTTTGTGCTGCTTGAGTGAAACGAGATTCGTGTGTTAAGGACATACATCATTATTATCGTCTTAGTTAAATTGGATTTGGCCACGAATACATCCCAGCATGTTGCTTCTAAGGAGGCAATTATCATTTTTTGCTCAAATTAATTGAGAGGAAAGTTTCCTCTAAGATAACTCTTTGTTTATTCCCCTAAAATTTTAATAAACCATGTAAGCTGCAGTACAAAAAATGAAACATAATTTTCAATTCATTCACCCAGTGGTTACCGCATCAGTGTAATGTTACTTCTGAGTCTTATATTGTGGTTTTCTCTCCGATTCATTTTCTATAATTTGATTAAAAACCATATCACCTTTTGAAAGTTAAAAATTAATAAACAAAAAATGGAGTAAATTTTAAAGGAATGGCTTTCAGACCAGCATGGTTTCATTCGTCCAGGAAGTCATAGAGTTCTGTGGATTTACGTTTTATTCACATCTTATTGTTTGGTAATATAAAAATTTCCATGGTAACAGTACTTCTCTTCCTTATACGAAGGGAAGTTAAGGACAAATTATAAAAAAGAAATACATTTTTAAAAGCAAGCTTTTATTTAGATGATAATGAGACGAACCAGAAATTTAATAATATGTTTTCCCTACTGGAAATATTTGAACCAAAATGGGACTCCTTTATCTCAAGTTTTCAGATAAAAGCTTGTTACACCCTTCTTCCATCTTGCTGTTGAACGCAACACACTTATTTGAAACCTTGAGATGAAGGAGCTCCATTATGGCTTAAATATTTCCAATCGGAAAACATTACTTTTCAATGGTTAGGTAGTCCCGTTGAGGTGTTAATGGGACGAATGAAAGCTTGTTTTCAAAAATGTATTTCTTACTTTTATTATTTTTTTACTTTTAAGTATTTATGATGTCAAACAAATTCATAATGTCGTATGGAATTTAGAGTGATGTTGTTTACTCATCGTGTTTCTCTTTTTAAGCTCCTTCATAGCGGTGACCATGAAAATTATATATCGCGATTTAGCCATGGCGCCATATTGGATTCAGAATAACATCACTTTGCTTATTATGCTTTCCTCATCAAATCCTTTCACTTGATACCCAAACGGGTGTTCTTTTTTCTGTCACTCAGTATATTTATATGTCTACACCAGTTTCAATGTATCGAGGATACCTATTTTTATGTTTTGCAAATGATTATTATTGCAGAACCTGTATGGTAAAAAATGCTCTGATTATTTAAAGTTGTGCTATCGAAATTAATAACTGTCTATAGCAATACTATGGAGATAGTACATACCTACTTTAAACCTATACCCCGTCAACTGTCATACAATCTATAGTTTTATGCGTATCATAATGTCACAGTTAATTATTATTTTTCTCAAAATTAAACAGTGTTTTTGATTAATTATTATTAATTATTAATTATTACCACCTACCGACAAAAACTGTCCATCGTACAAATATTATCAGGAACAACAAAACTTAAGGATACTTTTTTAAAATTCAAGTTCATCTTTTGATACTCCTATCTCTAAAGAGGACCTAAAAATGTCAGTGAATAAATACATTAATGATTTCCAAATTCCAAATATTGCAACAAATATAGCACAAAACGTCGATGAACTTAATTTATGTACACAAAATTATGATGCAAAATTTCGAATTTTTAATATGAACATAAGGAGTATAAAACACAACATTGATTACTTAAAAATACTACTCGACCAAATATGGTACAATTTTGATCCAATAGTTTTAACTGAAACGTGGTTGATATTTCTTGCTTCAATCAGCAGGGATATGACACGCTGTATAACTTTGGCACTTATAACCAAAACGATGGGGTGATGGTTTTTGTAAGAAATGAGCTACAATATAATCATGATACATTCACTTTCACCGATGGAATCAAAATTTTAAACATAATGATCCAAATTAACCATAACAAAATTGAGGTATCTGCAATTTATCGTCCGCCATGTTCAGAACCCCACGAGTTTTTGAAGAATATCGATTTTTTTTTCAAAATCAAAATAAAGTTCATTTAAAGCAACATATTTTCTTGGGAGATGTCAATATAAATATTTTGGACAATGATCCCATCACAAATGAATACTTGAATATCCTATCAAGTAACGGATTTCTGTCCTATATAAACCTACCTACAAGGTCCATCAGTTTCACATGTATAGATCACTGCTTTGTGAAAGACCTATCCAACAAAATTACTTGTATACCAATAATCCTAGAAAGCGATATTACTGACCACTTCTCCACTATTTTACTGATATCTTCAAATGAAAAACATTCTAACATCCCTACCGTTAATAACAACCAGGAAAATTACAAATTTTTTGTCGACAATTCAAAACTAATATCAAATGTCAAACAAGAATCCTGGGAACAATTATACTCTATAAATAATATAGACAAAGCAACGGGACTGTTCATAGAGAAAATAAAAAAACTAATAGATATTAGTACCAATAAAGTAATAATTAGTCACAAAGAGAAAAGCAGAAATGCCTGGATTACCAAAGGATTAATAACATCGGCAATAGAAAAAGAAAGACTATATAATGTAATGAAACTAGCGCCAACTACAGAGAATACCGACTGTTACAACCAATATAAAAATAAATTTATAGAGCTTGCAAGGCAAACCAAACGAAAACATTACCTAAATAAATTGAATAATAACTTAAATGATCCTAAGCGGTTTTGGACAACTATTGATGAGATTACTGGGAAAACAAAATTTAAAGAGTGTGACACTTTAAATACAACATCGGGAACAGTATTAAAAAATACTCAACAGATATGCGATGAATTTGTACAATTCTTTACTGACATAGGCGAAAATTTAGCAAGTAATATACAAGGAAATGTACAAAATACTCAGCCTCCAAAAAGAACTTTGAACTCATTTATTTTGGATAAAGTCGAACAATGTGAAGTATACACCACTGTTATGTCCTTAAAAAATCGGAAAAGTCCTGGGTTCGATGGTATTAAAAGCGAGCATTTGAAAATTATAGCCGAGGACATAACAGAACCACTCACTTACCTAATCAACAAATGCTTTGAATCTGGCGTATATCCCTCAATTTTAAAAAAAGGTAATATAATACCGATACATAAATCAGGAACAAAAACAGATGTTAACAACTATAGACCAATATCAATAATATCCAGTGTAGCAAAGGTTTTTGAAAAAGTTTTATCTACTAGGATGATTCGATACCTCACAAAATTCAAAATTTTAAATGAAAATCAATATGGATTTACAGAAGGGAAGGCTACATCGGACGCAATAACTAAAATTGTAAATCAAATACATCAAAATATTGATAACAGAATCCCTTCAATCTGTATTTTTGTTGATTTAAAGAAAGCTTTCGATACAGTTAATCACAAATTATTATTAGAAGCATTGGAGAGAATTGGTTTCAGAGGAAACGCGTACTCACTGATCGAAAATTATTTGTCAAATCGCCCACAATCTGTGCAGATATCAGGATCATTTAGTAAAGAAATGTATATTAAGTGTGGTGTCTCACAAGGAACTGTCTTAGGTCCGCTGTTATTCAATATATATTTAAATGATGTTTTCCAAATTAATTGTGTTGGCAAAATAACTAGTTTTGCAGATGATACTGCAATATTATATGAAGGCACTGACTGGTCTGATCTGAAAAATGTAATTGAAAATGATTTTATCAAAATTATTCGGTGGTTTAACAGTAGAAAATTAAGCATTAACTACTCTAAAACACATTTTTTACCATTTGGATCTTATGCTAGACATCTGCCAAATTACACAAATTTCTCGTTCAACATTAATGATCAAAAAATGCAAATTAACAGAGTGCCCAACATAAAATACCTTGGAGTGGTCTTGGATCCCCACTTAAGATGGGACATCCATGTCAATTATATTTTAAAGAAAGTTAGATTTGTATCCTACAAAATTAAATACCTTGGGAATATATTGACAGAAAAATATGTTCGAACATTATACCATGCACTGATTGAGCCTCATCTCACATATGGTATATTAGCATGGGGAGCTGCATGTTCCTCACATATCTATAATTTAGATGTTTTTCAAAAAAGTATTCTAAAAATGATACATATTTAAAAAGCCGAAACATTATCCCACTGAAAAATTATACGCAGATGTTCGAATGTATGATATAAGACAGCTTTATTTCTTACACAGTATCACTCACTACCATAAATTTGTAAACACCGACCAAAAAATTAAACATAATCATTATACCAGGTACAAAATTCGTGGCACAGTAGTTCCTCAACCGCATAAATCTATAATGCAGCGATCATATCTCTATTTAGCGCCTAAATTTTATAAAATTATACCCAAAGACTTAAAAGATTTACGTTTCGGAAATTGTTTCAAAAGAAATTTAAAAAAGTGGCTACATTCTATATCTAGGACTGAAATTCATAAACTCATAAATACGAACATCAACTAAATACATAATCTACTGTAGCTAATTTTTGTCATTTTTTGTCATTTGCATTCTACAGTTTCAACTTAAATTATTGGTCCATGTACGGGCGATGCCTTCTATTGGGCCTGTTTTGATTTTATATTTATTTACTCATATTGTTTGTTAACTTTGTACATTGAGTAAATAAATATTATTATTATTATTATTATCTCATGGCTTTTGCCACTACTAAACATCCTATAAACTTCCATTGCTGTACCGACCAAGATATGTCTTATCTGCAGTCTAAAATTAGAACCTATTACATCGTCATCCTTATCAGAGGGCGGAGTGTCACTGGCTTCCGAAATGATTTCATTGGTTCCAACAGAAACATAAATGACTGGAATTATAGGACACAAGCATGGAATATGTCTAGAGCCTCAATAAATGTTTTTTACTATGTTTAACAATGAATGGTTAAAAGTATTTATTAACAGAGTTTTCATATAGGCGTATATGTCACTTTTATTACAATTTTGAGCCACTTGTTCTCAGTAAATTTTGATAGAGTCATGAAATAATAATTAGACTCAGGGGGTGATTTTTTGGGCTGAATAGCCCACAACTTTGTTTTTTAGTGATTTCAAGAGTAACATTTCATTTTGAGGATGCAGGCAATCGCAATTTTTGAAAATAATATTTGTATGATTTAGGATCTTACGCCTTCAAAATGACAGATATTTCTAGCCTAAGATACAATACTCCAATCCTCACAAATTCAAATAAGCTTGGGCCATTGCTTACTGGGTCACATCCAACAGCTTCGCCATGATTGCTTATGCGTTTTGTTGGATAGGTGGAAAAGACCTAACCTAGTCGCCGTTAATCGCGCGGGTTCGAATCCCGTTTCACTAGAATGATTCTCTCAGCTGGATGGATGGATGTTGTGATTGTCCATGTGTAGTAGCGCTACCTCCGAGAGTACAAGGCCAAACAACTGGGCTCTGAAAAGCCTGTGACGTCACATAAAGTAGGCCTGTGCATGTTCTTATGGAGTTTCGCGATGCCTGGCTGGCAAGAGAACCGCGCCACCATTTCTCTGCGGTGTTGTCATATCTAGATTTGATATAGCAGTATCGAATTCTCTACTAATTAGTTGTACCTCTGTGGGCGAATTTCCAAGATGTACTCGGAGCCTGCGCAGCTTCAGTGATGATGTGATTATTCTTTATGATCTGCCTCAGTATGTCAAGAATACATTTTCGATATCACGTTCAATTTGTCACTTGTAAAGTCTAATGTTCCATTCAAAATTGGAATATGTGGCAACCTTGGTAACACCGCTAACATCCAACAGCTGTCCAACAGCCAACTAACCTCACATTCTGAGCCTCTATTATGTATCTTTCTATGCTATGTAAACTGAAAATTATTGATGTTTTAAACTTATATTTGTGTCTCCCGATTGTTTAGCTAAGCTTTCAAAATACCTTACAAGTGCTGCGTTCCTAATTGTGCCGGTAATTACGGGAACTGTCCGAAGGTACACGTATTTTTGTTTCCATTGAATGAAAACTGTTGTAAAAGATGGCTCAATGCAATCCCTCAAGTGATTTAGTGGTTACAAAAAACACCTGAGTATGCAATTTGCACTGTGCTGAGGACAGCATCACTTGGGAATCCACCTTCCATGACGAAAAGACAGGTAAGACCATAACTGTATCCAAAATTAAAGGCAGGTGTAATTCCAAGTATCTTTGCAAATTGTCCAATATACCTTTCAAACGACTTATCAAGCAGAAGAAGCCGAGATGAAAAATTGAGGGACAAGGAATAAGAACAACTACTTAAAGCACTGCAAAATAGCGTTGATGATTATTCCTCCTATCAAAAATCAACAAGTTTTCAAAATTATTCAGACTTTCTTACAGTTTTCAGTTCATGGCAATGTCTATATGGGTGGCATAAAATTGTTCAGGATAAAGTTACTTTGTTTAAGTTAGAATATAAACCAGCACCCATCATAACTCACTCTGTAATTTTTGATATTCATTGATATTATATGGAAGTGGTGGAGAATTGTCAATGTAAAAAGTCCATTGAAAGGAAAGCGGTTAAATGACCTTTATGCAGAGCATATTGTTTGCTCCAACAGTGATGGACAAGGTGATGACAGTAAGCAGACATTCTTGCAAAAAATGCTAGATTGGCTAGAAGTATGGAATGATCCAGCAAAATTTTCAAAAAGACTAACTAGTCAGACTTACACTGCACCACATCATACAGTATATGGATGCACAGTAATTATATATTGTTAGGTAAATCTCAAACTGACTCATTGGAAAATAGATTTGGTAAGTATCGTCAACTGGCAGGGGGTCAATATAATATATCAATTCGTCAGTTATATGAATCTGAGAAAAAGTTACGAACTCAAAGCCTGATGTCATTGAAGTCTCGCTATGGTGATATACAAATAAATAAATTCCGTGAAAATGATGATTTAGGAATAGATGAGATTTCACACAATTTTAATGATTACCACTTTTTTCCGGGAAATTGAAAATTTACAGTCTGATATTGATAGTATAAAGGATGAAATCCCTGTCATTACCTACTTAGCTGGTTACTGTTGTTATGCCTTATTAAAGAAAAATCACTGCGATCATTGTAAGGAAAATTTGATACACACAGATGATATTGACATAGAAGACAAGCACAACATTATACAGAATTTGAGTAGAGGTGGCTTAAAATTCTCAAAGGATCCAGTTATTAATATTGTGAGGCTAAGTTATATAATTTTCAATAAAGTTTTGGAAAGTGACGAGGAATCATTTTTAGAAATCACTGATAAGAGACGCGCCCTTTCTCAGTTGATAATTAACAATCTGAGTGATAATAATCATGACACTTTATTTTCGCGTTGCACAGTCCATTCACCAGATTATGTTATAAAACTAATTGTTATTTGCACAGTCAGTACATTTTTGAAAAATTATTGTGCCAAAAGGAACGACAGCTTGCAAGCGCGAATAAAACAAAGAAACATAAATTGACTACATTCACATGACGCATCAACATTTACATAGCTGTAGATAAATGTTTATTTGTACATATTCAGAATTTAGGTCTTTAATTTTCGTTATTCTAATTTTTGTCATTTTTTATACTTGTTTTCTGTTTTCTAATTTTTGTTATTATTTTGTGCTGTATTTTGTTTGTTCTAAGAGTTTTTATTAAGTTTTCATTAATCTTTGTTATGTTTTTTCTGTTGTTTATTTTACTTTGATTTTATCTGTTTTTCTTATCATTTATCCTACACTTTTTCCTCCTCATCTTCCTTATGGCTTTCCTGGCAAGACCTTACCTCAGACTTCCTCATGCTGGACACAACTGTTTGACAAGCACTACATTTTTTATATAATTTTCAAGTACCATTATATTATGCCTATAATAATAGTAAATTGTCCACATATTCCTGTGAAATTTTGTTGATCTGTTGTGAGTAACATGGGGTTATTCATTGAAGAACATAACATCAACTTATTACTCTAATGTGCACGTACTTTAATATTTTCCACCAAGTTGCCTTCATATACCAAAAGCACTTTTCTGAATTATCCATTATTTACATCGGGTAGAGTATATTAAATATGCTGCAATAATAATATATTATTCACTAGCGCTGATATACGGCACGCCGTGCTGTCGGCCGGCCGACCGGCCTACTCGTGGTGACGTCACGAGTCTGTTGTCAGGCCTTGTACTCTTGGTGGTAACGGTAGTAGTCGGTTTCAGACCGTCAAGCGTCGAGGTACCACCCGCCGGATTTTTTAAGATGGGGCTAGAATGTGTACAAGTTGCGTGTACACACCGTTGATAGATTCATCTCGAGAATTAATCGTACAATCACCTCGGAATTATCGTACATTATCCTACACAATGGCGTAGGTTTCAGATGTGAAAACGTAATTGTTGGATTCGTTCAACACATTTCAACACATGGAAGTAAAAAAAACCCTTTCAAAAATTTATCGTACATTTAGCTATTCTAGTACACGTCGTACAGTACAGAAATTATCGAACAAAGACGATGGTTATCGTACGTTGCATGTACACTTGTTCCTCCGCTTGAATCCATGGGATGGGAATAGTTGCCCCTGCATCCCCTATAGCCCCATGGTGCCCACGGGTATATAGACCTTATTCACGCGTTGTGCTTCAATCATAAAAAACATCACCCTTCAAAAATTCCTCAAAGACATAAAAGGAAAATCTCGCAACCAGAAGCATTCAAAAAGGTGGCAAAGCTGGTTCCTGAAAAATGTGGTCGACGAGTATATACATAACTGTAAATGTTTGGTAGCACCATGATACATTTGCTTATCTTCGCGGATGCATGGGCTTCAATTGGGGTTGGGTGTCTTCTGGAGAAATATGATAATCAATGCCAATGCCATCTTTGAATACAGACCTTATTCCATTAGGAGCCATCTGAAATTATCAGTTTATACTCTGCTACCAAAACGGAAGAGAAGCATCGTACGCCACTACTGTCTTTACATCGGCAAAGTCGGTGCGCGCGGATCCCGCTGTATTCAAAGACGTGCCGCGATAGCAGTGGCGTTTGATGTGTTATGCTACTCTCTTCCATTCTTACCCCCCAACGCCTACTGGCGAGGAAGTATTGTAACCGCAAGAAGTTTAGAAAACAATATATTATGTTTTTTGTATGTTACTCGTATATGTGACGAAAAACCATGTTACTCGTTTCCGTCTGTGGGTTTGTCTGTGTGTCGGTCTGCCTATCTTTCCATCGGCTATAGTCAAATACCACAATTGATGACAATAATAGAAGTCATCATGCGCCACTGCTTTGACACTGTACCTGTTGATTACAGCGACGTTTACCGTCATTTCACAAAGAAGCGCCGCATTTTCGAAGGCCTCCGCGTAATAGCAGTGGCGTACGATTAGTTTCGCTACTGTCATCAATTTTGGTATTTTAATATAATCCTAACTAAAACTTGGAAAGTACCGGTCGGATGTTAATGGTTGTTAGGTAACTATTAAGTCAAGGACCGAAAAACTTTTTTTTTGATAATCGGCCCAGTGGCGGCGAAGCAAAAGGATGAAAACGAAAAAAAAATAATCTTTAGGGCTAAAAAATTGCAGGGTGGGGGTTGTAAGGGGGTAGGTGAGGATCATTTCATTTTTATAACTTCAGTATGTTAATACGCTTCCAGGCTCGGTAGTCCTTCTACACACCTATTAGACATATTTCACAAATCATAGATTACCCCGTACATTTTCCCTTGAAACAGAATTATAAAGAAGTGATCTCAATACGCGTTACTGCTTCTGCTATCTGGGATCACCGGCGTGCGTACCGGCCTTGGTAAGTGTTCTGGTCTTACTGCCGTGCTGCCGCGTTTGACGCGTTATGCCGCCAGATATCGAAGAAAGACGACGTTGTTTAATTTCTCTGTTATACATGTTCGTAACTACCTTTTTTCACAGAGGGCCTAACTTGTACTGAACATAATCCATATAAACTGATGACGGCGTTGCGTGGGAAGTACAGTTGAACCCATTTTTCGGACCAGACCCTACAATTCTCCAATGGAAAATAGAGATACGGGAAATAGAGTTATTGCTAGATGTAAAAGTGTTTGCATCTTATTGGTGCTCTAGTAGCTGGATATAGCCGTTTTGAACGGTTTTTGTAATCATTGATTGGCCTGCACCTGCGAAACAAAGGGCACTTTTGTTTGGCCATGCTTTGGGATCACAATCAATCAGAAATATAATTGACATGACAACATATCAACAGAACTTCTCTAATAGAATTAAAACAAAACAATCACAGTAGAAGCTTCTCTCCCGGAGGTTGGCTGTCGTCGCAGGTGTCGCGAGAATCTAGCAGGTGCATGTCACGCAAGAACTGTCGCACCTTCGTTTGTTCTTTCGCTCGGTGGTTTACCGTCAGGCGGCGCGACGCGGTGGAGGATGACGCTTGACGCGTCGCGTCGCCTCCGTCATAGTTCACGCTCCCTCGACCGACACCTGGAGGGTCCAAGGCGACATCAACGCCCATCATTATCTTTTATTTTTTGAGCGATCACTCGGCTGTGAATTATAATTTTCTTTAGATACTGGATGATTTTATTGATTTAAGTGATTGTAATTTTCTCTAAAGGTACAAACTTACTGCATTTGACGAATAGAGTACTTCTTATGGCATCAAATTAGCAGCATACGTAGATATTTTATAATAGACAGTACAACCTTTTATTTTTGCTAATAGTAAGATAAGATTGTCACGATTGTGGCGGTGAGTAGTTCCGGGCTGAGCAGAGTCGCTTATGTACTATAGATGGCTGAAAATGAGATTATTTTATTATTATTATTGTATTTTTTGTCTGTCCGCTATTCCTTGGCCTCGCTATAAAACCTACCATCATGCCAGGATCGAAAGAGCTGAGTAGGTTTTAAAAATAAATCCAGTGGTGGTAGAGCTACGGGGATGGAATGAATCGCATAAAATTCACTCAAACATCGGTTTTCGACGTTTCTGGAAGTCCTGCTGATTTTTGGAAAATTTTTGAGGGGTAACAAATTGAAGGTGGGGAAGGATATATCTCAATGTGTTAGCGTTGCGTGTACTTGTACGCTTCTAACCCCGGTAATTCTACTCACCTATCAGACATATTTTGCACATATATTTAGTCTCCTGTATAATTGCCTATAAGACCTAAATTGATAGAAGTCTTTTCGATGTAGGGGATGTACAGGTGTCATCCTCGGTCGTTGTTAGCTAACAGTGTGGACAAACATATTTCGCTTGAAAACTCCGCTTCAGATTTTTTCTTAGAGGGCTAACTTGTAATCTTTCTCCAACTATTGACAGCGTGTCGTGAAAAGCCTAGAATTATCCTATATGACGCCACTTTTTTTCGAAAAATTTGGCTTTACTACATAGGTAGTGCACCACCCTCTGCTAGACGTGCAGTAACGAGCCAGTATTACCAGTTATAATAATAATAATAATAATAATAATAATAATAATAATAATAATTTATTAGTCCTGTATGATCACAGATGTGATATACTTTCGCATCATTTTAAAGCATATTCTCCTGACGAACTTTCTAAGAACATGCGATTTTAAGAATATTCGGAACGGAGATGTTTATAGTATATTCACATTTCCACATATCCACTTGCTCACAACAAAGAATATCTCTGTTTTTAGGACACGTCGATATAAAATTTCCTTGTCACCTTACAGCATGATTCCGCCAGGTAATAAAAATGGATATTCCTGGCACATATTAAGCAGATTCCAGGTGTATTTTGTGAATCACGCGGGTGTACGGGTGCCCGAGCGACCAATGACATAGTGTCAATCTGACCCGCTTACCTGCTTCCATTTTGTTTTATTCCATGTTTGCGCGTATCTAACATAGCGTACATCATGTGTGTCTCCGAGTGATACAGTATTTGACAGTTGTTTTTTGTGGAAAAAGGTAAGTTTCGCGATAATTCATCTGACTGATGAACATCATTGTGTCAATTGAGTTACAAGATTATAACCTACAAAAACATCGTCTAGGTAGTTTAATTTGTAGTAGAAAAAATCGGCATTTGCAGCTGCTCATGATGGTAAGACGCTGGAAGTATATGAACAGAACAAGAAAAACCAAGATAGACCTTTAGAATACGACAGAAGGAGACCTTAACTTAATAATACATGGTCAATTTGTATTGTTATATGTGTTTTCAATTGTCCTTTTTCGTTTGAAATTGGACTTGACAGGTTTGCGTGCCTATGGTGTGATCATCTAGATATATCTGTAGCAGTGTTCAGATGTTTCTATGATGAACTACTAGATACTTAGGAACATTCAGTGAATATATGTTGGGTATATGAAATACATAACATCAGTTTTCTAATATCAAAATTCTTGGGTCTAGGCGGACATCTGGATATACAAATGGACATCCCCTAAATCCTGGATATCCACCGTGCATATCTATAGACAATCATTGGATGTATGTGTGCTATGTTATATGGGTAGAATTTGCCACCCGATGAGAATATTCTTAGAAAGTTACTATATGATTTTGCCATTATCACCTAATACGATTATTCTTAGAACGTGCTGCAGTCCGTTTTTTAAACGTTTTAAATGAGTGATATCCGCTATTAGGGGTTTGACATATATTATTATCACACTCTAAGGATGTGCGGTATGTTATTAACGCTCTTGTTTAGGATGTGATGTTGCTATCAAGGAACATTCTTAGAACATGCATAGCAAGTGATATTGTTTACTGGGTGTTGCTAACATACTGTTTGCAATCGACGTCGATGTAAACAGAAAATTTGAGACGGTTATTATTATTTCGTAACATAGATACCATGACGTCGAATTATGTTGAATGAAAAAGGA